>BLSH010367878.1:650645-663403 GCA_018402905.1 Glandirana rugosa | reverse complement strand
ACTACGGTACAAGTTAATGACTCCAATTCGACCTGTTTAAACTTTTTGCAGACCCTAGCCATTTACTTAAATGGTCTCTTTTTATACTAGGTCTGCTAAGGTTAGAGAGTTTAAAACTGGGGATCGGGTGTTGGTATTGGTGCCTACTGTAGAGAGTACGTTTCTCGCCAAGTGGCAAGGACCCTTTGAGATAGTTGGGAAGGTTAATTACAAAATCCATTAGCCCACCAAACGTAAACGCTACCAGATTTACCATGTCAACCTAATCAAACCATGGAAAGAGAGAGGTTTTGACAGTAAGTCAGATAGTCCCAGAAGATCCTAAAGCCCAGATTAGAAAGGTGGGGTTTGCAGAGGTTGTGTCCCCTTCGCAAAAACAGGAGTCCTGGGAATTTTTGCAGAGAAAGAGGTATTTTTTCAAATTTGTCCAGCTTAACCTCAGTAATTGAACATGGCATCATCACGGACCCTGGCACTCGGGTAAACTTTAAGCCCTACCGCACACCCGAAGCTCGCCGGAATATTGTTTCAGCTGAGCTTAAGAGTATGTTGGACCTTGGGGTCATTGAGGACTCTTCCCCAAGCCAAAAGGAACCTGGTGGTTCTGTAATGACTTCCGCAAGTTTTCAATTTTTTTTTTTTTTTTACGTTCCAAACAGTTTTATTAAATAAAAGTAATTTACAAATAAACGCATTTATAACAAATGTCTGGCTGTCACATATTTACATATTACAAAAACAGATAGACATTCTTTATACCTAGGACATAAAGCCAAAGCAAAGATAGAAATACACAATTTGTCATATCTGGCAAGAATATCTATAGGTGATCGATGGCTATAAGCATATTTTGTTCATTGGATTCAGTGGCAGTGAGAGCTGAACAACAGTGAAGGGTGGGGTTTGGTTTACAAGGTATAAGCCCCAGATATTCAATTGCAAATGTCAGAGGGATTGGAGCCATTTGTCCCAAATTTTATTTTATTTGCCAGGACAACCCCTGTGGGTGTATATCAATTTTTTGTAGGGTAGCATGTGGTTTATGTCTGACAACCATACTCCCAGCTCTGGGGGGGGGGGGGGGGTTTTCTCACCCATTGTCTGGCAATTAGCTTTCTTGCTGCAAATAGTGTTTTGTGGAGAAATATTTTAGAAAATGTATTGATTTCAGCATGGGAATATGCCAGGAAGGCAGGGTTTAACGGTTAGTGGGGAACCCATGCATGTTGTCATGCAGAAATTGTACTACCTGAGTCCAAAAACCCTGAATTTTGGGACAATTCCAGATGTGATGGTAGAAGGACCCTGTCTCAGTATTACACATGGGGCACCGGTTAGAATGATCTGGTTTAAATCTAGACTGACGGAGTGGGGTCAGGTATGAGCGATGTAGGATAAAAAGGAGTTGCTTAAGGAGTTCTGAAAGCTTTGGAGAAACCAATCTACACACATCCAAGGCGTGACTCCACTCATCATCCTCTATAGGGCCAAGGTCTCTTTCCCATCTATTTTTTTGCTCGTAGGCCAGTACAGAAGATGAAGGAAGGTGCAGCATCCCGTAGAACATGGAGATTAGCTTCTTGGGATCTTCACTTCTAATAACCTCCATCAGAGGGTTAATTTCTAGTTGGATGTTACCATTGGGGAATTGAGTTTTAAAAGCGTGGTGGACTTGCAAGTAGCGAAAGAACATTTAAGTTGGTAGTTCATGCTCACTTCGTATAGTATCAAAGTTTTGAGTTCACTCTATTGAATTAAGTGTATATGATAAAATCATCCTCTACTAATCCATAGATCTGGATCTATGATCTTTTGGAATTCTGGAACTGATTGGTTATACCATAGAGGGGTGAGCTCATGATAGAGGGGTGAGCTCATGATAGAGGGGTGTTTTGAGCTTGGTGGAGGCTAAGTCCCAGATACGTTTATACTGGTAAAGCAGAGAATGGCAGTCTTTTGGACTTTCTAAGCTCTTTACTCCATTTATTATTACAATGGGACGCAAAAGTGTTAGGAACCTGTCAATTTTATCAATGTGGAATAGTTGTGACAATTGGGCAGCCAGATAGTGCTGTGCCCCCAAGGTCCGTTGGATTCTTAAGTTTACGCCATGTTAATTTATGCCTATTGGGACCCCATACAAATGAGCACAGTATAGTTTCAATAATTTTAAAGTGTTTAAGGGGGAGATAGACCGGGGAATGCCATAAGCATCCTAGGCTGGGAGCACACAATTAATTTATTATTGAGCTATTGGAGTTTTTGCTTTTTTTTTTTTTTTTCCAAATATTTTATTGAAGCATATGAAAGATAACATTGCTGTCGATACATGTAATTTACATAGTGACTGATAGAGATAAAGTTTATTACATTCAATACAGAAGTAGTCAAGCTTGTTGTTGAGTTGGGTTTCCAACAGAATCTACTCATAACAGTAATCTGAAGAGTTATGCATTTATATAAACATATAACCATTGCGTCTTGTCCACCCTCTAATATTCCTGCTATAAAGATTGAGTAGCTCCTGGACAGCTTCTGTTAAGCGTCTCTATAATCCTGGCATAGGGCTTATAGTTTCGCTTGTTTTGATCCGAAGTGAGTGGCAGTGCCACAGGGCAACCAGCAGGCACACCGGGCCATCTCCCACCCCAGTGGGAACATTCTGTGGGGCAGCCAGGATGTGCCCGCCTATCACCTCCACGGCCCCCGCCACCCCCAAGCCTAGGGAGTTTCGGAGTTTTTGCTTTTGAACAATTGCTTCCAATTCCTAGGTGTTTCTTACCAGCAGATACGCGGGACATCCATGGGGGCTCCCTGGGCGCCCGCGTATGCCTGCCTACATCTGGGCTTGTGGGAAGAGCAAATTGTCTACTGTTCCCCTATGTACCTGGACCATGTTCTTCTATGGTTCAGGTATATAGATGATGTGTTCATGTTGTGGAGGGGAACTCTGGAGGAGGTTCACAGCTTTCTTGCCTACCTCAACAACAATGACCGCAATATTCGTTTGACCCATATGGTAGACTACAATGTTTTACCATTCCTTGATCTACTGATCACCATCAAAGGGGGGCGTATACATACAAAAACATTTCGCAAACCCACTGCCGCCAATACTTTACTTCAGGCCAGCAGCTGTCACCCCAAATCCCTTATTGCCGGTATTCCGGTTGGACAGTTCCTAAGATCTCGGAGGAACTGCTCTCTTGACAGTGAGTTCAAGGAAGAAGCACAGGATATGTATGCATGGTTCAGGGAAAAGGGTTACTCCCACCGTATACTCAGGAAGGCCAAATCTAAGGCATAGGCAAGAGATCGCCATGGTCTGTTGAGTAATTCCCAGGTGACATCTCCCACCGGGACACGTAACGAGTCTGCCACCTCCCCAGTTCATTTGATTACTTACTATGGGGCCCAGTGGAATGAAGTCAGAAACATTTTGTACAAACATTGGCATCTCCTGACCAAAACCCCAATGTTGAGTAACATTGTTGGCCCTCACCCCCTTATGGTGGCCAAAAGGGCACCAAATTTGACTGATTGTTTGGTCCACTCTGAATATAGGAGGACCCCTACCCCTAATTGGCTTACGGAGCATCCTATAAAACCAGGAATGTATCCATGTCGACATGACCATAGAACTGACACATTTACCAACGCTGATGGTTCTAAATGCTATAAGATCAAAAAGTTTATTAATTGTTCCACAACTAGGGTAATTTATCAGATTACATGTCCCTGTGGGAAATCCTATGTGGGGAAGACCAAACGCCCCCTTAGAATAAGGATTAACGAACATTTGGAGAGTATTAGGGAAAAAGAGACGAGGAAAAGCCAATCGCAGTTCACTTTAAACAGTTTCACAACGGAAATACTGAGGGACTGAAGGTTAAGGGGATCTATGCTTTAGATCTCCCCCTACGTAGAGGTGATTTCGATACCATCTTATTGCAAGAGGAGAAAATATTCATCTTCCTTTTGGGTTCGATGGTACTGAATACGGAATGCAATTTTTCTGTATTTCTAGAACCTTAACACACAATTGGTAGTTGGGGGTGACCTCTGGGGACACTTTAAATTGTCTAGAAGTGAACCTTCCTAAACTATCAAACTCCTTGAGTGACTGAGATGAGGATATGGACATAGCCGCTTTGGGGACAGGGGATCAAAGTGTTTCTAAAGCTATAATTCAGCATTAGGCATATCCAATATCATGCACTGAATAAATAACTGCTCTGATTCTCTTAGCAGCATTCCAGTATGTCACACCATCTTTCAAATTAAGCTAAAGTGAATACTTTGTGACGAACGATCGATCATGGATCACTTTGTCTCTTTCTGATATGTGGTAAAAAATTGAGTCACGATCTCATACATGCAATCATTTTGTTTAAGTGTGGCTGATAGCGTGAATGGCGGATGATTATGGAGACACCCAGTGGATAATTAGGAAATTACCATCTGATTGACCAAATGTGAATAAAGGTCTTCCCCATTGTGTCCGCCCTCGCTTTGAAAAAGTCTGCGATTGGTCGGACGAAACGCGTCAGCCCGCTTGTCAGGAACCCCCAACCGACCACCTCCATCTCTCCCATGTGAGCCGGGACTCGATGATCAGGTGACCGGCACAGCCACTCCCCCAACTCAGCAGCACGGCGTCTCAGCATGGCCGATACAGCTCCTATCAGTGCCTTATTAAGCGGCAGTCGATATCCCAGAAGGATAGAGGCCAGTCGATCCGGTGAAGATGGGTGAGACTGCTCTGTGCTTCTTCAACTACATGTTTGTCAAGCTGCCTTAACTCCAGCTGCTGGGTTTCACACTGTCAGCCCTTACCCCGGTGCATTGCCTAACTAGGGATCGTTCTTTGCAGGGCGGTCATGACAGTTGAGCGTGGCATTTGAACACATTGCCAGTCACCTGCTACAGTGCTATTGTTCATCTCCCGGCTTTGTGGAACACTTGTCTGCACCCCTTCATGGACCAGGTGTTGTGCATACTTATGTCTGCAGCCAAGTTAATTTCAGACCCATCTGCACTAGATACCTGACCAGTCCTCCAGTAAGTGCATGAATGAGGTGGTTACTGGGTGCATGTAGCCGGCTTGTTGGGTTCTTGTATAATTTCAGACAACGTTGTCTTTTTTAAATTGTGCATGCGTGGTGGTGGAATTTTTTGCTTCTGTATTTTAACCAATACAAATAAATATCTTTTTTTAATGGCCGGTGTGTCCCATTAAGAGCTCTTTGGTGTTTTCACCGTATTGTTGTTTTGGGGAATGCCATAGCATATAAATAATTTTGGGAAGGAGCAACATTTTTACTACACTGATGCGGCCAAACACTCCCAGAGGTAATTTGGCCCATATCTGTGTTTTGTGTTTAATGAATGCGAATAAGAGTCCAATGTTCAAACTTATGTAGTCTGACGGTGAGCGGGTTATTTGTACTTCCAGGTACTTAATCTGGTCGCAAAAAAACGTGATTTAAAGATCACCAGAGCACTAAATAAAGAGAACCTGTGCCATCATAAAACATAACCTTTATTATATTAAAAATGTCAAGTGAAATAAACTCAACCACTAGTGCAATAGTATTAAAATCCTAACAATGTTGTCAAAACACAGCCGGCTCCCATTCCAGATATCCACCACACACAGCACCACTCACACTGGCCTGCAAAAGCAACCACTCCAGGACAGTGACAATGTAATGAAGGCTGGGACTGCCTGTAAGGATGATAATATAGTATAATGCCTCTGATAAAGTTACTTGGGTCAGCTGTGGGTGCTGAAATACAATTGACAAGTGGATGACACGGGTAAAGGTGGGATGGGGGAAGAAGGGTCCGTGGAGGACAGGAGTACATAAGCTGGCAAACTGAAGGATGGGCGAGATCTGGAATAATGATATTGGATGAATTGATTAGAAAGTCCAATCTCCCAATCAGCACAGAAGGGGTGATAGGGTGATAAGAGAACTCGTAACGGACACTTCTTGTGAAAGAGTTGTGCTCGTTCCTGCACAGAAGCAGGCATAGTTGTACTGTATGCAGATGGTTGAATGCAGGCAGGTAGCACTGTGTGGCTGGAGCTGAGGCTGCGGCTGAGATGAGAGCTGCTTGTAGCACAGCTGCCAGCAACACTCACAGCCATAAGTAATTTCCACAATAGCCGCCACCGTTTGTATTGAACAGAGCAGTATGGCACAAATTAGTCCTGTTGCTAACAGATTATAGAGCTCACCCGTCACCACTACTGTTGAGAAGGTAGTATCCCCTGTCCACTGGACCTATGTCTCCCTCTTGATGCCGTATGTCACGGCTGGTAACCACCTAGACTCTAATAGAGGCGATGCTTCCCAAACAGTTAGGGCAAGCCACCGTAGCATCCACAGGGTGGGGGGAGGGTCCAGCTGCGTCACAAGGGTTGTGGGGTGACGTTTCCCACTGGCGCGTTTCGTCCGACCAGTCAGCAGATTTCCTCGGAGCTAGGGAGGGGCTGAAAAATGAAAATTTTAAATAACAAGGATTTTGCTGCAATTCATCATTCAGCCACAAGATGTCATCCTTCCTGCCCACAGTGACGCTCACCACATTACATGATACCAATATCAGAATTAAAAAAGGTGATCCACACGGCAACCTAATACTAGAATTATGTATGCCCCATATCCTTTAGAATGCTGTAGTTTTACCCGTATATCATTTTATGCGGGGGTAGGATATACACTTCAAAAATGCCATGTGTTGGCTTGGATGGGACGTGGTTTGAAATCCCCCCACCATTTTAGTATTTTTGCCCTTTTTCCTTGTGGTGCGGGTGTAGTACAGCTACCATATATAGGAAGCATGCCAATAATCTTTTCTAGTATTAGGTTACCGTGTGGATCAAAGTTGTGGTCTAGAACAGTGTTTCTCAACCCTGTCCTCAAGTACCCCCAATAGGCCATGTTTGCAGGTTTTCCTTTACCTTGCACAGCTGCTTTCAGAGTCACTGGCTTGGTATTTTGGACAGCTATTTTATCTAAGAGAAATTCCAAAAACATGGCCTGTTGGGGGTACTTGAAGACAGGGTTAAGAACCACTGGTCTAGAAGGCCAAATAGCCGGAGAGTCCTGAAGGGACGGCTGTGAGTCCTGGCTTTGTCCTATGACATTTTTGGATACATTTCAATAAGCCTCTTCTCTGAAATGGTGGGAATCCAACTTTTGGAGAGTCGCTGAGATGACCGATGCTATCTAACCACATATCCGTTATCCACCCAGTGAGGTCCTCTCCAGGATAAAGGTTCTCAGGCTGGTCTATTACCAGCTTCTGGTAAGCAAATAAATCATTTGGTGGAGGATTGCACCCGTTTGATCCATTTTTGGCACTCATCACTTTATGTGTCGTTATTCACTTGGACATATCTTAATAGGTTACACTAAGTAACCTAATTCCTATTGCCGACTGGACTATATTTGCATGTTAACTACCACCCTTTTGGTCTATAATTATTGGGACTTATTATTATACACCACATATATTGATGTATGCTAGTAGCACACTTCAAACTTTTTATACTCATGTTTGTATCATACAGTAATGTATTTTTGAAGTTATATTCACTTATGTTAGATATTTTATCGGTTACAACCACTGACATTTTCAGTCCACCCATATTGCATTCATTGCACTTTTTGTGATTTATTTAGTCTTTTTAAACTGATGATTGTATTGTTTTTCTGAGTAGCGCTGCAACCTATATCCTAGTGTTTTCCAATTAGTCAATTGCCGTGCGAGCTGCTGCACTTGGGCTTTTATTAGTGAGCGCGGGATTCCTTTATTTTTAATGCACAGGTTTATTACTTGATCCTAATGTTGGTTCTGGAGATAGAGGAAGGGAGTAAAGCCTCGTACACACGAGACGACGATCGTACTTACGATCGTCTCAAATCGTATGTTGGATAATGTAACTTGCATACTGACTGCACTACACGATCGTACGACCACAGAAAGAGCGTTCAGGTGCATGTAATTAGCATCCGGCCGTTCCTGACTTCGGAGCATGCGTGTTTTGCGCAATACAACTTGTTGTACCAACTGCTCTGTACACACGATACAACGGTCGTATGAGAGCTTGTTGGTACGACCAAGTTTTCTAGTCCGCTCATACAACTCCCTTGTACAACCGTCGTATGTCGGCTGTTCTAATCGCGCATACGAACGATCGATTTCGCATACAACGGTCGTACATACGACCTGTTGTATACGATCGTCGTCCTGTGTGTACGAGGCTTAACATGAGCCTACAGAGAGGAAAAAACACTGATTAACAAACTGGCAGGCATGTTACCAATTTTTCCACAACTGTTTGACCGGGGCATCAAATTTTTATTTTTTTACAGCAAGGCCAAATTCTTGCCGTCATCAAGACTGTCTAAAATTGCATATAACTACAAAGTCTCTCAGCCCAAGTAAGGCAAAAGCACTAAACTCCATTAGCAGATGATGTATAGTCAGTGGTTACTTTCTCGCCAATGTTTCAGGAGGTAACACAAGAACCTGGGGCAGACCATGTGGCTCCAACTAAATGGCCACCGGTGACGCCGATTCTTTATATCTCCTGACGTCGCTGGCAGGGCGTTCACACTTCAAGTTTTGATCGCGCATGCTCAGAGGGTGAAGACACGCCCTTCCCTAACAAAAGATCTGTTTCCCTCAACAAGGCAACAGATTACGGAGGCTTGATGGGGAACTGAAGAGGACCACAGCACTACCCTAGGCATTTACACAAAATTCACTAAATTTTGGTGTGACCCTTGTTGCTTCAGGGGGTGGCCAGTCTGCTACATAAAGACCC
Organism: Glandirana rugosa; assembly: GCA_018402905.1. Classification (NCBI taxonomy): domain Eukaryota; kingdom Metazoa; phylum Chordata; class Amphibia; order Anura; family Ranidae; genus Glandirana; species Glandirana rugosa. The sequence goes on along the minus strand of BLSH010367878.1, from coordinate 654,561 downwards.
CAATGGGTGTCTATTCTTGGGACCCTGGTCTAGGAGATGGCTTCAAGTTGTCCTGGGTGGAAGTTGAGTGGGTCTATGGATGGCATCTTCAGCTCCCAATCAAATTGCAGGAAAGTGCATCCAGGTGAGACAGGTTGTGGATTTGGGGGGGGGGTAAAGATATAAGGGACACTTCCTCCCTCCACCATTGCTTTTTATATTTGGTTTCATTTGCAAAAAAAAAATAATTTTTGGTTTCATAAAATTTTATACGATACTAACTGAGGGGTTTCATGGCCGCGTTTCCCACTTAGACAAATTGACAATCGTTTGCTACATTTACCTGCTGTGCTTGATCAAAACAACACAAAATTTCATTTAAAACTATCAAATTGTAATTCCTTATTCTTGATTGACTTCATTTCAAACACATGCTTTCCGATACGTTATTGTTACATTAAATAGCATTATTGTAGTCAATGTCATTGTGTCTGATACTCCTGAAAAGAAAAAAATGTAGCTTTTCCAGTCTGCTTAAGCCTCGTACACATGGGACGACGATCGTATACAACAGGTCGTACTAACAACCGTTGTATGCGAAATCGATCGTTCATATGCATGATTAGAACAGCCAACATACGACGGTCATACAAGGGGAGTTGTATGAGCAGACTAGAAAACTTGGTCGTACCAACAAGCAGTCATACGACCGTTGTATCGTGTGTACAGAGCAGTTGGTACAACAAAGTTGTATTGTGCAAAACACGCATGCTCAGAAGTCAGGAACGGCCGGATGCTAATTACATGCACCTGAAAGTTCTTTCTGTGGTCGTACGATCGTGTAGTGCAGTCAGTATTGCAAGTTACATTATGCAACATACGATTTGAGGACGATCATAAGTACAATCGTCGTCCCGTGTGTACGAGGCTTTACACAATTGACACCTACCGGGAGCATCGTCTGAACACGAGTCTGGGCACTCTGCTGTCTGCAGATAAGCGGACAAAGATGGTCGATTTGAGAAAAGCCACACAAACTGACAGTCATCTGCTTGATGGACAATCAAATTCACAGGCCCTTTCACAATGTGTCACATTATTGGCATTATGAAATCTGGTTCATTGGCTTTTTTTTTTAATCAGTTTTTACTGCACCATTGGAGTTTTTTGAGACTCAACTGGCACAGGTTCATATGCACTGCCTGAACTATGATTTAGGGCAGGGATAAGCAATTAGCGGACCTCCAGATGTTTCAAAACTACAAATCCCATCATGCCTCTGGGTGTCATGCTTGTGGCTGTCAGCGTCTTGCTATGCCTTATGGGACTTGTAGTTCTGCACAGCTGGAGGTCCGCTCATTGCATATTCCTGATTTAGGGTATTTCCATCTGGTGAGCTGCCGCCTTCTTTTCATTGGTGGCGGCCTTCATGTGCTGCAGATATGTTTGGGGTCTGTGTTTCTGGCGAGTTCCCCTTCTATTCTCTGAGTGATTGTTTTTAGAGGGATCTTGGAAGTCTCATTTCATTTGCTGTAATTATACAGCAAATTGTATTGCATATTTTCAGTTTCAGTTACATGTCATCAGAGTGATTCTGTGCTATTATGCTTTGTTATGTTGGGTCATCGAATGATGGCTATTCGAGAGAGCTACTATTACTACCCCCTTCGAAGATTTGTGATACTATATTAATAGCTGCATATTCTAGGTTTTTAGCAACAGGATAGTTTTGCATCTCAAAACGTCTTTTTCCTAATGGGGTGTGAGCATGGTGGCAGAGGCCACCCAGAAAACCTGCTTGGCACTGTGGTAGGAGTTGAGTAATGTTGTGACATCTCAACCAACAGAAAATATGTGGAAATAAAAGTTGACAGAAGAATTTTGGGAGTAGACTAAAAATTGTCCCAACGGCATTGGAGCAATGGATGAAAAACATGTTAGGGTAAAAATACCTCAAAAGGATCAAGGTATTCCAACTACAAGAACTACCTTTCTATTGCCCTTTTGGGAGGCCTCTCCTGTGCACAATGAAAACAAATCTTCTATTTTGGCGGATGAGGCTTTTGTATTTGCTGAGATCCGAATCCGCCCCACGGAGGTAGGACTGAGCCAAAAGCAGATGTGATGTTTAGGCCTCATACACACGGACGTTTGTTTATAATTATATTTTTGACAGAAGAGACGCCAGGCGACGTCAGTCTAAAAACGTTGGCGTTTTGCGGCGTTTTTCGTTGGCGTTTAGCAGCGTTTCGTGGCGTCGGCGTCAACAAGCGTTTTTTTTTAAAGAGACATCCCACAACAATTTATTCACTCCCAAATTACCCACAATGCAAATGGAACACAATAAAAAACGTTGGAGACCATGTGACGATGCCATTTTGGTTGGAGAGAGTGAGGAGAGAGCGTTGTGTTTTGGAGTTTTGGCGTTTTTTTCTGAGTTTTTCTGCGAGTCTGTTGCGATTCTTTTGGCATGGATCCCATCATGCAAAAGGTCGATCAGGCGATTCTGCTGATCATTTTGCGGAGGTTGCGGAGGAGGAGAGCGTTGGAAGAGGAGGAGAGGATCAGCAAAAGCAGAAGACGTTTCTGGATACACCCTATGGTGTCCCAACGCCAGTCGGTGGGGTACTACGCAAGTATCTATGCTGAACTGCGCGTGTATCCGGAAAAGTTCCACAACGTTTCCCGTATGACAGTGTCAGCATTTGATTCTTTAGTGGAGAAGCTCCAGCCAAGACTGAAGAGGACGGACACCGTGATGCGGCGCTCCGTGTCACCTGAGGAGCGTCTGCTGGTGACACTGCGGTAAGTTTTATTTTATAACACATTAGGGGTGTGGGTAGGGTGTAGCATATATAGGATCTAGTCAGGGGTGTGGTGTAGCATATATAGGATCTAGTCAGAGGTGGGGTGTAGCATATATAGGATATAGTCAGGGGTGGGGTGTAGAATATATAGGATCTAGTCAGGGGTGTGGTGTAGCATATATAGGATCTAGTCAGAGGTGGGGTGTAGCATATATAGGATATAGTCAGGGGTGGGGTGTAGCATATATAGGATATAGCCAGGGGTGGGGTGTAGCATATATAGGATATAGTCAGGGGTGTGGTGTAGCATATATGGGATATAGTCAGGGGTGGGGTGTAGCATATATAGGATATAGTCAAGGTTGCATGGTTCTGAATAGGGGTTTTTAGGGGATAGGTTAACCACTTAAGCCCCGGAAGGATTTCACACGTTAGGACCAGAGCACTTTTTGAGATTCGGCACTGCGTCGCTTTAACTGACAATTGCGCGGTCGTGCGGCATTGTACCAAAACTAAATTTGCATCCTTTGTTTTCTTTTAGAGAAAGTTTAGAGCTTTCTTTTGGTGGTATTTGCTCCCCTCTGCGTCACTTCTGATCGCCGCTATAAACAAAAGCAGAGCGACAATAATGCAAAAAAACGCACATTACTTTTGACTAAAATAAGAATCCCCAAAAAAAAAAAAATAAAAAAAAAACATTTTTTACAACGGTTTTGGCCGATTTATATTCTTCCTCATATTTGTGATAAAAAAAAAAAAAAAATCGCACTCGGCGTTTATAGATTGGTTTACTCAAAAGTGGCCGCGTTTATGGATGATGAGAATTCATTGCTGTGGGTTTTTTATTAATTTTTTATTAGTAATGGTGTAGATCTGCGATTGTTATTGGTACTGCGATATTGCAGCGGACATGTCAGACCATTTTGAGAATGTTTTGGGACCATTGGCATTTATACAGCGATCAGGCCGTTAAAAATGCACTGATTACTGTGTAAATGCCATTGGCAGTGAAGGGTTTAACCTGGGGGGGGAGGCGCTGTAAGGGTTAACTGTGTTCCCTGGGCGTGTTCTAACTGTATGTTTGACTGGCAGGGGAAGGGGCGTGATCACAGCTTCCATTTACAGGAAGG
>BLSH010367878.1:637225-650635 GCA_018402905.1 Glandirana rugosa | reverse complement strand
AAAAAAACCAAAAAAAAATAAAAAAAATTTTTACAACGGTTTTTGCCGATTTATATTCTTCCTCATATTTGTGATAAAAAAAAAAAAAAAATCGCACTCGGCGTTTATAGATTGGTTTACTCAAAAGTGGCCGCGTTTATGGATGATGAGAATTCATTGCTGTGGGTTTTTTATTAATTTTTTATTAGTAATGGTGTAGATCTGCGATTGTTATTGGTACTGCGATATTGCAGCGGACATGTCAGACCATTTTGAGAATGTTTTGGGACCATTGGCATTTATACAGCGATCAGGCCGTTAAAAATGCACTGATTACTGTGTAAATGCCATTGGCAGTGAAGGGTTTAACCTGGGGGGGGAGGCGCTGTAAGGGTTAACTGTGTTCCCTGGGCGTGTTCTAACTGTATGTTTGACTGGCAGGGGAAGGGGCGTGATCACAGCTTCCATTTACAGGAAGGCTGTGATCACAGCCCTTCCCCCCTCAAAGAACGGAGATCCGAGTTTACTTACACGGACCTCCATTCTTTCACTGCGGGGAGGCATCGCAGGTAGCCGGCGGAGATCTAGTCCGCCACACCCGCTCCCTGGCCCCCCCAGAACACAGTGAGCGCGCTTCCAGCGGCGCGCGCGTACTCACAGTGCAGCCGCCGCCATATGACGGCGGTTTGCGATATCGAGCCACCTAGTCGCCGTCAACCTGCGGTTGGTGGTCGGCAAGTGGTTAAGGCAGTCTTAACACCATTGCGAATTGTTTGCGGGTTCCTATCATCCAATTCGCAATAGCATGAGATTTCAACTGACTCTCTATGGAGCCAGTTCACCTATCACCACAGCAGGTCCAATGCGTTTTTTTCACAAAAACACTGTGTGACTTCTGGTCCGTTTCAGGTACGAATTCTGCCATAAATCTCGGCTGAAATCGGAACTGAAACGGTGAACCAGGACGCACCGGACCCCTGCTGTGAGCTGCATGCGGTTCATTTGTGAATCCAGCCTGAGGTGCATCATAGGTGTTAAATATAAGGATAGTGTAGGCTTAGTTCATGAAAACTAATTCTAATGTCATTTCTAATATTCACATTCAAGGGTTTTGGCAACGGGGCAAAGCTTCATGAATTTGCACCACTATTTCTTGCTTGGTGTGGCAACGGTGTCAGAGAGACTTGTCTTACTATCTGGGAGGAGCTACATGGTGTGGTAATGCCGGAGCCCACGAAGACCTATGGGTCAAGAAAACACCCCACTCAGGATCATGTTACTTCAATTACAAAAAATATTTCTCAGTGGTGCTTTTAGCGTTGGCTGACGCCAATTTAAAATTTATCACGGTTGATGTCGGGGTCCTATGGGAGCCAGGGTGATGCCCGCATATTCCGTGAATCGGCTTTCGCACGTCACATTAATGAAGGACAACTGCATATTCCGCCCAGCCAACCCCTGCCGTGCACAGAGGAGCCAAATTTACCACTAGTGATGGTCGGTGATGAGGCCTTTGGCCTGGCAGAACATTTGATGAGGCCATATAGTGGGTATGGACTCAGCCATGACAAAAAGATCTTCAACTACAGACTGAGCCGAGCACGCCGGGTCGTTGAATGTGCCTTTGGGATCTGCAGCGCAAGATGGAGGGTATTACTGACCTGTATGCAGCTGGACGTAGAAAACGCGATCAAAGTCGTGCTGGCGTGCTGTGTGCTACACAACTTCCTAAGGAGCAGTGATACATGTAGTGTAGAACCAAAACCCACACCCCATCAACGCCATCAATACATGGACTTGAGAGCATCTGCTCGAGTAATGAGCATCCGAGATCAGTTTGCTGCTTTTTTTGTTTCGCCAGATGGAGAAGTTTCCTGGCAAGATGATCATGTTTAAAAAAATTACTTAATCTTTCAATAAAGCCCATTTTATTCATTATACTAGATTGTATGTCTTTTTTATCTAGCACATTTCTACTAGTGAATTACATTCTGACCAGAATACGCGCATGCTAAGGACTCATTTTGTCCTTAGCATGCGCATGTCCAGTTCAGTATGAAAAGTACTACATTAAATTAAACCTGAAATATCACATTGGCTGATAATAAAGACAATCAGACATATTATCTGCATAAAATAAATTTTTTTATTATAGGTTCTGATATGTGGGGGAACAGGGCTCAGGGGGAGGGTTCCTGGGCTCAGGGGGGGGGGTATGGGGAATGGGTAGGAGGATAACTTGGGCCATGGGGTAAAGGGAAATTAGGGTAGAAGGAGGAGGACGGTGGATATTCTGGGAAGTGGGGGAAAGGTGACGGGGTTGGCGGCATACCCGGCATGCCAACATACTGGGTCATGGTGGGCAGTGGACATGGCTGTGGAGGAGGTGGCTGGTATGAGGGTGGAGGTGGTAGGACTGTTGCTGTCCTGGAGGAAATTGGGGGATCCTCTGCGACTGTGCATGGATCGACTGGCGGTGGACGTCCACGCATTTTAGCCTGGCGAAATGATTTCGCCAGGTCATATAGTCGATCCATGCACAGCCTGGACTCATCTCCCCCAATGTCCTGCAGGACATGGTATAATGAACGGCAGAAGCTGGCGGTACCATTGTTAGGATCCAAAAACTGATGGGTACTCCGCCGCTCCTGCCGTATCTCCCGCAACAGCCCTAACACCTCTTCCTCGTTTGGGCCAATAGCAGCCAGTTGGCTGGTGCTCCCTCGTCCACGACCACGTCCACGCCCGCAGCCACGACCCCGAGAAGGGACCTCAGCAGGCATCTCCCCATGCTGAGGCACTGCACGCTCCACAGGGACCTGAAAAGGAAACAGAAAAAAAATTTGAAGGTTGGTGGAAATACAATGCAGTACAGAATGGATGGACACTTACCTCTGGTACAGGTGCCTCTGGAATGCTATCCTCATGGGGAGATGCCTGCGACGGTCCTTCTCCAGCTGACATGGGGGACGCAGTTGCCGCAATTGTCCCCGTCACCTCTTCCTCTTCCACCGCCTCCTCCTGGGGCTGGGAAATGTTTGATGTGGTCCTGCAAAGAATGACGTTAGGTATATTGTCAGTTACAACACATGCATACGCAGTAGTATGCTTTGGGGAAAAAAATTGTCGTTAGCCATGTACATTTTTGGTAACAATCACAATATGGTGAATACACAAAAAGAGTTAAGAAAACGTAGGAGGTTGATTAACCAGTTCCACACCGCTTACCGCATATTTATGGCGGCAGTGTGGACATTGGCCGCGAATCGCCGTGAAAAGGCGGCAATCTGCAAATGGCCGCTAGGTGGCACACACGCACGCCGCACTCCTGTGGAGTGTGCACGCGGCTCGGCCAGACACAATGTCCACCGGCGAGCCACGATGAGTAGCCACAGGGAAAGAAAGGGGAACCGCCGATGTAAACACGGCGGTTCCCCATTTTGACAGTGCAGGCATGGGAGATCTACTGATCCCTGTCACTGGGATCAGTTAGATCTCTCATGCCCATGGTAGCCCAACCCCCCCACAGTAACAACACCCAGGGCACACAGTGAACCCCTAGATCTCCTCCTGCAGGTTAACCCCTTCACTGCCAATGACATTTATACAGTAATCAGTGGACATTTAAATTTCTGATCGCTGAATAAATGTCATTGGTCCCAAAAAGGTGTCAAACATGTCCGACATGTCCGCTGCAATATCGCAGTACCACTAAAAATGGCAGATCACCGCCATTACTACTGAAAAATAATAAAAAATAAAAACACCCAAGAAATGAATTCTCGCCATCCGTAAACGCGGCCATTTTTGTGCAAAACGATCAATAAACGCCGATTGCGATATGAATCGGTTAAAACTGTTGAAAAAATATTTTTTATTTTATTTTTTTTGGAATTTTAATTTTAGCAAAAAATAAGTAATTTGGGTTTTGTTAGAAAATGGTCGCTTTTCTTTTGTTTATAGCGGTGATCAGAAATGACGCAGAGGTGATCAAATACCCCCAAAATAAAGCTCTATTTGTGGGGAAAAAAGGACGCAAATTTAGTTTGGGTACAACGTCGCACGACCGCGCAATTGTCAGTTAAAGCACCGCAGTGCCGATTCGCAAGAAGTGCTTTGGTCCTAAACTGAGAATTTTTTCCCGAGGTGAGGTTGGTAAAGAACATTACTTACTCTCTGCTCGCCCGGGAATAGTATGCCCGCAGAAATGCGAGGCTCTCATCATGGGCCCACTTTTTTCTTGGAGCTGGTGCCCCAGATCGGGCGGCCTTCCCTTCTTTTGTTTGGTCCCTCCGGACACGGTCTCGGAGAGACTTCCATCTTTTCTGTATGTTTTTTGCTGCAATAAAGGACAGAGAGAAGGTTTAAAATATTGCTCTGAAATACAGCAAACAGAGCTTTCAAATGACATTATACTCACTGGTGCTCTTCCTCTCCGCCGCTGACATCTGGAGCCATCCTTGGACAAGTTCCTGGCAGATGTGCTGCCAGCTGCTAATGGAATGGACGGTGGAAATTCTGGGAAGTGGGGGAAAGGTGACGGGGTCAGCGGCATACCAGGCAGGCCAGCATGCTGGGTCATGGTGGGCTGTGGAAATGGCTGTGGAGGAGGTGGCTGGTATGAGGGGGGAGGTTGTAGGACTGTTGATGTCCTGGAGGAAATTGGGGGATCCTGTGAAACAGTGCATGGATTCACAGGCGGTTGTTGGCCACTTATTTTGGCCTGGCGATATAATGTCGCCAGGTCAAAAATATGTGCCATGCACTGCTTTGACTCTTCTCCCCCAATGTCCTGCAGTACATGGTACAATGTACGGCAGAAGATGGCGGTACCGTTGTTGGGATCCAAAAAAGGATCAGTACTCCGCCGCCCCTGCCGTATTTCCTGTAACAGTCCTAACACCTCTTCCTCATTAGGACCGATGCCAGCACTTTGAGCAGTGCTCCCTTGTCCATGGCCACGTCCACGACCTCGAGAACTGACTTCAGCAGGCATCTCCCCATGCTGAGGCACTGCACGCTCCACAGGGACCTGAAAAAAAAAATTTAGAAGGTTAGTGTACATATGGACATACATTGCAGTACAGAAAGGATGGACACTTACCTCTGGTACAGGCACCTCTGGAATGCTAACAGCATGTCGAGATGCCTGTGAAGGTCCTTCTCCCGCAGACATGGGGGACATGATTTCCGCTGGTGTCCCCATCACCTCTTCCTCTTCCACCGCCTCCTCCAGTGGCTGGGAAATGTTAGCTGTGATCCTGCAAATAATGAAGTTAAGCATATTGTCAGTTATAACCCATGCATGCGCCATAGTATGCACAGGGGAAAAAATTAGTCAATAGCCCTGCACATTTTTAGGAAATAATCAAAATATGGAGAATTAGTAAAAAAAATTCAATATAGTTGAATTCAAAATAAATAAATTCAAAATAGTTCAATATGCGTAAGAAGTTGAGTAATGAACATAACTTACTCTCTGCTCGCCCGCGCATAGTATTCCCGCAGAAACTCAAGGCTGGCATGGTGAACATTTTTTTTTTTTGGCGCTGGTGCCCCAGATCTGTGTTCTTTTGCCTCCTGAGTAAAGTCCCCCCTGACGCGGTCTCGGAGGGACTTCCACCGTTTCTGACCGGTTTTGGCTAAAATGAAGGACAGAAAGAATAGGGTTTTAATATTTTGCTCTAATTACATACAGCAAATAGATCTTTCAAATTACATTATACTCACTGGTGCGTTTTTTTTCGGACGCTGACAGCTCCTGCCATCCTGGGACTAGGTTTGACAGATCTCCTGCCAGCTCCTGCATTTAATACGGTGGTCTCCATATTTGTTATGGGATACATCCCATATTTCTGGATGGCTCTGTATGCTCTCTATGAGCTCTTGCTGCCCCACTAAGCTTGCCATGCTGGAATGATGCAATACCCACAATTCCACTTGTTGCTGGGACTCTTGGGTAATTTTACACAGGAATTTCCTGGTTTACATTACCCAATCATGTAGTTAAAGTGGTAGTAAACCCTGCTATCATTTTCAGCCAAGGAAGCTGCCATCTTGGCCTCTGTTTAACCTACAACTGCCATGATGCTGCACATGTGATCAGCTATGACACCAACCATTGGATGGTTTGACAGTTTGGTTTAGAGCACAACCAATAGGAGTGTTACATTTCCGGCACATGCCGGAAATGTGACTGGTTTTTAACCTGTTAAATGCATGGGTTTACTACCGCTTTAAGTAGTTACAGCTGGAAAACGCTGATTGACGCGTTTCATGGCGTTATGCCACCTTACGCCCGTGTGTATGAGGCCTAAGAGTTATCTTTCTGTGGTATTGAATCATTTTTTTTTAAGGGCGACTGCCCCATCAGAGAACAGCTGTTCAGTAACTGATTCAGAGGAGGAAAGGGTCTCAACAAAAAGACCAGGTGATCTAAACAGAAGATGGCAACCACCCAGCAGCGCAGTACACCCAGATCATTAGCCAAGTACAATTGATGGGGTGTCATAAGCCACAAAAAATGAGGGCCCATACTAGTGCTTTGATGGTAATTCAGCAAGACCTATCACCCCCCCCCCCCCATTTACAGCTCAACCAGGCCCCTTCAGGGAGAAATGGAAACATTTTGAACCAATTTTTTTGTAATTGGTTTGCACAATACTACATTGCCAAATATACATGTTATGCCTGTCCATTTTAGTGGAAGCCCATCAAAGTTAAAGAATTTTAAAAAAACTCAGTTCCCTCACCTTTGGCTTACTTTTTGTGACCTGTTTATCCCTTGTTTTTTTGGTCAAAATCTTCAATAGAAACAATAGAAACCGAAAAAAATAAATTTTACTTGGACTTGCATTAAATATGGAACTTTAACTCCTATTGGTCTACACACCCCATTCACCATACCATTGTATTCCTTCTTTATGCCCAGGCTATGCAATGATTATGAAATGTCTACACTTCTATCAGCTCCAAAATTATCCTGCATGCGATAAGCGGTACAAAATTAGGCCGCATCAATATTTTCTCCCAAAAATTTTCCAAAAATGTATACTCCATCGATGAACCACTGAAAACATCTGAATTCAGGTATTTTTAGCTTTTGCTCCTTTATCCACTTCCCGACTAGCGCCGTAAATAGGCGGCGGTCGGGTTTGAGCGGCTGTATCATTTTTTAGAGCTGGCGGTCGGCTATCCAGGGGTAACGACTGATCCGGCTCGGGAACCGCTCGGTCGTTACTCCAGGGGGGCAGGAGGGGACTTCCGCCGCTCTTCTCTGGCCTCCCGTCCCACCGGGAAACCGGAGCGACGATCCGGCGTGTCCGCCGGCTGGAAGACCTGACAGAAGCCGTAATCGCGGTTTACTCGGAGGCTAATGGCGCCAAATTTTTTAAAAATGACAGTATTCAGAATCACCATTTTTGGCAATCTGAATACTGTGAAGTGCAAAGGAGGGATGGGGGGTATTTTAGACCCTTTAGGCCCTCCAAAAAGAGTACCTGTCACCATATATTACTATCACAAGGGATGTTTACATTCCTTGTGATAGCAATAAAAGTGATCAAATTTTTTTTTTAAAGGAACAGTGCTAAAAATAAATAAATAAAATTTAAAAAAAAAAAATGTAAAGCGCCACCGTCCCCGCGAGCTCGCGCAGCAAAGAAAACGCATACGTAAGCCTCACCCACATATGAAAACGGTGTTCAAATCACACATGTGAGGTATCGCCGCGATCGCCAGAGTGTGAGCAATAATTCTAGCAAAAGACCTCCTCTGCACCTCTAACCTGGTAACCGTTAAAAAAATTTTAAAGCGTCGCCTATGGAACTTTTTAAATACCGGACTTTGTCGCCATTCCACGAGTGCACGCAATTTTCAACCGTGTCATGTATGGTATCTATTTACTCGGCGTAACATCCTCTTTCACAATATGCAAAAAAAATGGGCTAACTTTATTGTCGTCTTATTTTTTAACCCAAAAAAGTAAAATTTTTCCAAAAAAAAATCGCGCTTGAAAGACCGCTGCGCAAATACCGTGAGACAAAAAGTATTGCAACAATCGCCATTTTATTCTCTAGGGTGTTTGAAATATATATATATATATATATATATATATATATATGTTTGAGGGTTCTAAGTAATTTTCTAGCAAAAAAAATGTTGTTAGCTTGTGACCACCAAATGTAAAAAAGTGGCCCGGTTGGTAAGTGGTTAAGCTGCTGCACACCACCTATATCACTAAAGCGAAATTATAATGTTAAAATTATATCCCTACGTCAAAGTGTCACCACCCTCCGTGGATACGTAGTATACAAAATAGAAGAATTTGCAACAGCATTCCGGATTATGATGAACAAAGCAATATATTGCTGAACAGGTTTATAGTTAAAGGTTGGCAATTGGTTAAAAAAAAAATAAAAAGTAAACAAATGTTACAAAAGGATAAAAAAAAGATCTAACAAACAGCGTTTATTACTGATTTTGTCAATGTAAAGATACAGAGAAAAAATGTAAAACAACATTAGTCTACACTGATGAGAGAAAAGATTAAATTAATCTATTCTATAGAAAAGCACCCATAGTTAATTCACAAGGTAAATAATCCCCCAGAGAAAATTCCCACATTTTTTGATTAGGTGGGATTCTTTAGATGTAAAAGATGTGTACCGTGTAAAATAATAAGGAATCAAGAAAGTGTGAACAATTCACATTGAAACAAAATACATTTATCTCTTGTCACATATACTACATACACATTGGAATGCCCCTGTGGGCTACAATATGTGGGTAGAACCACAAGGAAACTGTTAGAATTAATAAACACATAAAAAAAATATTACAGCGGAGTTTCACCCATAAGTAGAACTTCCGCTTTAAGGCCTCCTCCCCAGCTCCGGATGCTGAAAATGGAGCTTTTTGGGAAGGAGGGGGGGTGCGGATACCCGATTTTTATGAGTACTTCCACTCCGGTCGCCTTAGGTCCTAGAAGACTTCGGGACCAATCACGAAGCGCAGCGCCATGCGCGCCCAGCCGTGAAGCCGCAGCCGGGTGCCCACAGTAGCAATGCCGGCGCCGCGGAGGGGAGGGGACGAGATCCGAGTCTCCGTGCAGCCCCATCGCTGGACCGGTAGGTAGGTAAGTGCCTGTTTATTAAAAGCCAGCAGCTGACTTTTAACCACTTAAGGACCGGAAGGATTTCCAGCTTTAGGACCGGAGCCCTTTTTGCGATTCGGCGATGCGTCGCTTTAACTGACAATTGCGCGGTCGTGCGACGTTGTACCCAAACGAAATTTGCGTCCTTTTTTTCCCACAAACAGAGCTTTCTTTTGGTGGTATTTGATCACCTCTGCGTCATTTCTGATCGCCGCTATAAACAAAAGAAGAGCGACAATTTTGCAAAAAAAATCAAATTTCTTACTTTTTGCTAAAATACAAATCCCAAAAAAAAATATAAAAAAAAATTTTTTTTCACCGTTTTTGGCCAATTTATATTCTTCCTCATATTTGCGATAAAAAAAAATCGCAATCGCCGTTTATTGATTGGTTTGCGCAAAAGTGGTCGCGTTTACGGATGAGAATTCATTTTTGGGGTTTTTATTTTATTTTTTTTTTTTACTAATAATGGCGGCGATCTGCGATTTTTAGCGGTACTGCGATATTGTCGACATGTCGGAACATTTTGACACTTTTTTGGGACCATTGGCATTTATACATCGATCAGTGCTATAAAAATGCACTGATTACTGTGTAAATGCCATTGGCAGTGAAGGGGTTAACCTGCAGGGGGCGCGCTAAGGGTTAAATATGTTCCCTGGGCGTGTTCTAACTGTGGGGGGACTGCCCTAGCAGGGGAAGGGAAGTGGTCACAGCCTTCACGTACAGGAAGGCTGTGATCACAGCCCTTCCCCCTCACACAGAGCGGAGGTCCATGTTTACATACACGGACCTCCGCTCCTTCACTCAAGGGGGGCATCGCGGGTGGCCGGCGGCAATCGAAGCCGCAATCCGTGCGCGATCTTGTGGCCGCCGTCGTATGATGCCGTTTTGCCTTACAGAGCCACTTTGCCGCCGTCAATCGCCGATCGGCGGTCGGCAAGTGGTTAATAAGCATTCGGAAAGGGTGGAACTCCGCTTTAAGAAAAGATTCAAGAAACATAGCATTTCAAGACATTTCTGTGACTACCACAACTGTGATCCCAGGGGCTTGATTGGATTTGATTTAAAAAATGGAGGGGGTAGTGTTCTTAAGAAACTTGTTTCCAAAAATGAGACCCAATTGATATATCAACTAAATACACTGACGCCACCTGGTTTAAAATGTTGAAACTGAATTGCTTTATAGCAAATTGTGTATTTTTATAAATGTTCATATTTTGTAACTTATATTGTCAAAATTCCAAATATATATTTTTTATAATTTAAGATGTTTATTGAACTTATATTACTTTGAGAAAAGTTTGTTTTGCTCATAACATAACATAACATTTGGGTACAGCCATCAGAACAATTTATTGCAAATATTCCCTGGAAGATATACCACAAATAGTATAAACAGCATCTATGATGTGATATTGGAAAATAAACACACGATAGCAGCAATGAGTGTAGGATGGAGGAATGTATATCCCCCATTCACAAGCGGGGCTGTTAAATAATTATGTACAGTGCCTTGCAAAGTATTTATCATCATTAGTCATTGAGGTCAACATTGGATCATTCAGAGATCCTCACTGGACTTCTGGAGAGAGTTTGCTGCACTGAAAGTAAAGGGACTGAATAATTTTGCACGCCCAATTTTTCAGTTTTTTATTTGTTAAAAAAGTTTGAAATATCCAATAAATTTCGTTCCACTTCATGATTGTGTCCCACTTGTTGTTGATTCTTCACAAAAAAATTACAGTTTTATATCTTTATGTTTGAAGCCTGAAATGTGGCAAAAGGTCGCAAAGTTCAAGGGGCCCGAATACTTTCGCAAGGCACTGTATATTCCTCAATGGCCCTACTGACAATCCTAGATATAAGAGTGACTGAGATGTGGGCAGGCACCGATCCTCTGAAGATGTCTCTCATGAAACCACAGCAAACATTCATGTCTTATCTGTTGCCTACCTTGTTACATGTGTCCAGTTAAAGGCCGGGCCTCCCTCACCTGTGTGCTTTAGGATATAACACCTGGCAGTGCAAGCCTGCATTGCTGGTCTGTGTTTAGCTTCATGTGTGGTTGTTCTGTTTGTTCCTAGTCTTATTCCGTGTACCGATCTTTGGCTTGTCTGACTATCCCTGCCTGCCTGATACCCTGATCTTCGGCTTGTTCTCTTTTTCTCCTGTGTGTGGCCCTGACCCTTTGCTATTACCTTTGACTATTCTAGCTGTTCCTGCGGTGCTGCTTCCTCTCCTCCACCTGTAGCCAGCCGAGTGTGAGCTAGGGGACCCCGGGGGCCACGACCTGGATCCAGTTGCAACAAAACCATCTTCACCACTAGAGGCTCTGGTGAGCCCCATTGGCTCTTAGACTCCACGCTCTGGGGAAACTGATGCATTAGCACCCTGTGTTTCAGTGCCCGTGCTCTAGGGGGCCCTCTTCCCGTATGAGCCGCAACTCATCAGCAGCAGTCAGCTATAGGTCCACTACCTTAGTGGTGAGCTTCACACCCCTCAGTGCAATTCACACTCCACCGATGCGCACCTGTCACCTGACCCTGGGTTTCGTGACAATGTCACATGGAAACACATTAGTGCAGAGCCACGCTTCTGACGTCACATCCGCTGACATTTCCAGCGTGGTGGAGTGCATGGCCATCTTTACAAGGAAGTAAATGTGCCATTGAGGGATATGGAGGCTGATTGATACCCATTTACTCTGTAAGTGCAACTGATTTGCTTCTATTGGATTTAATATACAGAATTACACTATTGTGGTCTGTAAACCTGATAGGCTGACAGCACGGCCCACCATCTTGGATCAGAAAGACAGTTTACCACCACTGGTAGGCTGAAACTTCCACTTGCAGCTGTTTTTACTCCCTGGAGGTATCCCGCTGGACGTTATGGATTCATTGATATGCCTCTTTTTCACCCCCTTCCTTGTCAAATTGTTTTATTACTGCACTTAGAAGCGCCTTCTTCTCTGCTTTGTTTGTTCTATAGAGTGTGCTTCCCTCTTCTGAAGTGCTGCTGTGGTGCATTAATCACATTTCAAGAGCCAATCATGTACTGTTTGTTAAAGTCCCCTTGATACCCAGAGCGCCCTATTCTCTACACAACCATTACAGCTTACATGGCTAGGCTGCTATATTTTTGCCTTAGCTAGACATGGGCCTGCAGCTGCAGCTCCCTTTTGTAGTTATACACTAATAATAGGTTATCAGTTCAGGTGTGGGGGCCCTTGCACCTTTAAAAAAAATTCACCTTACCTGTACAGGTAACCTTTATTGGAGGAATTCCATCACATGCTGTTCCAGAATCTTCCTTGGGTCTGGAATTCTGGTATAAAAGGCAGATAAGCCTTTTGGGACATGCAGTGTGGCAGTCTCAGGTCAGCAAGCACCCACCCTCCCTCCCCTATCGTAGGTACTTCTATGTGGTTTGTCACCCTTGGGGACTGTTTTTGGAGATGTTTTGTCATATTTCTGCCCAAGTCCTTTGACTAAGCTGGAAAGTGATGGGTTTTGATTTAAACCAATTAAGTGCCGCGGCCAACTTTCTTGCCATATCTTGGTCTATGTGTATTTTATTTTGGATGTTATTCTGGGGGGGGGGGGGGTGCAGCCTGCAATTTAATGCAACAATTAGTGGGTTTACTTGCATTTTCTACTAGGGTTTTGCCTGTGTTGTAGAAATTTAGGATGTGTATTATGTATTGTCACAGTGTCTCCCAGTGTCGGTTTACCGGTATTCGCTGTGTACAGCGAATATGGCTTTAACCGATATTGAGGAAAGCCATATACAATGAAAATCTTCCATCAATTGATAATTACACGCTACCGCCCGATCATCCCGGCCAGCAGGCGCCCTGAGCGGTTATCGCTGGAGCAAACGCTGGTCCGGATCTTTGAGGTGCAATGCACGTTCTGTGGCGCGGGTGTATTACCGTCAATCAGGGGGCCCCTGTCTTCTGTACAGATCGATCTGCTTGGCGGCAGTTTACTTGCCTTATGGAATTAGTATTGCCTTTTATGTAAGGATAATGATCTGTAGGCTTTCTGTGGCATCTGATCAATGTGACAGAGGTCTGCAGCTATATTCCCTTGTGTTGTAATTTACCCTTTAATGGAACAGGTGTCTTGCACGTAACGTGGAGTTTCTAGGCCTGGTCGCAAACGAGGTCGCTATTGGCGAGTCCCGCGGACGACCGGCCCTACTAGCCCGCCATCGCACATTAATAGTTAACTACCTTCTAAAAGTAACATATACCGAAAGGAGTTATAGCC
>BLSH010367878.1:606209-632293 GCA_018402905.1 Glandirana rugosa | reverse complement strand
CCTATATATATATATATATATATATTCTTTTATTGTCATTTATTTATATTTTTATATATATTTTATTAGCACCATTGGGATGATTCCCGTTTTTACATGCCCCCCATGGTAATACGACCCCCACTCTTATAGTAGTACGTTTTTGACAGCAGCATGACATATATACTTCTCGGTCCCCATCCTTAGTCCTACAGCCCACTTTGACATGTACTCCCGCATACGCTTTTATGGAGAGACATGCTTACATTTATACATAGTCCTGTTCCCTGCTTTTCATCCATTTTTGATAATAAGTCTTTTTATAACTACTTCTTCATTATAACCTCCTTTTAGCAGTTTGAATTATACACATTTTTGTCCCCACTCAAAGCCCTATAGCATATATTGACATCCACTTCCGCTAACACCCTTATTTAGCTACTTGTTTATACTTTCTCCTGGACACTGCTCCCTCTATATTAATATATACTCCCGTTCCCTCCCCATTATTTATTGTGTACAATATATATATATATTTTTTTTATTTTATTTATTTTTTATATTAACCCTCTTATAACAATCTTCTTATATATCCCCACTTTTTTTTATATATCCCCTTTTTTATATATAGCCCCTTCTTTTTTTAGCATATCAGCTTTGTTGTGGCCGGTCTTCTCCTCCTCACCTTCCCCTCCCTCCCTTTGACCCCCTCCCCTTTCCCTGCCTCCCCTCCCTTCAGCAGCTGTTTATATTGAGTCACTACAGTCCCTGGAGCACCCGCTGTTCCTTCCCCCTCCGCATGAAGAAGTGGCGCTGGCTACCCACGTCATCGGAGTCTGCTGTCAAGGAAACGCGTCACATTTGTGACGCCATCTGCCGGAGACGATCGTACCTGCGCTCCATGCCTCGTTCCCACACCGACCCAGTCGGCTGATACTATACTTTCGGTAGTGAACGACTGGAGACGCTGCAGCTCCACTGCCCGATCATCTCTTTCCGGTTGGATTGGCGCTTGCATCTCCCTCCTCCATCCTTGGACTGTGACCACGCCCTTTTATGTTCGGAACCCTGTGAGTGTTTTTAACCGTTTGAATAAATGCTGTATTTTATTTATTGCACTTAGAGGTTCCTCTTTGTTTTGCCTTTTAATCCATAAAATTACTCCTGCAGTCCCAAGAAAATGCTGGAGATGTGAATTAGAGGAAGGAACACTCCTTTACATCTGGTGGCACTGTCCACTAATTCAGCCATACTGGCGCAAAATCTGCAACTTGATTTCAACTATCACAAAACTCACAACGGAATTCACACCAGCACAATTCCTCCATTTGTTGGCCATCATATTTCAAATCTCTATCCATGCACATGATCAATGCTGCGAGACTTTGTGTACCTAAACATTGGAGATCCACTACACCTCCTTCACTGAAGGAATGGGCCAGTAGACTAAACTATATAGAGGTGATGGAGAGACTGGTTCATATACAACAGGACAACATCAAACACTTCACTACAACCTGGGAACCTTGGGCCACGTACCGTGGCACTGATGAGTACAAGACCTTAGTGCAATAAACAGCTTGACGTACAAAGCTCTAACATGGAAGAGTTGGGACGGGGAGGGTTGTTGGTGGAAAACCCACCCCCTGCCTGTTCCACAGATGGTCTTCCTTTCCTAACATACTTATCTTTTACCCCCCTTTTTTTCCCTCTCTTTCTTTCTTTCTTTCTTTCTTTCTTTCTATCTTTCTTTCTTTCTTTCTCCAGATAACTATATTACATGGTTTTAATAGGAGGAAACAGGTAGAGCTATGAACATAGGCCTAAAGAGAGGGGGCAGAGAAGGTTAAATATGTAACAGAACACCATGGTCTTATAGGGACCTCACCTTCCAAACCCTCAAGTTAGCGGTAACATGTAAGTGTTCTCAGATTGAACTATGTACCATGATATGTCACCTGTACTGGTGAATTATCTCATGTATCTGTACCCCTGTCTAATGGTTTCTTATGTTATGTATGCAATTGAAATTCAATAAAACTTTATAAAACAAAGAAAAAAAAAAGGGAGACAATACAGTTACAATACAATAAAATACAAGAGGATCAAGATGGCCCTGCTCAG
Organism: Glandirana rugosa; assembly: GCA_018402905.1. Taxonomy (NCBI): domain Eukaryota; kingdom Metazoa; phylum Chordata; class Amphibia; order Anura; family Ranidae; genus Glandirana; species Glandirana rugosa. The sequence goes on along the minus strand of BLSH010367878.1, from coordinate 630,190 downwards.
AAGAGCTTACAATCTAATAAATATGGGGGGGGTTCTCCACTGTCTGAATACGATACTGTAAAAATCAATGTACACACTGTATCAGCAATGTGTAATACAAAAAAAGAAAAGGCAAATTTACAGCGTAAGTGACAGGCCATAGGATTACTTTGGAACTTTCTATCAAAAGGTGGCAATAATCACATGTCCCACATTGGAAGACCCCTGATCTTTCACTAGTTATGGTAGAGGATCTTGAATAGTGACTGTGTACCAAGCGGTCCTTGATTGATCCAGAACGTCTGAATGTAATTAATGGGCCATCCTTAAAATATTTTTTGAGAGTGATCCTGCCCATAACACAAGTACATCATCGATGTATCTAAGCCAGCATAGAACTTGTGAAAAGAGATCGACATGATCGTCACCAGAAAAAAGAGTTCATGCTCCCACCCCCCCCAGGTGCAGGTTAGTGTAAGAGGGTGCACAAGATGTGCCCATAGCCACATCCTGTACCTGGAGGAAAGGGGAGCCGCCAAAGGTGTCACCGCCATTCTGACAGTCTACCTTTTTGTTTTATACTGCATCCCTTCTTGAGCATGGATGGTTTATTTATCCTTGACTATTCATTGTCCTAGATATCTGGCCCTTTGTCTTAATGATATATATTGGGCTCCTGTCCAGCCACCTAAGTTGTGTCTAAGAGTTACTGCACTCTACCGGACTCGGTCTGTGTACTATTCGCATGGATATTGGCATTTGTTACCATTCACACCCCAGCTGACCATCCTCCTCTCGTTCGGATCTTATACCATCCAATGCTACAAGTAGTAAGTACTTTATATGTGATCCTATGGCCTGTTACTTGCGCTGTTAATGTGCCTTTTCTTTTTATTTTGTATTACACATTGCTTATACAGTGGAGAAACCCCATATACATATATATATATATATATATATATATATATATATACACATACACATACACACATATACATACATATACACACACAGTGGGTACGGAAAGTATTCAGACCCCCTTAAATTTTTCACTCTTTGTTATATTGCAGCCATTTGCTAAAATAATTTAACTTCATTTATTTTCCTCATTAATGTACACAGCACCCCATATTGACAGAAAAAAAAACAGAATTGTTGACATTTTGGAAGATTTATTAAAAAAGAAAAACTGAAATATCACATGGTCCTAAGTATTCAGACCCTTTGCTGTGACAGTCAAAAGGAACTACCTGAAGAGCTCAGAGACAGAATTGTGGCAAGGCACAGATCTGGCCAAGTATACAAAAAAATTTCTGCTGCACTTAAGGTTCCTAAGAGCACAGTGGCCTCCATAATCCTTAAATGGAAGACGTTTGGGGCGACCAGAACCCTTCCTAGAGCTGGCCGTCCGGCCAAACTGAGCTATCGGGGGAGAAGAGCCTTGGTGAGAGAGGTAAAGAAGAACCCAAAGATCACTGTGGCTGGGCTCCAAAGATGCAGTCGGGAGATGGGAGAAAGTTGTAGAAAGTCAACCATCACTGCAGCCCTCCCCCAGTCGGAGCTTTATGGCAAAGTGGCCCGACAGAAGCCCCTCCTCAGTGCAAAACACATGAAAGCCCGCATGGAGTTTGCTAAAAACACCTGAAGGACTCCAAGATGGTGAGAAATAAGATGACTAAGCAGACTATGTTTCCGTGAAACGCGTCAATCTTATGCCTTGCCATGTATGTACCAGTGGACATGATGTGATGTACATGTTTTTGGATAATAAACGCATTATCTCCGAATTCAGCTGAAGTGCTGTCTACCTGCATTTGACTTTCTCTGGTCTGATGAGACCAAGATAGAACTTTTTGGCCTTAATTCTAAGCGGTATGTGTGGAGAAAACCAGGCACTGCTCATCACCTGTCCAATACAGTCTCAACAGTGAAGCATGGTGGTGGCAGCATCATGCTGTGGGGGTGTTTTTCAGCTGCAGGGACGGGACGACTGGTTGCAATCGAGGGAAAGATGAATGCGGCCAAGTACAGGGATATCCTGGACGAAAACCTTCTCCAGAGTGCTCAGGGCCGAAGGTTTACCTTCCAATAAGACAATGACCCTAAGCACACAGCAAAAATAACGAAGGAGTGGCTTCACAACAACTCCGTGACTGTTATTGAATGGCCCAGCCAGAGCCCTGACTTAAACCCAATTGAGCATCTCTGGAGAGACCTAAAAATGGCTGTTCACCATCCAACCTGACAGGACTGGAGAGGATCTACAAGGAGGAATGGCAGAGGATCCCCAAATCCAGGTGTGAAAAACGTGTTGCATCTTTCCCAAAAAGACTCATGGCTGAATTAGATCAAAAGTGTGCTTCTACTAAATACTGAGCAAAGGGTCTGAATACTTAGGACCATGTGATATTTCAGTTTTTCTTTTTTAACCACCTCAGGACCTGCTATTACTGCGGGTGGACGTCACATGACATCCTCCCTTTAAGCCAGGATTGCGCGCGATCGGGCGCGCGCATCCCGGCTCTGTCGGTGGCGGCGTGTCCCCAGGACGCCACTCGTCAACGACTGGGGTGAACAGCTATTGGGCACGGCTGTTTACCACGTGATCGGCCGTGATGAAGTCACGGCTGATCACAAAGTGGTATTCCCCGATCTACACTGCGCATGCGCGCGATCAGGAGCGCACTGCGCATGCGCGCGATCGGGAGCGCACTGCGCGTGTACGTGGGTGGCTGCGTGTTCCCAGAGAACACTGCCTGCCACCCACAGTAAAGAACAGCCATTGGTCAGCGGCTGTTAGCATGTGATCGGCTGTGATCCATTTACAGCCGATCACAAATGTAAACACAGGCTGGTAACTAGCTGTTACCAGCTCTTCTCTCCTCACACACTGTTTCCAGTGTGAGGAGAGGAGAGCCTGGATCAGTGAGTTACCAGTCTGTGTTTGTACTGTACTACAAAACACCTGCCACGTCACCCCTGCCCCCCCCCATTGCACCTGTCACCCAATCAGTCACCACATCTGCCCCAATAAAGTGCACCTGTCACCCATCAGTGACCTGTCATCCATCAGTGACCATTAGTTAACCTGTCACCCATCAGTGACCACCGCCTGTCACCCATCAGCGACCGTCACCCATCAGTGACCACCGCCTTTCACCCGTCAGTGACCCCCGCCTGTCACCAATCAGTGACCACCGCCTGTCACCCATCAGTGACCCCCGTCTGTCACCCGTCACCCATCAGTGACCCCCGCCTGTCACCCATCAGTGACCACCGCCTGTCACCCATCAGCGACCGTCACCCATCAGTGACCACCGCCTGTCACCCGTCACCCATCAGTGACCACCTCCTGTCACCCGTCACCCATCAGTGACCACCGCCTGTCACCCGTCACCCAGTGATCACCGCCTGTCACCCGTCACCCATCAGTGACCACCGGCTGTCACCCAGTGACCACCGCCTGTCACCCATCAGTGACCACCACCTGTCACCCATCACTCATCAGTAACCACCGCCAGACACCCACCACACATCAGTGACCACCACCCGTCACCCATCAGTGACCACCGCCTGTCACCCGTCACCCATCAGTGACCACCGCCTGTCACCCGTCACCCAGTGACCACCGCCTGTCACCCATAAGTGACCACCACCTGTCACCCATCACTCATCAGTGACCACCGCCAGACACCCATCACATCAGTGTCCACACCTGTCATCAGTCACCACCGCCTGTCACCCATCAGTGACTACCACCAGTTACCCGTCACCCATCAGTGACCACCGCCTGTCACCCATCAGTGACCACCGCCAGACACCTGTCACCCATCAGTAACCACCACCAAGCACCCGTCACCCATCAGTGACCACCACCTGTCACCAGTCAGTGACCACCGCCAGACACCCGTTACCCATCAGTGACCACCACCAAGCACCCGTCACCCATCAGTGACCACCACCAAGCACCCGTCACCCATCAGTGACCACCACCAAGCACCCATCAGTGACCGCCACCTGTCACCCATCAGCGATCACCGCCAGACACCTGTCACCCATCAATGACCACCGCCTGTCACCCATCACTTGCCACCTGACACACAGCCATGTCCAAACGCGTTTATACCAGTGAGGAGGCATTCCAGATTCTGTCCATGACCGATGAGAGCAACGGGGAGCTCTCATCAGAATCTGATACCCATTCTGACTCCGAAACAGATTCTGCCTTTGAAATAATTGGCAGCAGCGGATCAGAAGATGAATCGGAGGAAGAATGGGTACCTCCTCCTAAAAGGGCACGGCACTCTGGAAACCAGGCAGCCGCCAGGAACGAGGATCACATTGCCAGGCCAAGTACCAGCGCTGCCGCTAGCAATCGTGATCACATTCCGAGGCCCAGTACCAGCGCTGCTGCCAGCGATAGGCCCCGGGAACAAATGCCCAGTACAAGTGCTGCCACATCACGCCCCCCAAGAGCCAGGGCTGCTATACACCTCCCAGAAGGTCTTGCCAACCCAACATGGCTGCCTTCCAGCTCAGGAGCAGCAAGAATACCCCCTTTCACCGCACAGCCAGGTGTGCAGGTCAATGTCAACAATTTCCAAGAAATAGATTTTTTTTCTCTATTTGTGCCCGACAATTTTCTTCAAATGATCGTGGACCAGACCAATTTATATGCCCAGCAATTTATTGCAAACAACCTCCAATCCTCATATGCCCATCCATTTGAATGGAAAGAAGTCACATTGCCAGAATTTAAATTATTTATGGGCCTCACCATAAACATGGGGATTACAAAAAAGAATGAACTAAATGCTTACTGGTCCACCCACCCCATCCACCACATGGCCATTTATTCTTCCGCAATGTCCAGGTCCCGATACAAAATGATAATGCGGTTCCTTCATTTCGGCGACAACACGCAGTGCCCTCCCCATAATGATCCAAATTACGATAAATTAAATAAAATTTGCCCACTAAAACATTTTTTATCCCAGTAATTTTCAGAATTATATGTCCCCGACCAACATATTTGTGTTGATGAGTCCCTGGTACCCTTTGCAGGCCGGCTAGGAATAAAGCAGTATATTCCTAGCAAAAAAGCCAAATATGGCGTTAAATTATACAAACTTTGCGAGAGAGCCACGGGATATCTGTATGCATTCCGCATATATGAAGGAAGAGATTCCCAGCTCCAGCCCCCTGAGTGCCCGACCTACATGGGCACAGCTGGAAAAATCGTATGGGACCTGGCCTACCCACTGCTTAACAAAGGATACCATATATATCTGGACAACTTTTACACCAGCTTGCCCCTTTTAAAACACCTTTACCTTGTTAAAACCCTGGCCTGCGGAACAATAAGAAAGAATCGGAAGGGTTTTCTGCAATCTATAGTAAACAAGAAATTGCAAAAGGGGGAAAAAGCAACGTTGCGATGTAACGAAGTGCTGGCCTTGACGTGGAAGGACAACCGGAATGTTCACATGATGTCCACCATCCATGATGACACCACTGTCGAGGTTCCAAGAAGAGGCCCCATTCAAAAGCCAACCTGCATCCAAGATTATAATCTCTACATGGGGGGGTGGATTATAATGACCAAATGATTCAACCGTATTTGGCAATAAGGAGGTCCCGGTTTTGGTACAAAAAGATAGCCCTTTATTTAATTCATTTGGCCATGTATAATGCCTATATAATCTTCTGTAACTCCACAGAAAACCCCGCCCCCTTCCTAAAATTCATAGAAGAAACGGTCACGTCCCTCATTTATCCAGAAGGCCCCCCCCCCCCCCAGAAAACCTTAGCTCTGATGCGGTTAGCCGACTTTATGAGCGCCACTTCCCGGACCCGATCCCCCCATCTGAAGCAGGCCGAAGACACCAAAAAAGATGTAGAGTATGCAGCAAGAGAGGATTCCGCAAAGACCATTGTCCCCAGTGTCCCTCCAAACCTGGCCTTTGTATTGGGGAATGCTTCAGAGTGTACCACACTTCCATAAAATATTAGCCCATATATTCCCCAATTTTTATATGCTAACCATTTTTCTGCTTCCCCAAATAACCATGCCACTTCCTTCCACGTGAACTGATCCTGGCTTGTTTTTCGACTATGCTTCTGCCTAACGTTTGGACTGCTTGCACGTGCACTGACCCTGGCCTGTTCTATCAACTAATCTTCTGCCTACCGTTTGGACTGCTTACACGTGCACTGACCCTGGCCTGTTATCGATTATGCTTTTGCCTACCACTTGGACTGATCTATTGCCCTGCTACAGTAGTACACAGGGGTCTCACATATGTGAGGGGCACCAGAATTTGCATTTCCGGACGGATGGAGAAAACTAATTTTTTGTTTACTCCGGGTTTTGTAATTTCCGGATTAGAGACTGGTTGCCCGGAGGCTTCAAAGCGAAGGGTGGGAGAAGCCTCTACCCCTGTGCCCCTGTGCACAGGTCTTACCCGAATAAGGCCCTCAGCCTGTTGCTGGCTTACTGCCATCATGCCTCTGCTTGCTGCATGCCATGACCACACCTCTGCCTGCTACCTGGACTATGGAAGAAATTAGCTGTAGCAAGAGGAAGCATGTTTATGAAGGACTGGAGAGCTGTACAGTGAGTTACTGCAGGTGACAATGTACCAGGACCAATATTATGGCTGTGCTGGCTGTCTGGACAATTTCTATGGACAAATGCTTTGGCTATGCTGACAATGTCCTTGTACAAACTATAGACAATATTCCTGCCTGCTGTCTGGATAACTACTATTGACGTCACTAAGCACATCCCTGCCTGCTGCCTGGACCAATGCTCTCCTTGGTGGACACTACTATAACCACAGGTAATACTTCTTTTTTTACCCTTTCCTCAATAGAATTTATTTTGGAGTGTAATTCTTGGTATGTACATGCTATTTGATGATGTGTGGTTCTCAGGAAATTATATGTGTAATTTATGCTCCTAGAACGCCTGATGGTACTATTTGGATGTTGGGCCTCTGTATGTGTCCAGGTTGTGTAAAAGTCTCACACATGTGGTGTGGTTTTGGGGCGTCATTTTTGCTATGTGCATGCTATGTGTTGGAAATATCTTGTTAATGGACGACTTTGTGTAAAAAAAAATGCGTTTTCATTTTTTTTCCACATTTTCCAAAAACTTCTGGAAAAAAATGACATGTTCAAAAGACTCATTATGCCTCATATATTATGCATTGGGGTGTTTGCTTTCCAAAATGGGGTTATTTTATGGGCAATTCCATTGTCCTGGTGCTCCAGGATCTTCAAAAGTGTAAGCCTGCATTCACACAGGGGCGATCCGACTTCGGCGCGACTTTGCTAGGCGACTTTAGCGCGACTTACAGCACGACTTCGGTGCGACTTCAGCGCGACTTTGGCGCGACTTGACACTAATTTGAAGCAACTTTCAAAGTGACTTCCATAAAGGCGACTTTGCCTGTGTTCATATAAATGTACTAACATCATTCCTCTTCCTGTGCACTTCCTTGTTCCCAGTCTGTTCCCTGTGTGTACTACCTTTTCAAAATGTCCAGTTTGCCCATACTTATGTCTTCTGCCATAACAGCTGGTCTGGCTGTATTGCTGGAAGAGGAAGAGAGACAGCGGAGGATGACAAGACGTCATCGTTACTGGATCCATCCTGTCATCTCCAATCGAGATAGCAGAGGCCAGTTTTGGGCCATGTATGAAAAGCTAAGAGCCCACCAGGACAAGTTTTTCAACTATACCAGGATGTCCGTGTCAAGGTAATTACCTAGGCAATAGGGTAAGGTTTGTCTTATTTTGAATACAGTATGACCTTATAATTTTTTTTTTCAGTTTTGACGAATTGCTTGGTCTAGTTTCCAGTCGTCTGCAGAGACAGAACACAACATTCAGAAGTTGTATCTCACTCAACGACTGATCATCACACTAAGGTAAACCATATTTTTGGCAATACACTTATTCCACCTTTTACACCACTTTAGGTGTTCAAGTGCACTATTCTAAAATTTAAACAAATTCTGCAGCTCATAATTGCTTCAGCAAGTACCATGCGATGTGGGAACCTGCAGTGGATTTGCAGTGTTCACGCATCAGTCCAGTGTGAACCCAGGCTCAATCTGACTCAGGGCTTTTTCACACTGCAGCGCTGCATGAAAACTGCAAATCCACTGTGGGTTCCTGCATTGCTTTGCTCTCTGCGCCATTTCACAGTGCAATATGCAAATTGCTGGGAGTATCATTCCAAAATAAATGACACCCCTCAGTTCGCATATCGCACTGCAAACTCACACATGAATCAGATCACATGGGTGTGAACAAATTCAGCCCTAAAATCTCTATGGCTGGATTTCAGTCGTACATAGAACCTATATGACTCATAGGCAATCTGGGTGTTTAGAGCAGTGTGAACCGGTCCTCGTGTGATTTTTCAGTTCGCACTGCGATCTGTGACCAAAAATGGAGGGGCTCATTAACTTTGTAATGACATCAGCAGCGGTTTGAAGATGGCACTGTGTACTGCCTGTGGGAAGAATGCAATGTGGTAATGGGCTCAGTAATCATGCCGATTCACGCATTGCAGATATATGAACCAGGGCTCAATATAACATATATTGCACAACATAACACACAAACATCTGACTAAAATAATTGAATGCCAGAAAGTTGGTCATATAATCTTTAATGAAAGATTTGAAAACAATATCCAACGGGATACAAAAAGGATAACACAATTGTAATATTACAATTTATAGTTGCTCATAGTGTGGAAACTCTGGCATGCTGCTATTGGAGCTGGAATGGGGAACATAGCACCAAACTCCTCGCCCCTTTGACTTTGGCCTGGGTTCGTGATGGTGGAGGGAATTGGGGATGGGGAGAGATATGGTATAGGGGGGTGGGATGCATTAACAACATTCCCATACTCATCTGAGTATGGGCGATAGCGGGGGGATAGTAAAGGTGGGTTCTGGGAGGTGGAGGGTTTGAAAAGGGATAATATGGCCCTGATGCTGAAGGTGGGCCATATTTGGGGTTGTAAACTGGTGGTGGTGGTGGTGGTGGTTGTTCCTCACCACTATTTTCTTCTAAAATGTCCATAATGGCCTTTTTCACATGGTTTCGTTTTTCTGGCCTTACGTTTGCTAGTGAATTTCCCACCATCATGCTAAATAACTGGTTATTTGACTCAAAGATTTCGATTTTTTTTTCTAGACGTCCCATGATTTCAGCAAATTTCTGCATGTTTGTATTGGTCCCCACTCTTGCTGGTCTCCGTCGCTGGGGTAATTGGCTGGGCCCTGGCTGATCCTCAAGGATGGCGCGTTGAGAAGCAGGAGCATGAGCAGGAGCGGTGCTTTCCTCCTCAGGACGAGCATCGTTTTCTTCTAGCTCCTCTCCCTCAACAGCACCCTGCACCTCTTCTGCTCTTTCCTCTCTTCAACCTCCCAACTGGCTTGAGTTCTGCAATAAAAATAACATTCCATTTAGCACAACCTACCAGTATACTAGTAATTTTGGAAATATAAAAGTTTTCCGCTCACTTTCTCAAAGTCATGAATGGGCGCAGGAATTCAAGATCTCCCGCATGCACATAACGGTTATGTTTTGGTGCCCCAGAACCACTTCTTGCAGCAGCCGTGTTCTTCAGGTGCCGCTTGTAACAGTCCCGTAGGCCTTTCCATCTTGTCTGTAGAACTGTTACTGCAAAATGTAAGAAGGAACATAATCAAATCTGTATTTTGTCTTTTCAGGTTCCTGGCAACAGGTCACTCCCTTGTAAGCCTACATTACGAGTTTATGGTGGGCATATCGACCGTGAGCTACGTCATCCAAGAGACATGCCAGGTCTTATGGACTGTGCTTAACAGCATTGTGATGAAAAAATCCACAAAGGAGGATTGGCTAAATATTGCAAGTGTCTATGAAGCACGATGCAATTTCCCCAATTGCGTTGGAACAATAGATGGGAAGCACGTGCGTGTGGTAAAGCCTGTAGGGAGTGGCAGCATGTTTTTTAACTATAAAAAATACTGTTCATTTGTACTTCTGGCTGTTGCCGACGCAAACTACTGCTTGACCTACATAGATATAGGGTCATACGGAAGTAGCAGTGATTCCCGTATATATTTTCTAATTCCTCCTTTGGACAAAGCCTAACAGGAAATCGCCTTGAGCTTCCTGAGAACTCTCCTCTTCCTGGGACAACCCAACCCCCTCTACCCTATGTGTTCGTCGCAGATGAGGCGTTTGCGTTGGGGGAACACCTAATGCGGCCTTATTCAAGCAGGAATCTCAATAACCAGAAGAAAGTCTTCAACTATAGACTCACAAGGGCAAGAAGGGTGGTTGAGTGTGCTTTTGGCATACTAGCCAATAAATGGAGGGTATTACATACCCCTATAGCATTAAATCTTGATAATGCTATTAATGCTGTCAAAGCAGCATGTGTGCTGCACAATTTTGTTCGGGTACGAGATGGTTATTGTTTCGAGGACTCCTTGATGCATGACCTGGAAGGTGCTCATCTCAGTGCTACACGAGGAACCTGCGATGGTGGCACTATCCGGAATCAATTTGCATCCTATTTCGTTTCACCAGCTGGTGAAATAGAATGGCAAACAGCTGCTATTTCTTAAGTTTATTTTAAAGCTGTTCATTTTGCCTGCATAGTTATTTAGTTATTAATGATTTATTGATGCTATGATATACCTTATTTACTGTTTTCTAATTCTTGCTGTGTTTCCAATAAATTCAGATACTGAATTAAAAATGAATTTTAGTTTTTGCGATACTGATCATTGACTAAATATTTTAAGAAGGTAGGTTAATGGGGCATGGGTATAAGGGGTTCATGTCAGGGTATAAGGGGTTAATGTCGGGGCATTAGGGGTTAATGTCAGGGAATTAGGGGTTAATGTCAGGGCATAAGGGGTTCATGTCAGGGCATAAGGGGTTCATGTCAATGTATAAGGGGTTCATGTCAGGGTATAAGGGGTTAATGTCGGGGCATTAGGGGTTAATGTCAGGGCATAAGGGGTTCATGTCAGGGTATAAGGGGTTCATGTCAGGGTATAAGGGGTTCATGTCAGGGTTAATGTGGGCGTTACATTAGTCATATGTAATAAATGAAAAATATAATATAATTACACCTACACTTTGCTGTCCGGACATCCTGGGTTAACGTCTCCCATTCCTCAACACACAGCTGGCAGATCTCCAGCCAGGCATTATCCCTTTTCACCTGATCTTTATAATTGGGATTAGTCTTGTCCCACAGTACTGGGCGATCCTTGCAGTGCCTAATGAGCACCTCATTGTCCACAGCATTTCTGCTGAACAGCCTCAGAGCTCTTGATGACATTTTAGAAGGAACACACACATCCAAGCAGAGCAAACGGCATCCAGGAAGTGCTCAGTGGGGAGGGGGTGAATGGGTCATTTATAGGGAGTATTGGGTAAAAACTTTTGTGTTTCCTGTCAAAGTCACTTCTGTATGGATGGGGATCCGACTTGGAGGCGACTTCTATTGAATCCTATGGGCACAAGTCGGATAGAAGTCGCCTAGAAGTAGTACAGGAACCTTTTCAGAAGTCGCCTTGAAGTCGGAGTGACTTCAGTCGTGTATATTAAGACGGCTCCCATTCATTTCAATGGGATTTCAAATGTCAAGCGGCTTGGGGCGACTTGAGGCAACTCAAGTCGGATCGCAAGTCGCCCCTGTGTGAATGGGCACTAATAGGTGGTTGAGAAATGAGATGTGCAATTTATGCTCGTAGAACGTCTGAAGGTGCTAGTTCAATGTTGGGCCTCTGTGTGTGGTCGGGCTGTGTAAAAGTCTCACACATGTGGTATCGCCATACTCGGGAATAGCAGCAGAATGTATTTCAGGGTGTCATTTTTGCTATGCCCATGCTATGTGTTGGAAATATCTTATAAATGGACGACTTTGTGTAAAAAAAATGCGTTTTCATTTTTTTTCCATATTTTCCAAAAACTTCTGTAAAAAAATGAACCTTTCAAAAGACTCATTATGCCTTATATATTATACCTTGGGGTGTTTGCTTTCCAAAATGAGGTCATTTTGTGGGCAATTCTTTTGTCCTGATGCTAGGGGGCCTTCAAAAGTGTGATAGGTCGTCATGACATTAGATGTGTAATTTATGTCCCTAGAATACCTGATGGTGCTTCCTGCATGTTGAGCCTCTGTATGTGGCCAGGCTGTGAAAAAGTCTCAGACATGGGGTATCGCCATACTCAGGAGGAGTAGCAGAATGTGTTTTGGGGTGTAGTTGCAAGTATGCATATGCCATGTGAGAGAAATAACGTATTAATATGACAATTTTGTAAAAAAAAAAAATTATCTTCATTTTACAAAGAATTGTGGGAAAAATTACAACTTCAAAGAACTCACCATGCAGCTTACTAAATACCTTGGAATGTCTACTTTCCAAAAAGGGGTAATTTGGGGGGTATTTGTACTTTCTTGAATTGTTAGGGTCTCAAGAAATGAGATAGGCCATCAGTATATCAGGTGTGATCAGATGTGATCAATTTTCAATGATTGGCACCACAGTTTGTAGACTCTATAACTTTCACAAGGACCAAATAATATATACTTATTTGGGTTATTTTTACCAAAGATAGGTAGCAGTATAAATTTTGGCCAAAATTTATGAAGAAAAATTACTAATTTGCTAAATTTTTTTACAGAAATAAAGAAAAAAGCATTTTTTCACAAAATTTTCAATCATTTTTTATTTATAGCACAAACATTAAAAAACCCAGCGGTTATTAAATACCACCAAAAGAAAGCTCTATTTGTGTGAAAAAAAGGACGCAAATTTCATATGGGTACAGTGTTGCATGACTGAGTAATTGTCATTCAAAGTGTGACAGTGCTGAAGGCTGAAAAATGGCCTGGACAGGAAGGGGCTTTTCGTGCCAGGTACTGATGTGGTTAATAAATCCGCAAAAATGTCAACAATTCTGTGTTTTGTTGTCAATATGGGGTGCTGTGTGCACATTAATGAGGAAAATAAATGAACCTAAATGATTTTAGCAAATGGCTGCAATATAACAAAGAGTGAATACTTTAAGGGGGTCTGAATACTTTTCCGTACCCACTGTGTGTATAATATATATTTGATCCCAAGGGTAGGAGCAAAATCTCATTCTTTGAAGGAAAAGGGTTTATTCGTGTACTAGATGTTATACATGCAAACATACCGAAAATAGGTTTTTAAAAAACATAAAATTTGTAAAAACATTTTGACGGGTATCACAATAGGAACCCTGAGGGTTCTGCGCAACATAGATATTAAAAAAAACATTGGAATGGTTGCATTATCAAGAAGGAATTGAGTGCATCTATGTATCAAAGATATCTCCTTTTTTCTTTTTAATCAGATAAGTTTTTATTGTGGTTTATACAATTTTTCACATTTGTTAACCAAACAAATATAAAACTGACAATTTGAGTTCTACAGACATTTCACCAATACACAATAATATGCCTATTTGTCATCATTAGCACCACTTGCATTACTGCCAATCATTTTAAAAATACTGTGTACTCTTGGGCATGTTGCATTGTAATGCCAAAATGCGTATGGCAGTACCTCTGGTATGTCCCTTGCGGTTTGGCTGGAATGCACACTGGGGGAGACTGGCAGCACTGCCTCGATTTTGTACAGTGGAGTTAATTTACCACTATTTTTTTTTTTTTGTAATGCAGATAAGTTTTTATTATGGCTTTTACAACTTTTCACATTATATTCCCACAGAACTTCCAGTAGGACACTTACGGTTTGGCCGGAACGCACACTGGGGGGGGGCAGCGGGACTTCCTTGATGTTAGTACAGTGGTTTTAATCTTCCTGGCATCCACCAGAAATGGAGTACCTCTGCAAGAAAGGTTAGTACCTGGTGTTTCTCATCAGCCCTAAAAGGGTTAGGACTCATGCCAGTTTACCATAAGCACTTTGGTGCCCTGCTACCTATACTACTGCTTCCCCACACATTTGGGAACTGGTTGCAGGGTTTCTGCGCCGTAATCCTTTGTGAGCAATTTCCAGATCTGGCGCCCTCCTTATTTTGCTACCTAAATTTAATATGGGGGGCTTACAAAATTTACTGGGGAAAGTGCTGGTTTAATTATGACACCCAGTTAAAGCAAAAGACAACAGCATGAAAAGAGCTTTGTTTTGTCAGGACGGCATGCTCTTGTTACTGTTAATGTACCCACACAGGTCAGCATCCTTTCAGCCAACTGCCGGCACTTTCACCTGAGCATCCCCAGTTTCTAAAAAGGGTGTCTGCTGGTTGTTTAATGAGAGCCACTGCAAGTGGTACACTGTGTGTTCCTTCTGTGGGGGCGTTCACCCAGAGTCCCGCTTCTTTAGGAAATGTAACAGCCTGCAAAACCCTCTGCTAAGCCCGAACTACCTAAACCAAAAGGACACCAGTGAACGTCCCAAGGATGTCTCACTGGCTCAACCAGTATCCTCCTCATAGAGAGGCCCTGATGTTGAAGGGCAGATTCAAACATGGATTCTGGATCCCCTTTAAACCATTGGATGTGCCTAATATGGCTGACAACTTGAAGTCGGCCTCATAGTTTTGGCTATGGTTTCCGAGAAGCCTCAGAGGGAGCTGGAATTGAGGCGTATGGCGAGTTTCCCCACTTGGGGCGGTACCAAATAAGGAGCAAGGGAAATTCCGCCTTATATACTACCTTTCCTACCCTTTTGGCTTCTTGTTTAATGATGGCATTGATTGAGAGGAATCATGGTTCCAATACCCATTCTTAAACAGAGCTCTTCATCTGATCAGAGTGGCAGGTTGTTAGTCATGGTTGGCTAAAGCCACTATTGAGTCGGCTTTCCGCCTTCTTCCTGTTCACCGTGAGTGTTTCCACTTGCTGGGCTGCTGTTATTTCAGGGGGACTTCTTTGTTGATATGTGCCTTCCCATGGGTTGTGCAATTTCATGTTATTTCAAACTTTTTAGTAGTTTCCTTGAAATATGGTGTTGGCATTCATTCATTGATGCATTACCTGAATGTTTTTCTTTTTGTAGGCCCAGTCGGCTGCTCCTTTCCTCTTTTCAATTAATATGCAAGCGGCTTGACATCCCAGTGTCTGCAGACAAAACAGAAGGCCCTATCCATGTGTTATCTTTTTTGGGCATAGAGATAGATACCATTCAGATGGATTTCTGCTTGACTAGTGACACGTTGGCCAGATTGTGCCTGGTCCACTTTGCTAGGGAAGCCAGTAAGATACAGCTAAAATAGCTCGCAAACCTTGCTGGGTCATCTTGTTTTCGCCTACCGGGTAATGCCCATGGGCAGGACCTTCTGTTGACATCTGTCTTGGGCAATAAAGGGAGTTTCTGCCCCTTATCAATAAATACAGATCACCAGACCAAAGTGGGATGACTTTCATGTATGGTTGACCTTGTTGCAGTCAGTCAATGGACTTTCCAATGGCCGTTGCTGGCAAGTGGAGTTACAGAACTCACAGCTGGAGCTTTTCACAGATGCAGCAGGCTCCTGTGGCTTTGGTGCCTTCAAGGAGAATGGTCTGCAGAACCTTGGCCTACCTTATGGGCCTATTGGGATCTGTTACATAATCTCCTGTGCTGGAACTTCTCTTTTTCCTGTTATAGTGGCGATTGACCTCTGGGGTGAGTGGTTGCGAAACAGACGGGTAGTGTTTTGAACCTACAACATGAGTGTGGTTCATGTTATCAACCGCATTGCGGCCAGCTCATCCCCAGTTGTTTCTTTACTGCGTTTCCTAATCCTTAAATGTTTGCAATTGAATATTTGGTTTAAGGTAAAGCATACTTTTATTAAAGAATGGCAGAAAGAACCGGGATGTAATTTTACTCAAGCGCAGGTCAAAAGGCTGATTAAATTAACTCATTGTACCTCTATAAGTTCCCACATACAAGAAATGGCTTATAAAATACCTGGCTAGATGGTACTGGACCCCTGTGCGCTTAGCTCAAATATATCCAGCTAGAGATGATCTATGCTAGAGAGGATGTGGTCAGAGAGGTACATACATCCATCTATAGTGGGCCTGTCCTAATATCAAGCCGTTTTGGGAGGCTATAACACCGTGGATTAAGAGGTTGACTATTAGGTACATAGAGGCCACTCCTTTACACATCTTAATCCACGGGTTACCGTCCTCTGAAAAGAGAAGTATCACTCCATATCTACTGAATGCTGCTAAATCATTAATACCAAGATTTTGGAATCAAGCCAAATGCACGACAGTGGATGATTGGAAAAAAGAGGTTAATTTAATAATGGAGGACGAAAGATGGGTTTACACGATTAGAGATCCATTTAGAAATATGGGCTGATTGGATATATTATTCAAAGGAAAGTTCCGCAGATTAAAGCGGTGACAGAGACCAGTGCCGAACAGGGTTCAGGTCAGACCTCCCCCTCCGAGCACACCCAAAAGAAGGAATGGAATGGGCTCCCCCTCTTTTTTCCTCTCCCCTCCTTTTTCTCCTCACCAGAGTTAGAGGTCATATTATAAAAATGGTACAGGGTAGGTTTTAGTAGGATTATTTTTTTTTTTTCCTTTTCTCACGAAATGAAATGAGCTGCAAACCGCAGGAGCAGCTGATTTTTGAACACAATAGAATATATGTAATGGGTAGGTGGCAGCATTAAATGTTTTATATAAATATGGGGAAAGGGTACTCAACAGTATTTGTTGGTTAAATGTTGTAGTGTGCAATATGTGTTATTCACTTAATTTGATGTGTTGATTATGGACAAGTTTCCCCCTTTTTTTTTTTTTTTCTATTACCAAATTAATTGAACCGTAAACCGCAGGTAGCGGGGTGGCTGATCCTAAAAACACAATATAATATATGTAAAGGGTAAATGGAAGGATTAAATGTTCTATACAAACATGAAAAGGTGATCGCAATTATGGTTGGCTAAAGGTTGAAGTGTACAATATGTGTAATTCACACAAATTGAAGTATTGATTATGGATAAAATTGAGGGGAAAGAGAGGGGAGGGAAGAAATGGGAGAGAAAATTTTTTTGTTTTTTTTTTTCTTCTTCTCTTCTCTCTGTTTCACAATATAAAAATAAATAGTCATACACTGTAGGGAGGGGAAGGGTTTTGGAACACATACACTATAAATAAATAAGAGAGGAATATAAGGTGATATGTATATGTAAGTCGTAGAGCAGTGGTTCTCAACTCCGGTCCTTGGGACCCCCCAACAGGCCAGGTTTGCAGGATAACTGAAATACATGACAGGTGATATCATTTGCTGCTCAGATAATTGCAGTATTCTAGTCTGCATCTCCCCAAGGTAATACTTAAAATCTGGCCTGTTGGGGGGTCCCGAGGACCGGAGTTGAGAACCATTGTCGTAGAGGTAGTAATACCTCTGGATCTCATATTGAGAGTTGACAGCAACAGATTCCAAATGCAAATAGCACACTTGAAATGAACTCTGGACCTTTTATCTGCTCTAAATGGGATAATGAGGGAATAACACACACCTGGCCATGGAACAGATGAGCAGCCAATTGTCCCATTACTTTTGGTCCCTTAAAAAGTGGGAGGCACATATACAAACTGTTGTAATTCCTACACCGTTCACCTGATTTGGAAGTAAATACCCTCAAATTAAACCTGAAAGTCTGCAGTTAAAGCACATCTTGTTCATTTCATTTCAAATACATTGTGATGGTGTATAGAGCCAAAAAGCTTAGAATTGTCTCAATGTCCCAATATTTATGGACCTGACTGTACCTCTTCATAGTGTATGAAGGGAAGGACACCCAGCTGCATCCCTCTAATTGCTCAGACTACTTGGGATCGAGCTGGAAAGTTGTTTGGGACCTCATATACACACTCCTGGAGAAAGGCTACGACTTGTATGTAGACAACTTCTACACAAGTCTTCCTGTTCAAAAACCTTCACCGAAAGAACATGCCAGCATTTGGTACTGTGAAAAAGAACAGGAAGGATATTCCTCAAATGCTTGTCAATATGAAGAAGAAGGGGAGATGGCGAGCCTGTGAAATGAGGAAATTCTGGCAGTGGAGTGACAGAAGGGATGTCTATATGCTGCCTTCGATCCACAATACCACCTACGTGGAAATCCCCAGAAGGAATGGCCCCATCCAAAAGCCAACATGTGTCCCTGAGTACAAGTTATTCATGGGGGGAGTCGGCTACAGCGACCAAATGCTCAAACCCTACCTTGCCACAAGACGGACCATATCATTTGTATAAGTAGCAATTTCTTTTTTTCGATTGGCCATATGCAACTCCTATGTGTTGGTTACCGCAACTCCACCGAAAGTCAAGGAAGGGTTGGGGGCTAACAGGAGGAAATTATCACTGCCCTACTATTCCTGAACGGTCCACCAGAAAGCATTTGATCCAATGATCTTAGCTGACTCTCCGAAAGCCATTTCAATCGATAAAATCTCTCACAGACCAACAGGCCAAACACGTCAGAAAAGATGTAAGGTGTGTACCAGTGGAGGAGTTAGAAGGGACACCTCTTATTATTGCCCCCAGTGCCCTTCCCAACCAGGCCTCTGCATAAGTGATTGTTTACTTCAGTAAATTATTAGTGAAGTTCCTGCCATGTACATTCACACCCCTTATGCCACTGCTTGCTTTTGAACTGACCCCTGGCTTGTTATTCGACCACGCTTCTGCCTACCTATTCTGTACATACCTCTGCCTGATCTGAAATGGACCCTGGTCTGTTTGACATTGTTTTTTCCCGGCCTCTTGGACTGATTATGTACCCTGCTACTGGAGTAGTGGGATTCGCAACACAGGGGTCTCATATATGTGAGGGGCTCCAGAATTGTTTTTCTGGATGAAGAAAACTACATTTTTTGTTTTGTCTCTCCCAGATTAGGGTCTGGAGACTCGGAGGCTTCAGCCCTAGTTTAGGCTAATGCGATCCTTAGAGATTGCATGTGATTGCTGTGGGTGCGGATCACATGCAATCTCTGAGCAGTGCGAGTTCAGCCATACACTTGTATGGCTGAACTCACATTAGATTCGCAAAAAAAAAAAAAAAAGGGTACATATACTAGAATCGCATCAGTGTTCTCTCCCATGCAATCCGATTCATGTGCGAGTGCACAGTTCACACTGCGATCTGTAAACAAAACTGGGGGTGTCATTAACTTTGTAATGACACCCTCCAGCGGTTCGCAGAAGGCAGTGTGAACTGCTGGTGGGAGTGATGCGATGCGGGAACTGGCTGTATAATCGTGCCAGTTACCGCAGTGCACAAGTCTGGACCAGGGGTCTAAAAAGATTTGGGTGGGAGAAGCCTCTACCCCTGTCCCCATTCTGTCCTGACCGAGGTCCTACTTCTGCCTGCAGGACTTACTGCCATCATGCCCCTGCCTGCCGCATGAACTGACCACACTAATGCCCACTACCTGTACTATGGACCATGTTCATGCCTACCACCAGAACCAATATTTGGCACTGTTGACAATATCTCTGCCTGCACTGACCCGAGACTGTATATGGTGAGTATTCCTGCCTGCACTATGGAAAGTATTCCTGCCTGTTGCCTGGACAATTGCATTCGCTGTTACTGACCAAGTCCCTGTCTGCTGCCTGGACCAGTGCTATCCTCCTGTGGACAACTGCACTACTAAAACCACATGTAATCTTTTGTTTACCCTTTACTCAGCAGAATGTATTTTGGTATGTGCATGTATGTAGCCAGGCTGTGTAAAAGTCTCACACATGTGGTATCGCCACACTCAGGAGTAGCCGAATGTATTTTGGGGTGTCATTTTGGCTACGTACATGCTATGTGTTGGAAATATTGTATAAATGGACAACTTTGTGTAAAAAAAATGGAGTTCTCATTTTTTTCCCACATTTTCCAAAAACTTTTGGAAAACAATGACATGTTCAAAAGACTCATTATGCCCCATAGATTAAACATTAGGGCAGGGGTAAGTAAGTAACCTTAAAGAGGTAAAGATATACCTGTACAACATGGGAGAAGTCAAAGATCACCGAGCATAGTGTCGCCTCCTCACACCTGATTTAATTCTCCAATTGCTACTACTGCGTTGCAATCGCATACACTTGTGAATGAGCCCTTATTTACATTCGGCAGCGGCACCCTCAGTGCTTGTTCACGTGTAAATTAAAATTGGGGGGGGGATTAAATCCCCTGTTGCTTTTGGTAGGTGCCACAGCCTGCCAATCATGACCCATTCAAGTAAATGGGGGAAACTCTGCAAGTGTCCCACACCTGAATCTATGAGTGACTCGTGAGCTGTGTGAGCCAGCAGTATAACTCCTGAATCTATGAGTGACTCGTGAGCTAGCAGTATAACTCCTGAATCGATGAGCGACTCATGAGTTGTGTGAGCCAGCAGTATAACTTCGGAATCTATGAGTGATTCATGAGTTAGCAGTATAACTCCTGAATCTATGAGTGACTCATGAGCTGTGTGAGCCAGCAGTATAACTCCTGAATCTATGAGTGACTCATGAGTTGTGTGAGCCAGCAGCATAACTCCTGAATCTATGAGTGACTCATGAGCTGTGTGAGCCAGCAGCATAACTCCCGAATCTATGAGTGACTCATGAGCTGTGTGAGCCAGCAGCATAACTCCCGAATCTATGAGTGATCCGTGAGTTGTGTGAGCCAGCAGCATAACTCCTGAATCTATGAGTGACTCATGAGCTGTGTGAGCCAGCAGCATAACTCCTGAATCTATGAGTGATCCGTGAGTTGTGTGAGCTAGCAGTATAACTCCTGAATCGATGAGCGACTCATGAGCTGTGTGAGCCAGCAGTATAACTCCTGAATCTATGAGTGACTCGTGAGTTGTGTGAGCCAGCAGCATAACTCCTGAATCTATGAGTGACTCATGAGCTGTGTGAGCCAGCAGTATAACTCCTGAATCTATGAGTGACTCATGAGCTGTGTGAGCCAGCAGCATAACTCCTGAATCTATGAGTGACTCATGAGCTGTGTGAGCCAATAGAGTTTAACTGACTCATAAAAGCACATTCGACCCATGAGTTGTGTGATCCAGCAGCATGGCTCCTAAGTTTATAAATGACTCATCAGAGCACATTAAATTCATGAGCTGCTGTGAGAAGTCTCTGAATGAGGCTCTGTTCACAATTGGTGTGATCATGCGGTAAACCCTGCAAATCCAGTGCGTTCCCGCATCGCACCTGATTCACAGGCAGTTCACACACTGCTTTATGCGAACTGCTGGGAGTGCCAATACAAAATTAATGACACCCTGAAATACTCTTGGTCGGTTATGTATAATGCAACCTATGGTTCAATAAAAGGAATTACAAAAAAAAAAAAAATGAATGACACCCCATATTAGCTCCCATATCGCAGTGCAAACTGTCAATTCAGACTGGAATCAGAACGCAGGAGTGTGAACCCCCATGCAATCCGATTCTGATGCCGACCAAAAAAAGGGACCTGCACGACTTTGGTCCGAATGTGATGTCAATTCAGCCATACTAATCTGTATGGCTGAGTTTGCATTGCATAGACATGTGATTTGCACAGCAGCGCATTCAGGTCAGGGTCCATTTAAACTTTATTTTTTAATGGTTTTGGTATAATTCAAGGTATGTTTTGTTTTTTGCTGTAGTGCAGAGAACAGTTATTGCAGCAAAATAAAGTTATTTCCCATCTAATGTGTTGACTTTACTGAGTATCACAGGACTGAAGTTCATGAGCATTAATTTTAGCTTGGAGGAAATGAGTCGTGATGTCGAATCAGGGAATCAAATCATTTCACTGAACTGATCTGAATGATTCGAATCACTAAAAAGAATCACATTGCCCAAGTCTAGTACACATTGATCGGGTCTGTCCCTGTATATAGAAGCCATTGATCGGGTCTGTCCCTGTATATAGAAGACATTGATCGGGTCTGTCCCTGTATATAGAAGACATTGATCGGGTCTGTCCCTGTATATAGAAGACATTGATCGAGTCTCTCCCTGTATATAGAAGACATTGATCGGGTCTGTCCCTGTATATAGAAGACATTGATCGGGTCTCTCCCTGTACATAGAAGACATTGATCGGGTCTCTCCCTGTACATAGAAGACATTGATCGGGTCTGTCCCTGTATATAGAAGGCATTGATTGGGTCTGTCCCTGTATATAGAAGACATTGATCGGGTCTGTCCCTGTATATAGAAGACATTGATCGGGTCTGTCCCTGTATATAGAAGGCATTGATCGGGTCTGTCCCTGTATATAGAAGACATTGATCGGGTCTCTCCCTGTATATAGAAGACATTGATCGGGTCTGTCCCTGTATATAGAAGACATTGATCGGGTCTCTCCCTGTATATAGAAGCCATTGATCAGGTCTGTCCCCGTATATAGAAGCCATTGATCGGGTCTGTCCCTGTATATAGAAGACATTGATCGGGTCTGTCCCTGTATATAGAAGACATTGATCGGGTCTCTCCCTGTATATAGAAGACATTGATCGGGTCTGTCCATGTATATAGAAGACATTGATCGGGTCTGTCCCTGTATATAGAAGCCATTGATCGGGTCAGTCCCTGTATATAGTACACATTGATCGGGTCTGTCCCTGTATATAGAAGCCATTGGTCGGGTCTGTCCCCGTATATAGAAGCCATTGATCGGGTCTGTCCCCATATATAGAAGACATTGATTGGGTCTGTCCCTGTATATAGAAGACATTGATCGGTCTGTCCATGTATATAGAAGGCATTGATCGGGTCTGTCCCTGTATATAGAAGCCATTGATCGGGTCTGTCCCTGTATATAGAAGGCATTGATCGGGTCTGTCCCTGTATATAGAAGGCATTGATCGGGTCTGTCCCTGTATATAGAAGCCATTGATCGGGTCTGTCCCTGTATATAGAAGACATTGATCGGTCTGTCCATGTATATAGAAGACATTGATCGGGTCTGTCCCTGTATATAGAAGGCATTGATCGGGTCTGTCCCTGTATATAGAAGACATTGATCGGTCTGTCCATGTATATAGAAGCCATTGATCGGGTCTGTCCCTGTATATAGAAGACATTGATCGGGTCTGTCCCTGTATATAGAAGACATTGATCGGGTCTGTCCCTGTATATAGAAGACATTGATCTGGGCTGTCCCTGTATATAGAAGACATTGATCGGGTCTGTCCCTGTATATAGAAGCCATTGATCGGGTCTGTCCCTGTATATAGGAGACTTTGATCGGCTCTGTCCCTGTATATAGAAGACATTGATCGGGTCTCTCCCTGTATATAGAAGACATTGATCGGGTCTGTCCCTGTATATAGAAGACAATGATCGGGTCTGTCCCTGTATATAGAAGACATTGATCGGGTCTGTCCCTGTATATAGCAGACATTGATCGGGTCTGTCCCTGTATATAGAAGCCATTGATCGGGTCTGTCCCTGTATATAGAAGACATTGATCGGGTCTGTCCCTGTATATAGAAGACATTGATCGGGTCTGTCCCTGTATATAGAAGACATTGATTGGGTCTGTCCCTGTATATAGAAGACATTGATCGGGTCTGTCCCTGTATATAGAAGCCATTGATCGGGTCTGTCCCTGTATATAGGAGACTTTGATCGGGTCTCTCCCTGTATATAGAAGACATTGATCGGGTCTGTCCCTGTATATAGAAGACATTGATCAGGTCTGTCCCTGTATATAGAAGACAATGATCGGGTCTGTCCCTGTATATAGAAGACATTGATCGGGTCTCTCCCTGTATATAGAAGACATTGATCGGGTCTGTCCCTGTATATAGAAGCCATTGATCGGGTCTGTCCCTGTATATAGAAGCCATTGATCGGGTCTGTCCCTGTATATAGAAGGTCTGGGCTAGTTACAGAAGATATATGTCCCTGTCTGGCCTAGTTACAGAAGATATATGTCCCTGTCTGGGCTAGTTACCGAAGATATATGTCCCTGTC
>BLSH010367878.1:579608-596355 GCA_018402905.1 Glandirana rugosa | reverse complement strand
CACATCGAACAAAACAAATAAACATGGAAAAGTACGAATTACACACAAAAAAAAAAAAAAAATAAGAAAAAAACAAAACACCACCACCACCACCACCCCACCAACCACTGTGGCCTCTGGCCTAAAGTAGTTGGTTTGAGACGGTTTTTTCGTACGTACAAAACCCACGTAAAGGTAACATCAGGTGCCCCGGATTTAACGTCACGTTGTTTTTCGTGGACACGGAAAAGGTCTATTGCACGACGTCGACACGACGTGACTACACTAATTCGTGGTATCTCGTCACAAAGAGTGGTGGTCAGGAGTTCCGCGTGGGTGTCCACCGGTGTCACCAACCACCCCACCACCACCACCACCACAAAACAAAAAAAGAATAAAAAAAAAAAAAAAACACACATTAAGCATGAAAAGGTACAAATAAACAAAACAAGCTACACTACAAAATCGTCTTGCTGCAGCTGCACCAGAGTGACCCTCAGAAAATGAATGTATATGTGTGTGGAATCTGATGTCACATCACCTGTGAACTTCTAACGGACCGTACACATGGTACAATAATTGGCCAACAATGGTCTTCCAACCGTCTGTTGTCCGATAATCCAACCGTTAGTACGCACGATCCAGCAGCCAATTTCAAATTATTGTCCAACAGAAGTTGGCTGACAAGACTAGAAAACTTTTGTTGGCCAACAAGGCGTTGGCCGATTCTTGGCTCGTGTGTGCAGAAGTTGGACCAACAAAAAGTTGGAAGTGCTAAACACGCATGCAGGGAATCCAGGAAATGTGTGGTTGTGTAACCTGCGTTCCTAATTCACAAATCACATTCACCTGAACTTCCTCGTTATACGCTCGTAACACGTCACTACGATCAGCTTTGTCGGCCGATTACTTGACTACCATCAGTACGCCAGACACAACCACCGACAGCCAATTTGGACAAAAGTTGGACGTTGGTTGTCCAACAATCGGCGCCTGTGTATGAGGCTTTAGGCTTAGGCCTCATACACACGGGCGTATCTTTACAAATAAACAAAACGTCGGGCCCGACGTCAAGGAAAAAAAATCAGCGTTTTTCGGCGTTATGCATCGGCGTTAGTGAGCGTTAGTGAGCGTCGGCGTCAATAGGCGTTTTTAAAAAAAAATCATCCCTCTGCTATTTTTCATCCTAAAAACGTCGGCGTCAAAAAACGCCGGAAAACACCGGTACAATATTAGTTGGCGTTTGTTGGCGTTTTGCGGCATCAGCGTCAAAAAATGACAAAAC
The DNA here is from genome assembly GCA_018402905.1 of Glandirana rugosa. NCBI lineage: Eukaryota > Metazoa > Chordata > Amphibia > Anura > Ranidae > Glandirana > Glandirana rugosa. Next base: position 595,091 of record BLSH010367878.1, on the reverse strand, counting down.
GTTACAGCCTCAGAACGTGATGGCCGTGGGTTCTACTTTCATCTCACTAACGCCGACGCCATCTACAGCTCAAAAACGCCAACGTTTTTATGGGGCCATTGACTAACATGGAGAGCTGCAAAAAACACCAGAAAACGCCTGCGTCAAAAAACATCCGTGTGTATGAGGCTTTAATGTGCATGGGATGTTGTTTAACCTCTCCTGAACAATTTAACTTGACAGCTAGAAACCAAAATTTAACGTCAGTTTAGCCGCGTTTACCTGCCGCATTTGCATCTAGAAGCGTTTTTTTTTTTGGGGTTTTTTTTAATGGAAACTGCCTGTAAGTGAACCGCTGCTAAACGCAAGTTACCATGTTTAGGTGCGTTTACAAGCTGTTACAGGTATTTGGTGTTTCAAATGCCTCTGAACATCTTTCCAAAAAATGCTTCTAAACTCAGCTGCCTGACCCTGTGTACATGGACTGATAACATAGAGGAGAGTTCAGGGGCAGCTGTAAAAAACGCCCAACTGCCCCTAAACGTCCGTTTATCAGCAGCAGTGTACATGAGGCCTAATACCACGGGTCTCAAAATTGTAAGTCTGATGTTAAGATGATGAATATCCCGCTGTAGCCACTTGCCGACCACCTCATAGCAGATTTACTGCTACAGGGTGGCCGCGCTGTGCAGAATCGCGTACATATACAGAATTCTGCATTTCCAGGTAGGGGCAGCGCCTGCGCGCCGCTTCTGCGCCGATTAGTCACGTCAGATGCCGATCAGCAGGTGCCAGGCATTGGATGTCCACCGGCACCCGCTGATAGTCGGGCAAACACACAGGACAGAGCTCTGTCTATGTAAGCAAGGCAGAGCTCTGTTCTGACAGAGGGGAAGCAAGGGATTTTCTTTCCCTGCAATGCAGGGAATAACATCAATCGCTTCCATTAGTACTAGTTCACACCAGATGCAGTTCTGTGCGTTTTTTTCTACATTGAGTGCTAGTTCACACCAGATGCAGTTCTGTGCGTTTTTTTCTACATTGAGTACTAGTTCACACCAGATGCAGTTCTGTGCGTTTTTTTCTACATTGAGTGCTAGTTCACACCAGATGTAGTTGTGTGCGCTTTTTTTCTACATTGAGTGCTAGTTCACACCAGATGCAGTTGTGTGCGCTTTTTTTCTACATTGAGTGCTAGTTCACACCAGATACAGTTGTGTGCGCTTTTTTTCTGCACTAAAATGCATGCACAGTGTTTTCCATGTATTCCAATGGCTCTCGTTCACGCCAGTGCGGTCAGTTTCCGGTGCAGAAAAAATGTAGAGCATGCTGTATTTTTTCTGCACAGAACTGTACTGGAAAATAGCAAATTGTGTTCACACCACACGCAGTTCCAGTGCGTTTTTGATAGAATTTGCTATGTTCCAGTACAGTTCTATGCAGAAAAAAATTCAACATGCTCTACATTTTTTCTGCGCTGGAAACTGACTGCTTGGGTGTGAACTAGAGCCATTGGAATAAATGGAAACCGCTGTGCATGCATTTTTGGTGCAGAAAAAAAGCGCACAGAACTGCATCTGGTGTGAACTAGCACTTAGTAAAAATACATAAAAACACTGGCTAGGCACACATTTAACCCTATGATCGCCCTAGATGTTTAACCCCTTCCCGGTCAAGTGCACATTTTTAGCATTAATCACTGTAGTAGTGTCACTGGTTCCCACAAAGTGTCAGTTAGTTTTCGATTGTCCACCGCAATATCGCAGTCCCGCTATGAGCCATTACTAGTATAAAAAAATAAATAAATACAAATTCCTGTATATATCCCATTATAACTTTAGCACAAACCAATCAATATACGCTTATTGGGATTTTTTTTTACCTAAAATATGTAGCAGAATACAAAATGGCCTAAATTGATGAAGAAATTTGATATTTATTTTTTTTTGGATATGTTTTATAGCAGAAAGTAAAAAACATTGTTTTGTTTTTTTTTCAAAATTTATTTCATTTATGTTGCAAAATTTGAAAAACTCAGTGGTGATCAAATACCGCCAAAATAAAGCTCTACTTGTGGGGAAAAAAGGACATAAATTTATATACAGCGTCGCACATCTGCAAAATTGTCAGTAAGGCTCCTTTCACACCAAGGCGTTGGAAAAAAACCTGTAAGCCATGATTTTAGCGTGTTTTTGCCGCGCTTTTGAAGCGCTAGCGCTATAAAATTGAGTTTTTAAGCGCTTTTAACACGCTTTTCAAGCGTTTGTCTCAATCATGTGACCTTTCCACAGCCTCAGTATGCATTTCATGCGCTTAACCATTATTTTCAATGGACATGGCCGTTTTTGAAGCGCTATTTTGAGCGAGCAAAACAAGCTAAAAAGATGCTGCTTGCAGGACTTTTAGCAACGCCTAGCAAGCGCGACGCCTCAGTGTGAAAGCGTCCATTGAGATGCATGGGGGGCGTTTTTGGTGCGCTTTTTATGTGCTAATTTCAGAGCAAAAGCGCCATGGTGTGAAAGGGGTCTTAACCACTTGCCGACCGCCGATCAGCATTTGTCGGCGGCAAAGTGGCTCTGTAACGCGAATCACCGTCATATGACGGCGGCCGCAAGATCGCGCCCAGTGAGCGCACACTGTGTCCCGGGAGGGCCAGGGAGTGGGTGCAGCGGATTCGATCTCCTCCGGCCACCCGCGATGCCCCCCCCCCCGGAGTGAAAGAACGGAGGTCCATGTAAGTAAACACAGACCTCCGTTCTGTGAGGGGGGAAGGGCTGTGATCGCTTCCCTTCTTCTGTTAGGGCAGTCCCCCCACAGTTAGAACGCCCAGGGAACACAGTTAACCCTTAGAGCGCCCCCTGCAGGTTAACCCCTTCACTGCCAATGGCATTTACACAGTAATTAGTGCATTTTTATAGCACTGATCGCTGTATAAATGCCAATGGTCCCAAAAAAGTGTCAAAATGTTCCGACATGTCTGCCGCAATGTCACAGTACCGCTAAAAATCGCAGATCGCCGCCATTACTAGTAAAAAATAAATAAATAAAAACCCCAAAAATGAGATTTCATCATCCGTAAACGCGACCACTTTTGCGCAAACCAATCAATAAACGCCGATTGCGATTTTTTTTAATCGCAAATATGAGCAAGAATATAAATCGGCCAAAACCGATGAAAAAAAATTTTTTTTTTGTATTTTTTTTTGGGATTTGTATTTTAGCAAAAAGTAAGAAATTTGTTTTTTTTTTTTGTAAAATTGTCGCTCTTCTTTTGTTTATAGCGGCGATCAGAAATGACGCAGCCATGATCAAATACCACCAAAAGAAAGATCTATTTGTGGGAAAAAAAAGGACGCAAATTTCGTTTGGGTACAACGCCGCACGACCGCGCAATTGTCAGTTAAAGCGACAAAGTGCCGAAACGCAAAAAGGGCTCCGGTCCTAAAGTGTGAAATCCTTCCGGGGCTGAAGTGGTTAAAGTAACGCAGTGTCGTAATGCAAACAATGGCCTGGTCATGAGGGGGGGGGGGGGTAACTCTTCTGGAGGTCAAGTGGCTAGTCACAGGTGAAAGCATTTGTTGGTTGTACTGTAGACTGTGACGTTGGTGTGATAGCAATTTTTATGTTTTGTTATTGGAAAAATGTAATAAATACAACAAAAAAAATGAATATATAAGTAGTTTGTGTCTTACCATTGTGGTCTATGGAGCACAAAACTCGCTGTAATTGCATCAGAAGAAGTGCCTGCGCCTTTTAACCACTTCAGCTCCCGAAAGTTTTACCCCCCTTCCTGACCAGGCCATTTTTTGTGATACGGCACTGCATCGCTTTAACTGACAATTGCGCAGTCGTGCAACGTTCCCAAACAAAATTGACGTCCTTTTTCCCCCACAAACAGAGGTTTCTTTTGCTGGTATTTGATCCCCTCTGCGATTTTTAGTTTTTTGCGCTATAAACAAATAAAGAGCGGTAATTTTGAATAAAAAAAACAATAGTTTTTCATTTCTGCAATAAAACAGTCCCAATAAAAAAAATGTAAAATATCGAATTTCAGTTTAGGCCAATATGTATTCTGTGACATATGTTTGTTAAAAAAAATCCCTATAATCGTATATTGATTGGTTTGCGCAAAAGTTATAGCATCTGCAAAACAGGGGATATATTAGCGGTAACATGGCGGCGGACAAATCTGACACTTGTTAAGGACCAGCGACTCCAATACAGTCATCAGTGCTAAAAAAAATGCACGGATCACTGTATAATTGACACTGGCTGGGAAGGGGTTAATATCAGGGGCGGTCAAAGGGTTAAATGTGTCCTAGGGAGGTGCTTCCTAACTGTGCGGGGCAGTGTCACACTGGAGAAAAAGAGAGATTGAGTTTCAGTTTAGCTAAAACACGAGATCTGTTTCTCCCTGACAGATTGGCCGGTTGCCTTGTTCAGACATCTGATCTTTATCTGCAGAGAATCAGAGGCTCACAGCAGCCGCTGGACAAGCTGATTGGCTCCCGCTGTGTCCAATCACAGCAGGAGCGACGCGCCCCCTAAGCGGCATGCACAAAACCATGCACCTATATGGGCCGCCCTGCTGCAGTATATATGGTTTTACCCTCCTTCATGACCAGGCCATTTTTTTGTGTGTTACTTTAACTGACAATTGCGCGGGCGTGCGACGTTGTACCCAAATAAAATTGAACACCCTTTTTTCCCCCACAAACAGAGATTTCTTTTGGTGATATTTTACCACCTCTGCAGTTTTCATTATTTGCGCTATAAACAAAAAAAGACCGGAAATTTGGGGGAAAAAAATATATATATTTTTTACTTTCTGCTATAAAACATATCCAATTAAAAAATTGTAAAAATCATATTTCTTCATCAATTTAGGCCGATATATATTCTGCTACATGTTATTGGTAAAAAAAAATCCAAATAAGCGTATATTGATTGGTTTGTGCGTTATCACGTCTAAAAACTATGGGATATATTTATGGAATTTTTTTTTTTTTTTTTTTTTTTTACTTTACTAGTAATGGCGGCCTTCTGCGATTTTTAGCGTGACTGCAGACAAATCGGCCACCCAACTAACACTTTTTGGGGAGCAGTGACATTATTACAAGATCAGTGCTAAAAGTATGCACTGTCACTGTACTACTGACACTGGCAGAGAAGGGGTTAACATCAGGGGCGATCAATGTGCTCCTAGGGAGTGCTTTCTAAGACCCATTTCACACCGAGGCAGTTTTCAGGCGTTTTAGTGCTAGAAATAGCGTCTGTAAATCGCCTGAAAACTGCCTCCCATGCCACCCGAGTGTGAAAGCCGGAGTGCTTTCGAAAAAGTCCTACAAGCAACCTCTTTGGTGCGGTTTGGGAGCGCAGTATACAGCTCTCCCAAAACGCCCCTGGCCATTGGAATGAATGGGCAGCGCTTCCAAAGCGCCGCAACATGGGCGCTTTTAACTCCTTCTTAACCCCTTCTTGGGGCTGAAAAACGCCGCTTAACCACTTCAGCCCCGGAAGGATTTCCCATGTTAGGACCAGAGCACTTTTTGCGATTCGGCGCTGCGTCGCTTTAACTGACAATTGCGCGGTCGTGCGACGTTGTACCCAAAAAAAAATTGCGTCCTTTTTTTCCCACAAATAGAGCTTTCTTTTGGTGGTATTTGATCACCTCTGCGTCATTTCTGATCAACGCTATAAACAAAAAAAGAGTGATAGTTTTGCAAAAAGAACAATATTTCTTACTTTTTGCTAAAATACGAATCAAAAAAAAAAAAATATATAAAAAAAATGTTTTTTCATCGGTTTTGGCCGATTTATATTCTTCTTCATATTTTTGGTTTAAAAAATCGCAATCGGCGTTTATTGAGTGGTTAGCACAAAAGTTGCCGCGTTTACGAATGATGAGAATTCATTTCTGGGGGTTTTTTTTTTTTTTATATTTTACTAGTAATGGCGGCGATCTGTGATTTTTTATCGGGACTGCGATATTGCGGCAGACATGTTGGACCAGTTTGACACTTTTTTGGGACCATTGGCATTTATACAGCGATCAGTGCTATGAAAATGCACTGATTACTGTGTAAATGTCACTGGCAGTGAAGGGGTTAACCTGGAGGGGGCGCTCTAAGGGTTAACTGTGTTCCCTCAGTGTGTTCTAACTGTATGGGGGCTGGGCTGGCAGGGAGTGATCACGGCTTCCATATACAGAAAGCCTGTGATCACATCCCTTCCCCCCTCTATGAGAACAGAGATCCGTGTTTACTTACATGGACCTCCGTTCTCTCACTGTGGGGGAGCCCTCGCGGGTAGCTGGCGGAGATCAAGTCCATCCTACCCGCTCCCTGGCCCCCCCGGAATACAATGAGCGCACCTCTGGCGGCGCGTGCTCACAATACTTGTTATCGCGGTCGCCGTCAGGTGACGGAATTTCCCAATAATGAACCACTTTGCTGCCGTCAAGCCACGGCGAGCGGTCGGTAAGTGGTTAACAACGGTAAATCGCCGCTTTTTACGTGGCGCCTTTTGTCCGCTAGCAAGACGCTTTTAAGGTGCTAAGAAGGGGTTAAAAGTGCCCGTGTTGCGGCACATCGGCGCTTCTTTCCCACTAGCGCACGGACGGCCCCATGTGAAAGGCCTCTCGCTGTGTGTGGGAGTTGCTTTAACTGGTGGAAGACAGAGATTTCAGAAAAAAGAAATCCATCTTCTTGTCTCACAGAACGATGGTCTACCTTGTTTACAGACCGCCACAGAACGATGGTCTGCCTTGTTTACAGACCGCCACAGAACGATGGTCTGCCTTGTTTACAGACCGCCACAGAACGATGGCCTGCCTTGTTTATAGACCGCCACAGAAGGATGGTCTGCCTTGTTTACAGACCGCCACAAAACGATGGCCTGCCTTGTTTACAGACCGCCACAGAACGATGGTCTGCCTTGTTTACAGACCGCCACAGAACGATGGTCTGCCTTGTTTACAGACCGCCACAGAACAATGGCCTGCCTTGTTTACAGACTGCCACAGCATGATGGTCTGCCTTGTTTACAGACCGCCACAGAACGATGATCTGCCTTGTTTACAGACCGCCACAGAACGATGGTCTGCCTTGTTTACAGGCCGCCACAGAACGATGGCCTGCCTTGTTTACAGACCGCCACAGAACAATGGTCTGCCTTGTTTACAGACCGCTCCCACTGTGTCCAATCACAGTGGGAGCGTGCTCGCCAGCGGCGCACGCACCCCAGACCCAGTGCATAAAATCACATACGGGTACATGATTTCCGCCCAGCCACGGTATGTCTGTGTAGGGTGGTCCGTAAGGGGTTAAAAAATGTGCCGCAGCTGCATTACAATGATGTGAACGGGAACCATAGAGAATAATGTGATTTCTATTGTTGTGCAGAACAGCAGCAAATGCAGGAGAAAAAGCACTGGTGTGATCAAGGGGCTAGCATGCACATTGCAGCACAGCATCTGTGTGAAGTAGGCCCGAAAGCAGTGGTTGTCCGCTTATGAGCTACAGGCGGTCTCAAAGGTGGACCCTGATATCACCAGAGGACCACACATAGGGGTTGATTTACTAAAGCTTAAGCCTGCATTCACATAGGGGCGACCCGACTTCGCTAGGCGATTTCGGCGCGACTTTCAGCAAGACTTCAAGGACCTCAGGCGACTTTACAACACGACTTTTGCCAGGCAACTTTGCCTTGACCAATCAGAGAAGGGAGGGCGGGGGCTGCCTAAAAATAAATTCTATTCTTTTAACTGTAAAGTCGTTTCCATGTAGATGGGGGATCCGACTTGGAGGCGATTTCTATTGAATCCTATGGGCACAAGTCGGATAGAAGTCGCCTAGAAGTAGTGCAGGAACCTTTTCTGAAGTCGCCTTGAAGTCGGAGGGACTTCAGTCGTGGATATTAAGACGGCTCCAATTCATTTCAATGGGATTTCAAATGTCGGGCGACATGAGGCAACTCAAGTCGGATCGCAAGTTGCCCCTGTGTGAACGGGCAGTTAAAGTGCAAAATTTGGTGCAGCTCCACACAGAAACCAATCAGCTTGAAGCTTGACTGAACAAGCTGAGGTTAGAAGCTGATTGGCTACCATGCACAGCTGCACCGGTTTTGCACTCTCCAGCTTTAGTAAATCAACCCCATAATGTTCAATGTATGAAATGTTTGAGAGGACTGCAGCAACTGAGTGATGCCATCACATCTCTATGGACCCAAATCTCAGAGGAACGTTTCCAACACCTCGTTGTATCCATGCCACGAAGAATGAAGGAAAAAGGGGGTCCAACGCGCTACTAGCAGGGTGTACCTAATAAAGCGGCCAAGGAATGAACATCCACTAATTAACCACTTCTGGACCAGGCCTATTTCTGACATTAGTTGTTTACAAGTTAAAATCAGGATTTTTTGCTACAAAAATTACTTATAATAATAAGTCTTTTAGCGAAGACTCTGGATAATAAAATGGCGGTCTTTGCAATATTTTATGTCACGCGGTATTTGCGCAACGGTCTTTCAAGCGCAATTTTTTGGGGAAAATACTGAATTTTAAAAAAACTAAACAGTAAAGTTAGCCCAATTTTTTTGTATAATGTGAAAGATGGTGTTACACCGAGTAAATAGATACCAAACGTGTTACGGTTTAAAATTGCGCACGCTCATGGAATGGCGACAAACTACGGTACTTAAAAATCTCCGCAGGTGACGCTTTAAAAAGTTTTAACGGTTACCAGTTTTGAGTAAAGCCTCGTACACACGGGACGACGATCGCATACAACAGGTCATACTCACGACCGTTGTATGCGATATCGATCGTTCGTATGCGCGATTTGAACAGTCGAACATACGACGGTCGTACAAGGGATTTGTATGAGCAGACTAGAAAACTTGGTCGTACCAACAAGCTCTCATACGACCGTTGTATCGTGTGTACAGAGCAGTTGGTACAACAAAGTTGTATTGTGCAAAACACGCATGCTCCGAAGTCAGGAACGGCCAGATGCTAATTACATGCACCTGAACGTTCTTTCCCCGGCCGTACGATCGTGTAGTGCAGTCACTATGCTGCATACAACAGCCAACATACGATTCAACACGGTCGTACGTGCGATCGTCGTCCCGTGTGTACGGGGCTTTACAGAGGAGGTCTAGTGCTAGAATTGTTGCTCTCGCTCTGACGATCATGGCCCGCTTAGAGCTGCTTTCAAAGTGCTTTGAAAAGCGGCATCCATTCATTTCAATGTGCAGGGGCAGTGAAGAAGCGCTGTAAACACCGCTCAGTGCACCGTCCCAAAAATGCTGCTCGCAGGACTTTTTTTTTCCCAGTCCTGCAAGCGCACCGCCCCTAGTGTGCAAGCACTCAGGCTTTCACACTGGGGAGGCAGGAGAGGCAGTTTTCAGGCGCTGTGCAGCACCTGAAAAATGCCCCCCAGTGTGGAAGGGATGAAAAAAGTATTCAAGAAACCAAAATTGGCATTTTTGAATACTAGGGGATTTTTTAAAATCAGCGCCATTGGCAGTAGGGTTGCCACCTCATCCCTTTAATCCAGGACACATATGAATTACACAGGTTGTTCTGAGGCTAATTTAATGCAGATGAGGCACCAAATTAGTTTAATTACCACCTTAATCAGACACAGAACCTGTGTAATTAATATGTGTTCTGGATTAAAGGGATGATGTGGCAACCCTAGACCCGACTGAAGCCAAATCCGGCTTTGTTGAGGACTCTGGCCAGCTGGCGGACTTGTCGGCTGGTCGCTCAGGTTTGCCAGGTGACAAAAGAGGGGAATTCCTTGGGCGGATTATCAAAGTAACCCTAATGAAAGTTAGGCTGACCCCATCCCTCGTGTTTGGAAAACAGAGCAAGAACCCCCTAAATCGGGACAACCAACTCATCAAGAGGAGAACAAATTATAAAAACAATCAAAGTTTATTTGTGCACATTACCCACTCCCTTACTGGGCACTTAAACCCCCCTCCTGCCCAGACCAATTTTTGGCTTTCAGCGCTGTCGCATTTTGAATGACAATGGCGCGGTGGTGGAACGTTGTACCCAAATAAAATTTGCGTCCTTTTTTTCCCACAAATAGAGCTTTCTTTTGGTGGTATTTGATCCCCTCTGCGCCATTTCTGATCGCCGCTATAAACAAAAAATGAGCGACAATTTTGCAAAAAAGAACAATATTTTTTACTTTTTGCTAAAGTACAAATCCATTAAAAAAATTATTCATCAGTTTTGGCCGATATATATTCTTCTACATATTTTTGGTAAAAAAAAAAATCGCAATCGGCGTATATTGATTGGTTTGCGCAAAAGTTATCACGTCTACAAACTGGGAATTGATTTATGGCGTTTTTATTATTATTTTTTTTTTTACTAGTAATGGCGGCGATCTGCGATTTTTATCGGGACTGCGATATTGTAGCGGAAATGTCGGACATTTTTTACACATTTTTGGGACCAATGACATTTATACAGCGATCAGAAATTTAAATGTCCACTGATTACTGTATAAATGTCATTGGCAGTGAAGGGGTTAACCAGCAGGGGCAGTGAAGGGGTTAAATATGTTCCCTGGCTGTGTTCTAACTGTGGGGGGGCGGGGCTGGCCGGGACATAACAGATCTAACTGATCCCAGTGACAGGGATCAGTAGATCTGCTTGTCCCCTGTCACAGAACGGGGAACCGCCGTGTTTACAACGGCGGTTCCCCGTTCTGAGGCTCCTAAAGGTGATCGGCGGGATTCGGGCGGATATCGGGTCCGCCCGAACCACGGGCACGCTCGCGCAGCGTGCGGCGCGCACCGCCGCTGCCGCCAGGGGGCGCGCAGGAGCATGCGCAGTGGAGGACGTCCATGGACGTCCTCCGGGCATTTCAGATCCGCGCTGGAGCCGTACTTTGGCAATAGCGCGGATCTGAAGTGGTTAAAATCAGCGCCATTGGCAGTAGGGTTGCCACATGATCCCTTTAATCCAGGATACATATGAATTACACAGGTTGTTCTGAGGATAATTTAATGCAGATGAGGCACCAAGTGAGTTTAATTACCACCTTAATCAGCCACAGAACAACCTGTGTAATTCATATGTGTCCTGGATTAAAGGGATGATGTGGCAACCCTAATTGGCAGCCGAGTAAACCGGAAGTGACGTTGCGACACCGCTTCCGGGATACTACATCGGAGACCCGACTGAAGCCAATTCCGGCTTTGTTGAGGACTCTGGCCACCTGGCGGACTTGTCGGCTGGTCGCTCAGGTTTCCCAGGTGGATCGGTGGAAGGCGGCGGAGGGGGGTCGTCCCCTTCCGCTCCTTGTGATAACGGCCGAGCGCATGCTCAGCCCCATCACTCGTTACTATAAGGCCTCATACACACGGGCGTATCTTTAAAACTAAACAAAACGTCGGGCCCGACGTCAAGGAGAAAAAATCAGCGGTTTTCGGCGTTATGCATCGGCGTTAGTGAGCGTCGGCGTCAATAGGCGTTTTTTTTTAAAAATCATCCCTCTGCTATTTTTCAACCTAAAAACGCTGGTGTCAAAAAACGCCGGTTAACGCCGGCACAATATTAGTTGGCGTTTGTTGGCGTTGGCGTCAAAAAATTAGTTTCTAGTTTCAGCTCACTAACGCTGACGCCATCTACAGCTCAAAAACGTTGGCGTTTTTATGGGGCCATTGACTAACATGGAGAGCTGCAAAAAACGCCAGAAAACGCCGGCGTCAAAAAACGTCCGTGTTTATGAGGCCTTAGAAAGCCGACCGTCAGCTCTAAAAAGCGGTACTACAGCTGCGGGCTTCAACCACTTCCTCAAAACGAGAGCCGGTTCACACTACAGCAACTTGGGAAGCGACTGGTGTCGCTCCAAGTCGCTTGCCAAGTGAAATCCCATAGAAGTGAATGTGAGCGGTCTAAATGTACACTACTGAAGTCACTCCGACTTCAGAAAAGGTTCCTGTACTACTTTGAGGCGACTTCTGTCCGACTTGTGCCCATGAAAATCAATGGAAGTCATCTCCAAGTCGGATCCCCCATCTAAACAGAAGCGACTTCACAGTGAAAAGAATAGAATTTATTTTAGGGCAACCCCCTCCCTCCCTTCTCTGATTGGCCACAGCAAAGTCGCCTGGCATGAAGTCGTGTTGTAAGTCGCCTCAAGTCGCGCTATAAGTTGCCCAAAGTCGCTTTCAAATCGCCTAGCAAGTCGGATCGCCCCTGTGTGAACCGGCTGTAATGGTCTCGAAATCTATTTCTAATTAAATTGTTTCCTATTGTGTTTATCTGCCTCCTGTTAACACCCTCTGTGAGCCCTTGAACCCCCTTGCTTCCGTTTGTCATGTGCTCTGCTCCCACTACACAACCTACAGTCCATCTTGGGAGTGAGGAAGTGAGGGTGGCTACATTCCTACATACAGAGGGACCATGGAGAAAGTATGTAGCCACCCTCTAATGCCTCGTACACACGGCGCAACGGTCGTACGACCCAAATCGTATGTTGGCTGTTGTATCTAGCATACTGACTGCACTAAACGATCGTACGACCAAACTGAATGTAGTGACGGGTTATGAACGTATAAAGAGAACGTTCAGGTGCATGTAATTAGCATCCGGCCGTTCCTGACTTCTGAGCATGCGTGTTTTGCACAATACAACTTGTTGTACCAACTGCTCTGTACACACGATACAACAGTTGTACGACCGCTTGTTGGTACGACCATGTTTTCTAGTCTGCTCATACAACTTCTGTTGTACGACCGTCGTACGTCGGCTGTTCTAATCGCGTGTACTAACGGTCGATTTGGCATACAACGGTTGTTCGTACGACCTGTTGTATACGATCGTCGACTTAGGCTTAAGAGGAAATCAGATCACAGCACAAAAAAAAAAAAATGAGATCAAGAGTGGTTTCACACTGGAGAGGTGGGGGTGGTAGCAGTAAAGCGCCGCTAGATTTAGCGACGCTTTCTGCTGTTATAGCGGTACTTTGGTGCCGCTATTCAGGCAGCAGTGGGGCGCTTTTGACCCCAAAGAGGTGGTTAAAGAGAGGTTAAAAGCGCCGGTGCGCGGCGCTTCCGAAGCAGCGTCCAGCCGTTTCGGAAGCGCTGGCCATTCATTTCAATGGGCAGGGGCGGTGTATAGAGCACTCCCACACCGCCCCAAAGATGCGGCTTGCAGGACTTTTTTTGCCTGTCCTGCAAGCGCACCTCTCCAGTGTGATAGCACTCGGGCTTTCACACTGGGGTGGATTGAGGGGTTTTTTTTTTTGAGCTTTGAGAATACAAATTGATTGTTTTTTTGTTTTTTTAAACAGTCGTTTTTTTTTTTGGTCATTTGTGTCCCCATTGGGGAGATGTCCCTTCACTTCCTGTCCCATAGCTAAAATAGGAAGCAAGAGGAAATCCCTCCACGTGTCTATGGAGCACTTTCACCCCCTTCCTGACCAGGCCAATTTTCAGCTCTCAGCGCTGTCACTCTTTGAATGACAATTGTACGGTCGTGCTACACTGTAACCCATATGACATTTGTATAATTTTTTTCACACAAATAGAGCTTTCTTTTGGTGGTATTTAATCACCACTGGGTTTTTATTTTTTTGCTAAACAAATGAAAAAAGACCGAACATTTAAAAAATACATATAAATTTTATAGTTTGTTATAAAATTTTGCAAAGAGGTAATTTTTCTCCTTCACTGATGGGCACTAATAGGTGGCACTGATAGGCGGCACTGATGGGAACTGATAGGCAGCACTAATAGGCAGCACTGACGGGCACTAATAGACTGCACTGATGGGCTCTGATAGGCAGCATTGATGGGCTATGATAGGCAGCACTAATGGGCACTAATAGACATTACTAATGGGCTCTGTTAGGCAGCACTGATGGGCTCTGATAGGCAGCACTAAAGGGCACTGATACACTTCACCGATTGGCACTGTTAGGCAGCACTGAAGGGCACAGATAGGTGGCACTAATAGTCAGCACTGATGGGCACTGATAGGCAGCACTGATGGGCACTAATAGACAGCACTGATGGGCTCTGTTAGGCAGCACTGATGGGCTCTGATAGGCAGCACTAAAGGGCACTGATACACGGCACAGATTGGCACTGTTAGGCAGCACTGAAGGGCACAGATAGGCGGCACTAATAGTCAGCACTGAAGGGCACAGATAGGTGGCACTAATAGTCAGCACTGATGGGATCTGATAGGCAGCGCTGATGGGCACTGATAGGCTGCACTGATAGGTGGCACTGATGGGCTGATAGGCAGCACTGAAGGGCACTTATTGGTAGCACTGATAGGCAGTATTGGCAGAGCACTGTTGGGGCTGCACTGATAGTCAGGACACTCATAATCAGTCCCCTGATTATCAGTGTCAATGTCCCTTTCATACAAGTCAGTTATTGGCTCTGCTTTTCTCTAATTGATAAACGGCTTGTGTTTACTTCCATGATCAGCTGTCATTGGACACCGCTGATCATGTGGTAAAGGGCCGCTGTGATTACCCCTTTACTCCTATCTGTGATCAGCTGAGTCCAAAAGACTCAGTGATCATAGAGCGCGCTGCCCGCAAGCCAGAGGGGTGCGCAGGCAGAACAATCACAGGAGGACGTCCCATGTACGCCGTCTTTTGCCTATAGTGCACGCGGGAAGTGATTAACAAGTCCCCTATGTGCACCCGGGCCCCCTGCTGAACTGATGCAGATCTGGGCCTTGTATAGGAGAGCTGATTCTACTTCCCTATCAGTGGCCCTGCCTTTTACCTTTCCCTCTGTAGGTGGCGCTGTGTTGTATAGAGGAGATGGAAGATGATTGTCCCTCTATAGCTTCCGTAGGTGCCACCAGGAGAGCAGTGGTCCGAATGAACGCTGCAACACTGAATGACCTCAAGGGCCATCTTTAGTGAGGGCAATGCTAAAAAAAATTGCAGTGCCCTGCTGCAGTTGGCATGCAGTTGCGAAGTGGATAGAGTAGGGACAGGAACTACGTTGGTTTGGGGCAGCATACAGAGTCCTAAGGCGAGGTTCCTGATGAGGACGGACAGACTAAGCATACCACTGCAAGCTCTGCAAATCCTGGGACTCCTGCGCTGTGACTTTGAACCCGCATCAGTCTTCTAATTTCTGCTTGCACCATTACTCTCCCTACAGACACCCCTTTCTTCAGATGCTGCTCCGATCATTTAAGCCTTCAGAGAATGACTACCTTTTACTTGCCAGAACCTTGACAATGTGCCACTAACAGGGGCGTAACGATAGGGGTTGCAGGGGTTGCAATTGCAACCGGGCCCCATGGTCCAGGGGGCCCATGAGACATCCCTCTCATTACCACGTTCGTCTTTAATCTTCTGACTACGCCCAAGTTTCAGTGTCGCGTCCTCAGGGTCCTAAACGTCTCGAACGTCACCATACGAATCAGACAGGCAGGAGTAGTCCTTGGAGCGGAATCCTGAGACATACGACGGGGTTTGGTTGCATCAAGGACAGGGATGA
>BLSH010367878.1:564200-578051 GCA_018402905.1 Glandirana rugosa | reverse complement strand
GATGTGACGAAAATTTCTTCAGTTCGCACGACGGTACTACGTCTCTGACTCGGAGGCTCGAAGAGACACAGGACCTTCGACAATCCCTGTTCGTTTCCATTTGTTATACCCCCTTGCCCGTCAGTAGTCCCCACGGGCGTCTCCAGATGTCCATGCACCTTACCCGGTTACCCAACGATGCTTACTCCCTCTTACCGTGTGCCTCTGGTTACTTTCACCGTGTTGAGATTAAACCAATGCAACATCCATCTGTCCATTTTTCACTTCGTTGTCGCCGTTCCGCGACCCGATCTGTGGCTGATTAAGGTGGTAATTAAACTCACTTGGTGCCTCATCTGCATTAAATTACCCTCAGAACAACAACCTGTGTAATTCATATGTGTCCTGGATTAAAGGGATGAGGTGGCAACCCTATCTGGAACTGTCAAGCCCAGCGCCTTGCCGCTGTTGCTTCACTTTTTACCTGTCTACCTACAACGTAACCAAATTAGAGTTGTGCCACTTTCATTGGTCTCCGTGTGCCATTCTCCCTCATTCGTAGCAACCCATTGGCCCATTCCACGTACCTGTAGACCTCTGCGGGCACCCCTGATGACTGCCCGTTCCCCCATATTGTTTACCTTTGCTTGTCCCTAACAGCTTCCAGGACACAGAGAAGCTCGGAGGCTCAGTCTCTGCATCATGGCAGCACGCTTGACTTCTTTAAAAGCAGTGTAGGCGCGGTGGGCGCTCTCCCTCCCTAATCCCTGCAATGCCGCTAGAAAGAGCTCACTGTGTACAGGAAAAGAGAGGGCACGCTATGGTCACACTGAACTACTCTGTCAAAAAAATATGTAAAAAAAATGTAAAATAATTACATACATTTCTTTTTATTTTTTTTTACATACTATCACCAGTCAGTATCTCCGATCACTGCCATGCCAGTTATATGATGAAGCTGCGCTATTAACCACTTGATGACCAAGGGCGTGTATATACGTCCTTGGCTTTCAGCGGTGATATCTGAATGCAGCTGCAGGCACCATTCAGATATCCTTTTTTTCAGCCGGCGATTCTGAAAAACATAAAAGTGGTCTTAGCGGCGGATTGGCTGCAAGATCACTTTTATCTGTGGCGGGAGAGGTGCCCTCCCGCCGCTTTCCGGTCATCTCCGCCGCTTACCGGACCCGCCGGAGAGGATCCGATCCTCTCCCCCCAGTGTCTGTGAGCCGCTCACTCAGCTCCATATTACGGCCGGGCGGAAATGACGTCAGAAGTGACGTCCGCCCAACGTTCTTAAAGGGACCTTTTTTTTTTTTTTTCTGTCATTTTTTTCAAATTTTTTTTTTTTTTTTTTTGCATTTTAGTGTAAATCTGAGATGTGAGGACTTTTTGGCCCCAAATCTCATATTTAAGAGGTCCTGTCATGCTTTTTTCTATTACAAGGAATGTTTAAATTTCTTGTAATAGGAATAAAAGTGATCAATTTTTTTGTAAAAATAAAAAGTAAAAAGCAAAATAAATAATTAAAAAAAAAAATTAAAAATTTAAAGCGCCCGTCCCCGCGAGCTCGCGCGCAGAAGCGAACGCATACGTAAGTCCCGCCCACATATGAAAACGGTGTTCAAACCACACATGCGAGGTATCGCCACGATCGTTAGAGCGAGAGCAATAATTCTAGCACTAGACCTCCTCTGTAACGCAAAACTGCTAACCTGTAGAATTTTTTTAAACGTCGCCAATGGAGATTTTTAAGTTGCAAAGTTTGTCGCCATTCCGCGAGCGGACGCAATTTTGAAGCATGACATGTTGGGTATCATTTTACTCGGTGTAACATTATCTTTCACAATATGGAAAAAAAGTGGCCTAATTTTTCTGTTTTTTCTTATTTTTTAACTAAAAAAACCAAATTTATTTTAAAAAAAGCACGCTTGGAAGACCTCTGCGCAAATACGGTGTGACATAAAATTTTGCAATGACCGCCATTTTATTCTCTAGGGTGTTAGAAAAAAAAAACAATATATAATGTTTGGGGGTTCTGAGTAATTTTACAGCAAAAAAACATGTTTTTAACTCGTAACCACCGAACCCAAAAAAACAGGCTTGGTTGGTAAGTGGTTAATATACACTTATTGGAATTTTTGTTTTACTAAAGAAATCTAGCAGAATACCTCTTGGCCTAAAATTATGAAGAAATTTGATTTTATTGGATATTTTTATAACAGAATGTAAAAAAAATTCAAATTTAATTTATATAACAAAAAAATAAAAACCCAGCGGTGATCAAATATCACAAAAAGGAAGCTCTATGCGTGTAAAAAAAATTGTATCAATTTATTTTGGGTACAGTGGTACATGACCGCGCAATTGCCAGTTAAAGTAGCGCAGTGCTGAATAGCAAAAAATGATCTGGTCTTGAAGGGGTAAAATCTTCTGGATGTCAAATGGTTAACATGACAGGAAACTTGGGCTTCAGAAAAAAATGCACATTGACTAATTTTTTTTTTTTATTAGATAATTGCAAATAGATTTATTGGTTCAATAAGGACATCAATGCGCAGGTCATGTGAATTTATCACAAAACACTATATTATCTTTTTCTGAGGTATTTTGACTGTAAAATTAATTTCTCACAAGTCACTTAACCAGTTCCACACTGCCTACCGTCTATTTACGGCGGCAGTGTGGACGCTGGGCGCGAATCGCCGTAAAAAAAGGCGATCTGCGAATGGCCGCTAGGGGTTGCGCGCGCCCGCCCACTCCTGAGGAGTGTGCCCGTGGCTTGGGTGGACCCGATGTCCGCCGGCGAGCCACGATGAGCGGCCACAGGCAAAGAACGGGGAACCGCCAATGTAAACACGGCGGTTCCCCTCTCTGTTAGTGGGGGCATGGGAGATCTACTGATCCCTGTCACTGGTATCAGTTAGATCTCTCATGCCCATGGTAGCCCAGCCCCCTCACAGTAAGAACACCCAGGGAACACAGTTAACCCCTAGATCGCCCCCTGCAGGTTAATCCCTTCCCTGCCAATGACATTTATGCAGTAATCCGTGGACATTTAAATTTCTGTTTGCTGAATAAATGTCATTGGTCCCAAAAAAGTGTCAAAAATGTCCGACATATTCACCCCAATATCGCAGTCCCGATAAAAATCGTTGATCGCCGCCATTACCAGTAAAAAATAAAAAAAAATAAAAACCCCAGAAATGAATTCTCACCATCCGTAAACAATTGCGCAAACCAATCAATAAACGCCGATTGCGATTTTTTTTTCACAGATATGAGGAAGAATATAAATCTGCCAAAACCGGTGAAAAAAAAATGTTTTTTTATATATATTTTTTTTTTGGGATTTGTATTTTAGCAAAAAGTAAGAAATTTGAGTTTTTTTACAAAATGGTCGCTCTTCTTTTGTTTATAGCGGTGATCAGAAATGACGCAGCGGTGATGAAATACCACCAAAAGAAAGCTCTATTTGTGGGAAAAAAAGGACGTTTGGGTACAACGTCACACGACCGCGCAATTGTCAGTTAAAGCGACGCAGTGCCGAATCGCAAAAAGCGCTCTGGTCCTACAGAGGGAGATCCTTCCGGGGCTGAAGTGGTTAAGTAGAAGTCCCATGCTAAAACTAAAATCCCTGCATCTATAGCAGTGGTTCTCAACTCCGGTCCTCAGGACCCACCAACAGGTCTGATTTTAAGTATTACCTTGGGGAGATGCTGCAATCACTGAGCAGCAAATTATATCACCTGTGATGTATTTCAGTTATCCTGCAAACCTGGCCTGTTAGTGGGTCCCGAGGACTGGAGTTGAGAACCACTGATCTATAGCCACCCACATTCTAACACTAATCTATCTAACCCTGTGAAGAAGAAATCAGCATACATACCTTTTCTGCAGGCGATCCGACCCGATCCCACGCTGAGCTGTTAGCCACGGTTTTGCTTTGGAGGCGGGTACAGAGGACACGGACGACAATGGAAGCCCCATAGTAAGTCTATGGGTGATGTCACTCCTCATTCATTTCACGGCCGGGTCCTCTGTAGAGCTTCCGCCGCTGGAGATCGGGTCGGATCGCCTTCAGAAAAGGTATATATGCTGATTTCTTCTTTACAGGGCTAGATAGGTTAGTGTTAGAATGTGGGTGGCACGGACTTCTACTTTAAGGTGTCGGGGATAACTGTGAGTTTCGATAGGGTGATGCTTGAGGCCTTGGTAAAATAATATTTTATGAGCTTAACACTCAATTCCAGCATTTTTTTTTTCCTATTATTATTATTATTATTATTTCAAATATTGTGGGGAAGATGTAAATCCTTTGTCAACTTTTTACTGTTGTCTGTGCTTTAGTTTAAGAGAATACCCTCACCTCCTGTCCACTTGACAGAGTAGTGATTGGTTTGAGTTAGAGACTGAATGCTGGACTGATTAGGTTGTTAGTAGTCGATATTAGGTGGTTCCGTGAATGGGTGGTGGTTTTGAACTCCTTTCCGAGGTATGGGGTGCTACCTTACTGGTATGTAGGCTTGCAAAATTACAACAAAGGAAGGGGGGTGGGACTTTGTGTGAAGCATGTGGAGGTCATAGGTAGCATTGATGGAAAGATATGAACATTTTTCAATCTACATTGCAGAATATAACATTCTGATGTTTCATATGAACATTCATAAGCTCCTGATGAGTGGCCCTATGTGCGACGAAACGCGTAGAGCTACCATATGTTGTGTTTTTGCCATTACCACGCCTGCTACTCTTACATGCATATTCCAGTCCAACGGCTCTATCTAGGGCTACCACCTTGGGGAATTTTAGATCATGGACCAGGCAGTTTTTATTATGTAATCTACCTATTATACCGTTGCCATGAATTGATGGATGGAGAAACTTTTACATGTACTGCTTTTGATTGCTTATCATGTCTTACCTCTTTGAGATCTTTTTGATCAGATGTATGTATGTATTTATAAGTATATGTATAAAAAAAACAATCCTATAATTTTCGTATGTTTCCATCAATGCTACCTATGGCCTCCACATGCTTCACACAAAGTCCCACCCCCTCCCTTTGTTGCAATTTTGCAAGCCTATAGACCAGTGGTTCTCAACTCCTGTCCTCGGGACCCAGTAACAGGCCAGGTTTGCAGGATAACTGAAATACATCACAGGTGATATAATTTGCTGCTCAGTGATTGCAGTATTCTAGTCTGCATCTCCCCAAGGTAATACTTAAAATCTGGCCTGTTGGTGGGTCCTGAGGACCGGAGTTGAGAACCACTGCTATAGACTAAGTATAGGGATGGAAGCAACAGCCTTACCAGGCTACAGTTTCATGTAAAGTGCCATTTTTTCCCCTCACCTCTTCTTCATACCTTACTGGTATGGTTGTGACGTCACTTCAGTGGGAAAGATATTTTAGTAGGAAGAGAGGAGCGCCCGGTGTCTGAAACAATGCCACATTTGATGGAAGGATTACAATTTTTTTATTGAAATTAACGAGTGTACAGATTGGGCCAACGCTTTTCGGGGGATAAGCCTCCCCTTCTTCAGGACTGTTGGCACAGACAGAGAAGGATGGACTCTGCGGTGGTACCTAGGGTTCATGTGAGAGCAAACGTTGGCTTGAAAAAAGAAAAAATGGTGTCAGAGCTTAATGGTATATAGCTGCTAGCAATTAGTGTAGATATACACAACAATGACTAAGAAAAATAACAGCGCTCAGCCCAATATCAATATAAAGACAAAACACCTGAAGAGCCGATTCACACTACAGTGACTGTCCCCCGCCCCAAGTCGCTTGACATAAGAAAACCCATTGAAGTGAATGGGAGCCGTCTTAATGTGCACTCCTGAAGACGCTCCGACTTCAGAAAAGGTTCCTGTACTACTTCAAGGCGACTTCTATCTGACTTGTGCCCATGGAATTCAATGGAAGTCGCCTCCAAGTCGCTTGACATACGAAATCCCATTGAAGTGAATGAGAGCTGTCTTAACCACTTCAGCCCCGGAAGGATTTCCAGCTTTAGGACCGGAGCCCTTTTTGCGATTCGGCGCTGCGTCGCTTTAACTGAAAATTGCGCGGTCGTGCAAAGTTGTACCCAAACGAAATTTGCGGCCTTTTTTCCCACAAACAGAGCTTTCTTTTGGTGGCATTTGATCCCCTCTGCGTCATTTCTGATCGCCGCTATAAACAAAAGAAGAGCGACAATTTTGCAAAAAAAAAAAACAAATTTCTTACTTTTTGCTAAAATACAAATCCAAAAAAAAAATATAAAAAAACATTTTTTTTTCACCGTTTTTGGCCGATTTATATTCTTCCTCATATTTGCGATAAAAAAAACGCAATCGGCGTTTATTGATTGGTTTGCGCAAAAGTGGTCGCGTTTACGGATGATGAGAATTCATTTTTGGGGTTTTTATTGTTTTTTATTTTTTACTAGCAATGGCGGCGATCTGCGATTTTTAGCGGTACTGCGATATTGCGGCGGACATGTCGGACCATTTTGACACCTTTTTGGGACCATTGGCATTTATACAGCGATCAGTGCTATAAAAATGCACTGATTACTGTGTAAATGCCATTGGCAGTGAAGGCGTTACTCTGCAGGGGGCGCTCTAAGGGTTAACAGTGTTCCCTGGGAGTGCTCTAACTGTGGGGGGACTACCCTAGCTGGGGAAGGGAAGTGATCACAGCCTCCTTATACAGTGATCACAGCCCTTCCCCCTTCACAGAACGGAGGTCCGTGTTTACTTACACGGACCTCCGTTCTTTCACTCCGGGGGGGCCATCGCGGGTAGCCGGTGGCAATCGAAGCCGCCGCTCCCTGGCCCTCCCCGAACACAGTGAGCGCGCGGGCGCACCTCCGGCGGCGCGCACGCGCTCACAGTACGCGTTATCGCAGCCGCCGTCGTATGACGGCGATTTACGATAACGAACCACCTTGTCGCCGTCAACCTGCGGTTGGCGGTCGGCAAGTGGTTAATGTACACTACTGAAGATACTCCGACTTCAGAAAAGGTTCCTGTACTATTTCAAGACTGCCTCTATCCAACTTGTGCCCATAGAATTCAATGGAATTTGCCTCCAAGTCGGATCCCCCGTCAATATTGAAGCGACTTGACAGGAAAAAGAAAAGAATTTACCCAGGTAAAAGGAATGATGTCAGAAGAGCTATATTATGTGATTGGCCACAGGTAAAGCCACCTGGCATGGAGGTCACTTTAAGTTGCGTTGTAAGCCGCCCAGAGTCACGATGAAGTTGCCTTGAAGTCAAGTCACGTTCAAATCGCCTACAAAGTCGCACCTGAAATCGGATCGCCCCTGTGTGAACCGACTCAAAATGTTATGATAGTGAGTCCAACATTGAAACTATTCAACAGAAACAAACATAGAATAGTTCTTATGAAGAAATATCAAGTGATAGGATTCAGGTTATCTCCCTCCTCCAGTGCTTCAATCACCCATTGCGACCTCCACCAATGTCAGAAAAAAACGCACTCACCAGATATATTTGCTGTCTAATGAATAGAACAGCAAAAAAAATGATAAGATCCAGGTCACCAGAGGTATGTAGTTATCATTATCTTGCATTTATCCCCTCTATCCGAATCACAGGACCCTCTTCAGAGTGTATCCAAGTGCATGGATCATGACCAGGAAGTTTTATTTTTCATGGTAAAAACAGTTCAGCATATCCCATCCGTAGTAATAAGTCACCAATGACAAAGAAGAAAAAATCTCATGGTGTAGTTTTTATTGGTGAACCGGCATAAAAAGTAACGTATAAAACAAATGAGCCTGTAGCACTTACATAAAAAACTGCCACTCCAACCAGAGGTAATGGCAGCAGGACCTCAAATGCAAAACATCACAAGCTTGCACTTACGTGAAGCGCCACCAATCTGAAACAGAGTGACTGGCAGGACCTCAGGCGTTGTATAGTAATAAACCTCTACAGCTGTTTCGCGTACACACGCATCATCAGGAGTAGAAAACATTTTGCAATATTGGCTTCAGTTAGCCATAGAGTCCATTCTTCTCCGTCTACAAATACCAACAGTGAAATTAATTTTACTATCAAAATACCTAAAAAGAAAAACGAATAATAATAATATAGTGTTTTGTGATAACAAAACAAGAGCCCTGAAGAAGGGGAGGCTTATCCCCCGAAAACAAGTGGGCTTGATCTGCATACTTGTTATTTTCAATAGACAATTGTAATCCTTCCATCAAGTGTGGCATCACTCCAGACACCGGGCGCGCCTCTCTTCCTATCCAAATACCTGACAAAGTAGAAAGTGAGGGCAGAATCTCTTCTACATGGACACCAATAGCATTGGAACCTGACAGAGGTTCTAACGCATCTACAGTCTATCAGAAAAAAAAATGGGCTAGAATGGGACTTTTAAGTGTTTATTACAATGGCTGCTAGCTGTAATTTTTCTCTTTCCGGGTTTTACTTTTCAATTTCAAGCTGCTGGTGATATCTTCTTCATTGGCCACATCTAGGAGTATCTTCCAATGCTATTGCCACCCAGTCCTTTGTATTAGAGCAGAGATCTCCAAAGGTTCTAAACATATGGGCAGCTTAATTGACTTCAGACTTTAGGGGGGCAGGACCTGGGCCACAATTTGGTATTATAGTTTGGACACCATATTCCTTAACGAGTTACAATATTACATTGAAAAATATATATGGAGATTTCAAGGTGCACACCATCAACTACAACAGGGGCCTCCAAACTTTCTAAACAAGGGCCGGTTTACTGTCATTCAAACTTTATGAGGGCTGGACTGTGGCCAGTGGGAGTAGAAAATGTCCTGACGTCAGTTAGTTTCAGTGGGAGTAATTGCACCCCATCACTGGTATCAGTGGGAGGAACTGTGCCCCATCATAAATGTCATTGGGCCCTATTGTTGATATCCTTGGGAGAAATTTTGTCTCATCGTTGGTGTTATTGGAATTGTGCCCCATCATTGATGTCATTGGGTGGATTTTGCCCCATCGCTTGTATCACTGGGAGGAATTTTGCCCCATCTTTGGTGTCATTAGGAGGAATTGTGCCCTATTGTTAGTATCAGTGCATGAAATAGTGCTCCAAGGGCCATGTAAAAGCAAGCAAAGGGCTGCACCTGGGCCGGAGTTTGGAGACCCCTGAACTACAATATAGCAAAGGAAGGTTTTTTGTGACCCAAAAAGACAAAATTTAGGTGCCCCTCATGTAGAGAGTTAAAGTCCAACTAGAACGCTGTGAGTGCAGGCAGAGACAGAGAGCTCGACCTAGCTCCTAGCTGCAGCAATGTCTAAGAAAAAGGTCCATAAGCCCCACATCATGAAGCAGACCTATGTGCAAGAAGATAAATGGCAGCCTCAGCCCAGACTACAGCCAAGCCACGCCCACAATGCATTTCACTCCGCCCCTTGGAGCTTAATCATTGGGATCATGGAATTTTGCGCCATCGTTGATGTCATTGGAAGGCATTGTGCCCCGTTGTTGGTGTCATTGAGAGGAGTTGTGCCCCATCGTTGGTGTCATTGAGAGGAGTTGTGCCCCATCGTTGGTGTCATTGGGAGAAGTTGATCCTCATCGTTGGTGTCATTGGGAGATGTTGTGCCTAATCTTCGATGTCATTGGGAGGAATTGTACCAAATGCTCGGTATCTGTGGATGAACTAGTGCCCTAGGGTTGCCACATCATCCCTTTAATCCAGGACACATATGAATTACACAGGTTCTGAGGCTGATTAAGGTGGTAATTAAACTCACTTGATGCCTCATCTGCATTAAATTAGCCTCAGAACAACCTGTGTAATTCATATGTGTCCTGGATTAAAGGGATGATGTGGCAACCCTATAGAGCCCTGAGGGCTGGTAAAAGCAAGAAAAGGACCACATCTGGCCCTCAGGCCGCAGTTTGGAGATCACTGAACTACAATAAAACAATGGAAGGTTTCTTTATTACTACCAAATCCTAAAATGGCTTATAAACCAAGGAGAAGTCGATGCGGTTTTATTGGTTATATTTAAATAGATTCACACCAAACCTCCTCAAATAACCTCAAACCCCAAACTAATAAAAATTCTGATCCCATGGAAATCCATTATTTACATTCATGTGGAGTTCATCCCAACAGAGGGAGGAGGACATGTTTCCCAGATCACGTTTCCTATTCTGGTAGACCCATCTTTATCCTGCTGTTGAAATGAACTCAAATTTATGGAAATTACAATTTCTGTTGGGGTTTGAGGTTATATGAGGTGGTTTGTTGTTAATGTAACGAGATATTGATGGATAACATCATATGGACTTCCTCTCCTTGGTTTTTATATGTGATCTATGATTTGGTAGTAACAAAAAACTTTCTGTTGTTATATTTTAGATGATGGTGTGCAAATACTGAAGCCACCTTTAACCACTTCAGATCCGCGCTATTGCCGAAGTACGGCTCCAGCGCGGATCAGAAATGCCCGGACGACGTCCGTGGACGTCGTCCACTGTGCGCGCTCCTGGCGCGCCCCCTGGAGGCAGCGGCGGCGCGAGCGTGCCCGTGGGTCGGGTGGAATCGATGTCCGCCCGAGACCCGGCGATCTCTTTTGGGAGCCTCAGAACGGGGAACCGCCGTTGTAAACACGGCGGTTCCCCATTCTGTGACAGGGGACATAGCAGATCTACTGATCCCTGTCACTGGGATCAGTTAGATCTGTTATGTCCCGTCCAGCCCCTCCTCCCCACAGTTAGAACACAGCCAGGGAACATTTGTTAACCCCTTCACTGCCCCCTGCTGGTTAACCCCTTCACTGCCAATGACATTTACACAGTAATCAGTGGACATTTAAATTTCTGATCGCTGTATAAATGTCATTGGTCCCAAAAATGTGTAAAAAATGTCCGACATTTCTGCAGCAATATCGCAGTCCCGCTAAAAATCGCAGATCGCCGCCATTACTAGTTAAAAAAAAAAATAATAATAAAAACGCCAGAAATCAATTCCCAGTTTGTAGATGCGATAACTTTTGCGCAAACCAATCAATATACGCCGATTTGCGTTTTTTTTTTTTTACCAAAAATATGTAGAAGAATATATATCGGCCTAAACTGATGAATAATTTTTTTAATGGATTTGTACTTTAGCAAAAAGTAAAAAATTTTGTTCTTTTTTGCAAAATTGTCGCTCATTTTTTGTTTATAGCGGCGATCAGAAATGACGCAGAGGGGATCAAATACCACCAAAAGAAAGCTCTATTTGTGGGGAAAAAAGGACGCAAATTTTATTTGGGTACAACGTCGCACGACCGCGCAATTGTCATTCAAAATGCGACAGCGCTGAAAGCCAAAAATTGGTCTGGGCAGGAGGGGGGTTTAAGTGCCCAGTAAGGAAGGGGTTACATTTCCATATTTAATTTTATCATGAAATATTCTCACTTTGGACAACACCATGGCATTTCCCATTCCCTCTACCGTTCATCTGTCAATAGGGCAACTAGCCATACTTCATGGTATGAAGGGGCAATCTATACAGGAGAGCCAGAAATAATATCATTTCATGTGCTCTGCCGCTTACTAACCCCACCCTACTCCAACACCTCATTAAATACCACCATGGTTCCACCTAAGGATGTGTGATTCTGAAACATCCTCATATCACCATGCATGACATTAGCTATATTTATTATATATTTATTATATTATATTCAGCAATTGGTCAATGAAGCTCATCCTGTATTCACCAGCCATGAACATTCCAAGGACCATAAATATATTTGGCAGTCTTGCAAGGACCCTGGTAGACACGTCCATCAATTCCTATGGAGTTGTCCAGCATGGATCAGTTCCTGGCCACAGGACTTAAAGAGTTTATTGTCATCACCGCACTCTTGTTACCCAACAGAGGGGCACTAATGATCAGCAATAGAAAGGCATTCTCTTTCAGTCTCCTGTTGCCCTCCCTGATGGGTTCCTGTCATCCATTCTGAGAACCCTGTGTGGCAGGACAGGCAATATGTGCACCTATGGTCATAATCAGAAGTGTTGGTGGTCCCGGTGAATGGATCAAGTCACTCCATTCATAGCAATATATGTCCTGTCACTAGAAAGCAGCATCTCCGTTATTCTTTATTTGAAGTTCCCGTACGTTTCAAATGAATCCAGATAACTCTGAGCCAACGTGTAGCAGAAGGAGTACTGTTCCTGCAGAGACAGAGATGGACATTGCAGAAATGTAAGCAGGGCATTTAATATATCATATGGGTCCATTGATACTTCAAAGTGGAACTTTGGCCTCCCATTTAAAAAAAAAATATGCATAGTGTCTCTTAATTATAAGTACATCTAGGTTTACAGTCTACTCTTTGCTCCCCCTACAAGTCCCAAATATTCACTTAATGCAGCTTCCTGTAGTCAGGTGGCAACAATGCTGCACTGCTCCTGAGCACAGTTGTCACTTTCATGTAGGCTGTCCCTGCTTGTACTACAGGGGGAGGAGAAAAATCTGCAGGGGGTGTGGCTATCAGCGTTGTCACTCAGTGGCGGCCGGTGTTTTTTTTCTTTTGGGGGCAGTCGGGACATCAAAGCCCCACACTTACCCCATCTAGGAAGTGGGCGGGTGGGCAGCGGTGTCCGGCGAGGGGGTGCTTTCCTTCTCCTCCTCTGTGGTATGGATCACTTCCACTGTGCATCCCCCCTCCAAGGCGTCCAATAGGATCGCCTGACTTCGCAGCCAATTGGGAAACGGGTAACAGATCCGCGCTTCTTGATTGGCGGAGAGGCGATTCAGTGTTAGAAAAGTGAATATTCGTTTGCTTTTCTAATACACGTGAGTGGGCCGTGAGCACAATGCTCTCCGCTCCGAGCCACTCTATTTTGAAGCCTATTAGAACCTATGGCTCTAATCAGGTGCTTCTAAAAAAACACCCCGCCATTGTAATTCATGTGGCCGGCGTCCTGGAAGGGGCCGGACGCATGAATAGGGGGTGGCCGCGACGGCCGCGGATAGATTCATGCTATGCATGAATCTATCCATTTAACATGTAGAGTGTGGCGAGGATAGAGAGGGAGGCGCCCGTGCACCCTTAATGGACGGGCTGCCCCTGTTGTCACTGCTGACACACAAGTCTGTAGGGAGGCTTGTACATCACATATTACCTGGTATATTAGGGACTTGGTTGGACTATCATACAGGAGTGTTCGGTTGTAAAATATAAATATGTATCTAAATATATTGAAACGCCTGCCTTTACATGCACATGAACTTTAATGGCATCCCAGTCTTAGTCTGTAGGGTTCAATATTGAGTTGGCCCACCCTTTGCAGCTATAACAGCTTTACCTCTTCTGGGAAGGCTGTCCACAAGGTTTAGGAGTGTCTATGGGAATGTTTGACCATTCTTCCAGAAGAGCATTTGTGAGGTCAGGCACTGATGTTGGATGAGAAGGTCTGGCTCACAGTCTCCGCTCTAATTCATCCCAAAGGTGTTCTATCATGTTGAGGTCAGGACTCTGTGCAGGCCAGTCAAGTTCCTCCACCCCAAACTCGCTTATCCATGTCTTTATGGACCTTGCTTTGTGGTCCAAATCATTTGGGGGGGGGGGTGATTATGGTGTGGGGTTGCTTTTCAGGGGTTGAGCTTGTGCCCCTCAATAAAGACATGGATGAGCAAGCTTGGGGTGGAGGAACTTGACTTGACTGAATGCATCTATATAGCATTTCTGTACCTATTCGCTCAAACCCCACCTCCTTGAACTGACCGGACGTGTCTCAGGACTGGAGTTGTACTATCTTGTGGAAACCCTACTTAATCTCGCCTCTGACACTCGGTCTGGAAGAGTAGGTTGTAGTCACGGACTGGAGTGTTTACGAGAAGACCTTCTTACCAGT
>BLSH010367878.1:548784-562422 GCA_018402905.1 Glandirana rugosa | reverse complement strand
TCGCCCATCCCGCCTGAGCTAGTGGCGGCCGATGGGCGCTGGGGGGGGACGTCACCTTCTTGTCTCCAGGCACATACATTTGTGTCTAGAGGCAAGACAATCTCCCCCTTCCCGCCACTAGTGCCCGAAGGACATATACCTCGGCACTAGTGAGGGGAGGGGGTCGGTTGGGTCGGGTGTATGTCAATCTTGTGCGGGTCCCTTGTGTCAATAGGGAATCTCGCGGGGGCGGTCCAATTGGGGAAGTGACGGTTACCGTAAATGTGTCATTAGTCACGTAAAAATATCGTGACTAGCGACATATTTACGGTTACCAGGGTTTAACGGAGATCTGTGTTTACATACACGGACCTCTGTTCTTCCACTGCAGGGGGGGGTCGCGGGTAGCCGGCGGTGATCGAGTCCGCCCTACCCGCTCCCTGGCCCCCCCCCCCAACATAGTGAGCGCGCAAGCGGCCTCCGACAGTGAGGGATATCACAGCCGTCGTCATATGACGGCGGTTTGCAATATCGAGCCACTCTGTCGCCGTCAGACTGTGGTCGGCGGTCGGCAAGTGGTTAAACAAATCTGAAATAACGAAACTGAACGACAAAATTCAAATTTGGATCGAATTTGAAACATATGCCAGGCAGCTCTGAAGGCAAAAGTGGGTCTAACCCGGTACTAGCATGGTGTACCTAATAAAGTGGCCGATGAGTATATTTACTATAGTTTATAGATGTTATAACTGTCACAGAAACCAATTAATACACGTATTAGGATCTATTTATTTTTTCCCCAAAGACATGTAGCAGAATACATTTTGGCCACAATTTATTAACCAGGTGCTTACCGGGCACTTTCACCCCCCTTCCTGCCCAGGCCAATTTTCAGCTTTCAGTACTCTCACTCTTTGAATGACAATTGCGCGGGCATACGACACTGTACCAAAGTTACAAGTTACATTATTATCAATTTTTTCACACAAATACAGCTTTCTTTTGGTGGTATTTATTCACCGCTGATTTTTTTATTTTTTGCTAAACAAACAAAAAAAAGACCAAAAATTTTGAAAAAAACAAAACAAAACGTTTTCATAATTTATTATAGAATTTTGCAAACACGTAATTTTTCTCCTTCACTGATGGGCACTGATGGGCATTATTAGGCTGCACTGATGGGCACTGATGATGCGGCTCTGGTGGGCACTGATGAGCACTGATAGGTGGCACTGATGGGTTCTGATAGGTGGCCCTGATGGGCTGCACTGATGGGCACTAATAGGCGACAATGGTGGGCACTTATAGGCAGCAATGGTGGGCACTAATCAGGAGGCACTGATTGGCAGCACTGATGGGCACTGATAGATGGCGCTGGTAGGTACTGATTAGCAGTACTGATGGGCACTGATAGATGGCACTGGTGGTCACGGATTTGCAGCACTGGAAGGCACTATCTAGCAGCACTGGTTGGCACCCAGGGGACCGATGTCCCTCTAACAGAAGCCAATTTCCAGTTTATTCTTTTCTTCACGCTGACAGCATGAAAAAAACAAAACACCGGTAACTGGTTTCTGTTTACTTCCGTGATTAGCTGTCATTGGCTGACAGCTGATCACGTGGGGCCTCTGTGAATGGCCTTTTACCCTGTTCTGTGATCAGGCAAGTCCCAACCTCTCGGAGATTACGGAGCGAGACATGCATGCCCCCTGGTGTGCGCGGGCGGCGCAAGAACGTGGGGGCGTACATGCACTCCCTCCTGGCAATTGAGGTCCGTGCTGTAGCCGTCTTTCGGAAACTAAATTTTTTGATTTTTTTATTGGATATGTTTTATACCAGAAAGCAAAAAATATTGAGGTTTCTTCAAAATCTTCAGTCTTTTTTAGTTTATATTGCAAAAAAAAAAAACCCGTTGGTGATCAAATGCCACCAAAAGAAAGTTCTATTTGTGTGAAAAAAAATGATATAACTCATTTGGGTACAGTATTACATGACTGAGCAATTGGCTGTTAAAGTAGCGCAGTGCTGAATAGCAAGAAATGGCCTGGTCATGAAGGGGGTAAAACCTTACGGAGCTCAAGTGGTTAAGTCATAAAGTAGGTTCAGGTTGAGTCAATCCAGGTATTGTATATGAGCCTCCGGACACGATGGCAGGAGGTGTTATATAAAAACAGAAAAGCTTCATTGCTTTGAGTGGTCTTCAGAGAGCTTCATACTGGTTTCCAGGAGAAAGATCTAATTGTAGGCAGGGGTAGATCAAGATTTGTCCAAGGATGAGAGCTTTCCTCAGGGGACCATGTCGTATATCGAAAAGGAACAATTGTGATTATGTCTTGTTCATTGAATTGCATGAATCGGCACCATCTGGTGAACATTTTTTTTATGTGTGTGTATTTGTCTATATTTCTTCAAGCCATTATTCCAAATTAAAGTCTTAATAGCCTGTAAGGGACTTGGTCCATAGCCAATGTGTCATTGTCTTTTTTACATTTGATTTTCTTTGATTTTTAGCACCAGTGTGCTTCCCACATTTATGTTGGGGAACAATGATTTATCACTTATTTTTCTTTGTCCTGGTGAAGCCTTCTAGCAGTGAAACATGTTGGGCTGATAGTTGTGGGTCACATTTGTGATAAAAGAAATTCTCTGTTCATGTAGGGTTGAGATATAAAGGGAGACTCCCCAATATGTTAATGAGATGGGGGTCCGCAAATACCCTGACCTCTACCCCCTTTCTTTCCCCTACCTATTTCTCTTGAATCAAAGAAGAGAGACATATTTTGCCTGGAAATTGTTAGAGCATAATAGAGACACTAAAAGTATTGGGTTGGAAAAATAAGGGTGGTAGGTCCTTCCAATATCCACACTACTAATCTTATTTCCCATGGTCACCATTAAAAGTCAAGGAGCCCCATAGGGCCTCCCTGACAGCCCCCTTCCCCGCAAAGTGCTACCCCTAAGCCCCCAGGATGGAAGCAGTCAGCAATAGATGTCACTGGAACAAACACCAGAGGCCCCCTCTCCTCCAGGGCTGGGGAGACATAACAGGGCAAGATCTAGTCTATCTGATCTGGGGGTACAGTATAAAAAGTCAGTCAGCGTAATGTCAACAGTGTGGTAGAGATATGGGCAACCAGTGTTCCCTGTTCACTCGGTGTGCTTCTCCACCATGATTCACAACCCAGAAATAATGTTTGACAGACAGAGGTAGGGCAGGAGTGAAAAGGGAACACTAGTTTGCATTGAATTGTCATTACATTGGGATAATGAAACAGAACCTGTGCCTTCTTATATCAAGTGTCCCTGTCAGAGTCCCCCTTTACATCAGGGGTCTTCAACAGAATCCCTCTTTACATCAGTTGTCCCCTTCAGAGCCGGTTCACACTGAGGCGACTTGTCAGGCGACTCAAGTCGCCTGACAAGTCGTCCCCATGCAGTGCAATGGAACCGTTCTAATAGGAGCGACTCAGGTCGCTCCGACTTAGAAAAAGGTTCCTGCACTATTTTCGGGGCGACCTCAGCACGACTTGCATTGACTTCTATGTAAAGAAGTCTCCTTGCAAGCCGCGCTGAGGTAGCCTTGAACGGGGCGACTTGCTTTGCCCTGCAAGTCACGCCGCTCCAGTGTGAACCGGCTCTCAGAGTTCCTCTTTACATCAGGTGTTCCCTTCAGAGCACACTCTTTCTTGAGGTGTCCCCATCAGAGTGCCCCCTTGCATCATTCAAAGTACCTCCCTACATCAACTATTTATGTAAGTGTACCCCATTACATCAACTGCCCCATCAGAATGCCCCTTACATGAACTGTCTCAGTCAGAGTCCCCTCACAGAAACTGTCCCCATCAGAGTCCCCCTACATTAAATGTCCCTATCAGAGTGCCCCTTACATAAACTGCCCCCATCAGAGACCCCTTACAGCAACTGTCCCCATCATAGTCCCCCTACATAAAATGTCCCTATCAGAGTGTCCCTTACATAAACTGCTCCCATCAGAGTGCCCCCTTACATTAACTGTCCCCATCAGAGTGCCCCTGTACATGAGTTGTCCCAACTAGACTCCCCTTTACATCAGATGTCCCCATCAGAGTTCCCCCTTGCATCATTCAAAGTAACATCCTACATTAACTATCCACATCTGAGCGCCCCCTTACATAAAGTGTCCCCATCAGAGACCTCCTACAGCAACTGTCCCTATCAAAGTCTCCCCTACATCAAATGTCCCCATTACATAAACTGTCCCCATCAGAGACCTCCTATAGCACCTGTCCCCATCATAGTTGCCCCTACATCAAATGTCCCCATCAGAGTGCCCCCATAGGAGAGCCCTTATAGCAACTGTCCCCTTTAGAGTGCCCCCAACATCAAACGTCCCCATTACGTGCCCCCTTATGTAAACTGTTCCCATCAGAGACCCATTACAGAAACTGTCCCTATCAGAGTACCCCTGTACATCACCTGTCCCCATTAGAATCCCCCTTATATCAATTGTCCCCATCAAAATCCCCCATACATCAACTGTCTCCATTTAAGTTCCCCTTACATCAATTGTCCCCACCAGACTGCCTCAAAGATCAGTGGATGCACTCTTAGAGACCTGGGGGGGGGGGGGCACAACTAAAATCTGGGGGGACACAGCTCAGCCCAGCGCCCCACTAGATCTGGACCTGGGACATAAGCCCAGTGAGCTGATCCATTCACCTTCTCTCACCCTCTGCCTTCCCTCACTGACCACTCAACCCCCCTCACAGCACTTCCCTACTGTCCCCTTTACCCATCTGTCCAACCGCCTAGTCCTATCTTCTCTGTTCTCCTTCATGCTGTCCTGTTTCCTGCCCTGTTTTCAATATGGCCAAGATAGACACTTCCACTTCCATTTATATGATCATGAAGGCGTCAACTGGGATGCTCCAATAACCATAAAAACAGCCTATGTAACCCAGGTCCTGCTTATATAAGCTCAGCATTCTTTAGTACAACTATGCAAGGCTTCTATTAGAACTCATGAGGACCTACTTGGCAAAGCCCAGGCCCTATGCAGGAGTACTGCCTGTACCCCGCCTATCAACAGTCCTGCTCTTTCCCCCTTTATTTCCTTCTCTAAGATGGAGAACATGAGCCGAAGCATAATGCAACTTAGAACTACGGGTCAACTGCATGTAACGTGTGCTACTTCCCTTACCATCCAATGTGCCATGAGAAATGCTTAGCTTACCAGCAGGTGACCAAGATGTGACTGTCTGATGTCTGCTGTTGGCACTTCTCTGCTTCTCCAACCAGACTGATGAGAACTGCAGGATTCTCCGGCAATGATCGTTCCAACGGCCATGAGTCCAACTGGAATAGTCTCACCTCCCGGCTGCTATCAGAGTGCTGAGAAACAACAATATTCATGACAAAATAAGTACAAATGGACCTTCCTGTGAAATAGATGTACAGTATAGTAGACAAACTAGCTCATTGGCTCCATCTGTTGGTCCACACTTGTTCTCACCCCTTTACTCCTCCTCAGGTTGAGCGTTAAGGCCGTGTAGCCATGTCCTGGATTCATCGCCATCATCCTGACTTTGAAGGCACCATAGCAAGTCTCTCCTTTCTCTGGCCAGAACCTGGCGCCGTTCTGTATAGAGTAAAATGGTTTAAAAAATTATTTTCACTTCACTGCTAAATACACCTATAGTATGGGAATTGTTTCACCCACCAAACATTTATATAGACACTCAGTCAGTTTAGCAATTCACTCTACCACACTCCATAGCCAGGAAGGGGACACCACAGTTTCCTGCAATGTCGCCTGTTGGTCCATTGACCTGTATCTTCTCTGTACTTCCCTCTGGACCTAAATGTTTAATTCGATTTTTTTTATAATGAGGATGCAGCAGGCAGAGTCAGAATACCCTGCTTTAGGTAATGGATTGAGTTGCCAATGGGGATTAGAGTCAGGAGTTATGGTGGACATTGTTCACCAAACACCACCTATAATTTATCTCCAGTGATATCAACTTGGATAGAGTGGAGAATTACTGTATACTTTACAATGATTTAATAACGTTAAAAGCATCTATGCTAATGTTTAACCACTTGCCGACCGCCGATCGGCATCTGATGGCGACAGAGTGGCTCTCCTGCGCAAATCGCCGTCATCTGACGGCGGCTGCCAGATCGCGCACAGTGAGCGCGCGCCGCCGGAGGCGCACCCGCGCGCTCACTGTGTCCGGGGAGGGCGGCGGGTTCGATCTCCGCCGGCTACCCGCAATACCCCCCCCCCCGGAGTGAAAGAACGGAGGTCCGTGTAAGTAAACATGGACCTCCGTCCTGTGAGGTGGGAAGGACTGTGATCACAGCCTTCCTCTACATGGAAGCTGTGATCACTTCCCTTCCCCTGCTAGGGCAGCCCAAATACAGTTAGAACATGCCCAGGGAACACAGTTAACCCTTAGAGCGCCCCCTGCAGGTTAACCCCTTCACTGCCAATGGCATTTACACAGTAATCAGTGCATTTTTATAGCACTGATCGCTGTATAAATGCCAATGGTCCCAAAAAAGTGTCAAAATGTTCCGACATGTCCGCCCCAATATCGCAGTACCGCTAAAAATCGCAGATCGCCGCCATTCCTAGTAAAAAATAAAAAAAAAATAAAAACCCCAGAAATGAATTCTCATCATCTGTAAACACGGCAACTTTTGCGCAAACCAATCAATAAACGCCGATTGTGATTTTTTTTATCACAAATATGAGGAAGAATATAAATCGGCCAAAACCGATGAAAAAAAAATGTTTTTTTATATTTTTTATTTGGATTTGTATTTTAGCAAAAAGTAAGAAATTTGGGGTTTTTTTGCAAAATTGTTGCTCTTCTTTTGTTTATAGCGGCGATTAGAAATGACGCAGCGGTGATCAAATACCACCAAAAGAAAGCTCTATTTGTGGGAAAAAAAGGACGCAAATTTCGTTTGGGTACAACGTCGCATGACTGCGCAATTGTCAGTTAAACGACGCAGTGCCGAATCGCAAAAAGGGCTCTGGTCAGGAAGGGGGCAAATCCTTCCGGGGCTGAAGTGGTTAATTCTTATAGAATATCATGTTCGTTTGCTAAAATGACTTTGCAGAAAGATCTTTTTTTTGGATCAAAGTGATGTTTCCTTGGATTCTTGGAATGTCTTTTTTGTGCAATATGAAAACACACTTAATCCCATGTTCTACAGGGAGGTATATGAGAGTCTGGGTCAAGCTGATAAGGTGTCCCAAAATAACAGAAATTAATGTCTCTTGTAGTTGATAATGTGCTTCTTGCGCAAATTCTTAAGTGAATGAGTCATATATAAAATGTTGATGTTTGGAAGGGTTCTACATGGCAACTGTCCAGGACTGGAGCTCAGCTAAGAAGCCTTCCATTTTGGTCAAAATATCAGTTCCTTGGAACACTTGTTATGTCTACAAATCTCCACACACTCCACTCCTCCTTCTATGTTTTAATATTTGTTGTTACTTTGTAGCTTTTCTTTTTTAAATAAACTTTTAAAACCTTTATCATGGGCAGAAGTTATTGCTGTTTTTCTCCTTAAGAATCTCTATCAGTTTTCATTGCTCTCTATGGCCTTTTTGGGATGATTTCCCCTCATTTCCTCTCTAAGGTTTGAACCCTTCCCGTAAAATTGGAACAATGGCTTAGAGGAGCAGTTTCTTTTAAATCGGTAGTAAACCGCAATATGGTCCCCTGCAGGAAAATAGCATAATGTGCTAATATGCAACGCATACTAATACATTGTGAAAGACTTGTCTTAAAACGAAGCCCTCCAGCAGTGTGCTGACAGGGCTTCCATCTTCACCCTGTGTTTCTTCAGGGTTTGCGGGCTTCTGCTGGTTGACTGGCCGAGCCGCGATGACGATCACTCCCGGCATGCCGACCATTGAGAGCACAGTGACCCTTCAACCTCTTGCACCAAAACTGATGATAAAGGTATTTTTTTTTTTTTTTGGTCTTAAAAAAAGATGTTATACTTACCTGCTGGGCGCAACAATATTGCACAGAACCTCCTCTTTGCCAGTCACGCAGGTGGCTAGTAAATCATTTTTTTTTCAAAGCAAAAGAGCAAAAAAAAAATGTTTTTTTGATCTTTTTCTTTTAAAGGTAAAGAAGAGATTTGGAGTCTTTTTGACCCCAGATCTCTCCATAAAGAGGACCTGTCATTCCTTATTTCTATTACAAGGGATGTTTACATTCCTTGTAATAGGAATTAAAGTGATTACAAAAATAAAAAGTAAAATAAATAAGGAAAAAATAAAGGAAACCGCCCCCATCCGTTCGTACTCACGCGCAGAAGTGAATGCATACGTAAGTCGCGCACACATATGTAAACGATGTTTGCACCACACATGTGAGGTATCACTGAGGAGAGCAAGAATTCTAGCACTGGACCTCCCTCTGTAATTCTAAACTGGTAACCTGTAAAGGTCATTTAAAGCATCGCCTATGGAGATTTTTAAGTACCGTAGATACGCAAATACCACGTGACATATAAAATGTCAACAATTGCCATTTTATTCCCTAGGGTCTCTGCTAAAAAAAATGTTTAATGTTTGGGGGGTTATAAGTAATTTTCTAGCAAAAAAATCTGATTTAAACTTGTAAACAAAAAGTGCCAGAAAATGCCTGGTCGGCAAGTGGTTAAAGGCAGGCGTGATCCACTCGCTGGTTGGTATACAATTTTTTGTCACCTTTTAGGCATTTTGCCAAAACACCTCTGAAGAAACCTGAAGGCACCCCAAAGTGGCTAGGCACCCTGATTAAAAAAGGCTGCAGTAAGGTAAACATAACTATTTTGGCTTAGGTGCACCAAGATGGTGGTGCCCAACCCTTATTGCCTTCCTCAATCGTAAGCCATGTGTTTTTATAACATTTTCAGTGTATATATTTCAACAATGTTGGAAGAACTGATTCCTAATATCTCTGTATCCCTTGTGTTAAATGTGTTAATTTTTTACGCAAAAATTCAGAATAAAATAAGATTGAACTAAAAAGCAATTTTGACTTTAGAACCAGTAATAGAGAATGTGCGCTGCTCAGGCTACAAGGGAGAACAGTTCTCTGTCCACCGCTGTGAGGGCCGGCCAAGGAAGGAGCTTGTCCCGGGTCCAAGCATCTGTTGAGCAAAGGATAAATCCTGTGATGCCGCTCATTAATGCAGACCAGCTGGCAATGAAATGACCCGCCAGGCCGAGTCCCCAGTGCAGTTCGCTCTGCCCCTCGGACCTTAATCATCATCGGAGGGCCCGGAGCGAAACACATTGGCGGCGTGGCTAGGGTTGCCACATCATCCCTTTAACGACTTGCCGACCGCCCGCCGCAGCGTGACGGCGACAAGGTGGTTCGTTATCGCGAACCGCCGTCACAAGACGGCGGCCGCGATAACTAGCATTGTGAGCGCGCGCCGCCGAAGGCGCGCCCGCGCGCTCTCTGTGTACAGGGGAGCCAGGGAGCAGGTGCGGCGGACTCGATCACCGCCGGCTACCCGCGATGGCCCCCCGGCACTGAAAGAACGGAGGTCCGTGTAAGTAAACACGGACCTCCATTCTGTGAGAGGGGGAAGGGCAGTGATCACTTCCCTTCCCCTGCTAGGGCAGCCCACACACAGTTAGAACACGGCCAGGGAACACAGTTAACCCTTAGAGCGCCCCCTGCAGGTTAACCCCTTCACTGCCAATGACATTTACACAGTAATCAGTGCATTTTTATAGCACTGATCGCTGTATAAATGCCAATGGTCCCAAAAAAGTGTCAAAATGGTCCGACATGTCCACTGAAATATCGCAGTACCGCTAAAAATCGCAGATCGCCGCCATTACTAGTAAAAAATAAAAAAAATAAAAACCCCAGAAATTAATTCTCATCATCCGTAAACGCGGCCACTTTTGCGCAAACCAATCAATAAACGCCGATTGCGATTTTTTTTACCAAAAATATGAGGAAGAATATAAATCGGCCAAAACCGATGAAAAAAAATGTTTTTTTATATTTTTTTTTGGGGTTTGTATTTTATCAAAAAGTAATACATTTGGGTCTTTTTGTAAAATTGTCGCTCTTCTTTTGTTTATAGCAGCGATCAGAAATGACGCAGAGGGGATCAAATACCACCAAAAGAAAGCTCTATTTATGGGGAAAAAAGGACGCAAATTTCGTTTGGGTACAAGGTCGCACGACCGCGCAATTCAGTTAAAGCGACGCAGTGCCGAATTGCAAAAAGTGCTCTGG
Organism: Glandirana rugosa; assembly: GCA_018402905.1. NCBI lineage: Eukaryota > Metazoa > Chordata > Amphibia > Anura > Ranidae > Glandirana > Glandirana rugosa. The sequence continues at coordinate 552,193 of BLSH010367878.1, read as the reverse complement.
TCCTAACCTGGGAAATCCTTCCGGGGCTGAAGTGGTTAATCCAGGACACATATAAATTACTCAGGTTCTGAGGCTGATTAAGGTGGTAATTAAACTCACTTTGTGCCTTATTTGTATTAAATCAGCCTCAGAACAACAACCTGTGTAATTCATATGTGTCCTGGATTAAGGCTGCATTCACACAGGGGCAACCCGACTTCGACGCGACTTTGCTAGGCAATTTCAGCGTGACTTTCAGCGCGACTTCCAGCGCGACTTTCAGGGACTTGAGGCGACTTTACAACACGACTTTTTCCAGGCGACTTTGCCTTGACCAATCAGAAAAGGGAGGGAGGGGGTTGCCTAAAAATAAATTCTATTCTTTTCACTACAAAGTCGCTTTTATTTAGATGGGGGATCCGACTTGGAGGCGACTTCTATTCAATTCTATGGGCACAAGTCGGATAGAAGTCGCCTAGAAGTAGTACAGGAACCTTTTCTGAAGTCGGAGCGACTTCAGTAGTGTACATTAAGAGGGCTCCCATTCATTTCAATGGGATTTCAGATGTCAAGCGACCTGGGGCGACTTGAGGCTACCCAAGTCGGAGCGACAGTCGCCCCTGTGTGAATGGTGCCTAAACGGATGATGTGGTAACCCTAGGCGTGGCCTGGCGGGAGCCCATGCTAAGACTACCATTCGTCTCATTACCAGCGGGTCTGCAACTTCACAGGATTTATACTTTGACTTTAGAACCACTTTAACAGTTGGTTGGTGAAGCAAGCCGTCATAGTGATTGGCCTGTTGTAAAATGCAAGAGGTGGGAGTGGGTAGGGTTGTCATTACAGAGCTTCCTGCATTTCTGGGATCTCCATGAGCAATGTCTGATACAGTATTTGAAGTGTCACTCTGCAATGTGTTTGAGGCACACGTGGTCACTTTGAGGAAGAACTAAGAAAGTTGCTGACCTCCTGCAGGTCCTGCGCCCTCTGCATCATCACCACCGCTGTACACTTGTAGTCCCAGACCAGCGCCCAGAAATCAGCCAGCGTATGCTTCATGGGTAGTTGGGTGACAATCATGGCGTCTTCCCGGCTGTTGGACTGAAAGAGTCATTTTTAATGAAGGTGAAACTTACTTCTGGATATACAGGACATAGAAATACATATATAGGAGCAACAACCTGAAGAACCATATACAATAAAAAATAAAGAAAAAAATCAAAGTTTCTGGTACTCATGGTATACTGTATCTTTCTGGATTTTTCTTTCTTTTTTTTTATTCTTTTACTCTCCTTTGTAAAATTTGAAAAGTTTTCTTTAAATAAATATACAGTTATATAAAAAAAAAATCAAAGCAATAACAATAGATGTAAAAAGCTGTTTTAGTTCCAAAATGGTTGCTTTATCATTAGTTCTAAAAACATATGGCCTTTAGTGAAGATATTTTACCATTAAGACACCAGTCAGGACAGGACCTGCATTCAGTGAGATATTATGAATGTCATTTACACTATATTACCAAAAGTATTGGGACGCCTGCCTTTACACACCCATGAACTTTAATGGTATCCCAGTCTTAGTCCATAGGATTCAATATTGAGTTGGCCAACCCTTTGCAGCTATAACAGCTTCAACTCTTCTGGGAAGGCCGTCCACAAGGTTTAGGAGTGTCTATGGGAATGTTTGACCATTCTTCCAGAAGTGCATTTGTGAGGTCAGGCACTGATGTTGGATGAGAAGGCCTGGCTCGCAGTTTCCGCTCTAATTTATTCCAAAGGTTTTATTATTCTTATACAGGATTTATATAGTGCCAACAGTTTACGCAGCACTTTACAACTTGAGGGTAGACAGTACAAATACAATACACTTAAATACAGTAGGAATCAGAGGGCCCTGTTCATTAGAGCTTACAATCTAAGAGGGAAGGTGAAGAGATACAAGAGGTAATAACTGTGGGGGATGTGCTGATGGAGAATATAAATGTACCGTTGTTAGATGGGTGCCAGATAGGCTTCTCTGAAGAGATGAGTTTTCAGGGATCATCTGAAGGTGGACAAAGTAGGAGAAAGTTGGACAGATTTGGGTAGAGCATTCCAGAGGATGGGAGAGGCTCTGGAGAAGTCCTGGAGGCGAGCATGGGATGAGGTGACAAGGGAGCTAGAGAGCAGGAGGTCTTGGGAGGAGCGAAGAGATAGATTTGGTTGGTATTTAGAGACCAGGTTAGTAATGTAGCTGGGGGCCATGTTGTGGATGGCTTTATAGGTTATCGTTGGTATCTTCAATGTAATTTGTTGGTTGAGTGGCAGCCAATGGAGGGATTGACATAGAGGTGTAGCAGACGCCAAGCGGTTTTTAAGGTAGATGAGCCTGGCAGCAACGTTCATAATGGACTGTAGTGTGGATAGTCTATTTAGAAGTAAGCCAATGAGGAGGGAGTTGCAGTAGTCAAGGTGAGAGATGACCAGGGAGTGGAATAGAAGCTTTGTGGTGTCATTGGTTAGGAAGGGGCGTATCTTGGAGATGTTGCAGAGGTTGAGGCGGCAAATTTTGGATAGCGATTCAAATTTCCTGCCCCCACTTGCCGGGTATTGGAGTGTGGGCAGACACAGAGGGGTTGGGTGGGAGGAAGAGGATCAGATTGAGCCCTCTCTCCTCTCCCGTCAGTGTGGGGATGGGGGTAACTGTTAGTGCCGGCTTTGGGCAGTGTGAAAGAGAGTATAACAGACACTCTCGGCTTAGACAACTGCAGCCAGCAACCCTGCTAGGAAGCCATAGTCCAGTCTGAATAATGTGTCCGGGTTTCAGGAGGTCTGAATCCCGGACAGTTGGCAACCCTATTCACCACATCTAGATGCCCAAATGCATTGACTTGCTGCCATGTGATTGGCTGATTAGCAATTTGTGTTACCAAGCAATTGAACAGGTGTATCTAATAAAGTGGCTGCTAAGGGTATTTTTTTATTATATTGTGTAGGTTTCTTCTGTGTTTTTCATGGTTTTGTATAAAAGCTTATTTACATCATTTTGGACTGTTTCCAAGCATGTTTAAATTGTTTTTTCCCACAAGATTTTTTGAGCAGACATGGTGGAGTTGAGTCTAAGCCAGGTTTTTATTGGTTGGATTTTGTATGTTAATTCAAATTGCCTCCTCCTAGTCACTATTTGTTTTTTTGCTTTTTTTTGCTATTGGAATTTTATACTTTTTGTATTTTGCTTTTATATATTTTTTGGGGACTTAGAGGTATTGTGGCCTTAATATTATTTAATTAATGTTACATGTTAACCACTTGCCGACCGCCAACCGCAGGTTGACGACGACAAGGTGGCTCTGTAGCGCAAACCGCCGTCATGACGGCGGCTGCGAGGTTGTGCACTGTGAGCTCGCACGCGCCGCCGGAGGCGCGCTCACTGTGTCCGGGGGGGGGGGGGG
>BLSH010367878.1:519157-536721 GCA_018402905.1 Glandirana rugosa | reverse complement strand
CAAGTCGAAACAACCTGCTGTGATACAAGTCGAAACAACCTGCTGTGATACAAGTCCAAAGCTGAACATAGTGTCGTCCAACAAAGCTGAACGTAGTGTCGTCCAACAAAGCTGAACATAGTGTCGTCCAACAAAGCTGAACGTAGTGTCGTCCAACAAAGCTGAACATAGTGTCACATGGTATTTGCGCAGCGATATTTCAAAAAAGTTTAATGAATTAAAAAAAAACAAAAAACAGTAAAGTTAGCCCAATTTTTTGTATATTGTGAAAGATGATGTTATCCCGAGTAAATAGATACCAAACATGTCACGCTTTAAAATTGTGCCCACTCGTGAAATGGCGCCAAACTTTGGTACTTAAAAATCTCCATAGGCGACGCTTTAAAATTTTTTACTGGTTACATGTTTAGACTTACAGAGGAAGTCCTGAGCTGGAATTGTCGCTCTCGCTCTAACGAACGTGGCGAGAACGCACATGTGTGATTTGAACGTTGTGGGTGTGGCTTACATATGCGTTTGCTTCTGTGTGCAAACTCGCAGGGGCAGGGCGCTTTAAACATTTTTTTTAAAAATTATTTATTTTATCTTTATTTTTTTATTTTTACACTGTCTCTTTAAATGTTTTTTTTTTATCACTTTTATTCCTATTACAAGGAATGTAAACATCCCCTGTAATAGGAATAGGGCATGACAGGTACTCTTTATGGAGAGATGTGGGGTCAATAAAACCCCACATCTCTCCTCCAGGTTGGAAAGGCTGAGATTATAAAAAAAAAAAACAATCCCTGCCTTTCCAGCCGAGCCCCAGGCATTGTTTACATCCGGCGACCTGGACGTGATGTCATGACGTCGCGCCCGGACCTCCGAGGCGCCTAGAGATGACTGGTGGCCATCTGGTCACCAGTCTTCTCTGTGCTCAACTTCCGCCGGCGATGGATTCCTTCTCCGGGTCGCCGATGGCATGGACAGCCTGGGAGAAGCACCGGAGGGTGATGGGTGGAGGGGGAACCTCCTCCCGTTGCCAGTAAGAACGATCAAGCTGCTAAACTGCTGCTATGATCATTCTGTAGGAAATCACCGGCGGAAAAAAAAGATATCTAAATGATGCCTGTAGCTGCCGGCATCATTCAAATATCAACGCTCAAAGACAAGGACGTATATTTACATGGCCCGGTTGTCAAGTGCAAAGCCTTGTACGCACGCCGATTGTTGGCCAACCGAACGTCCAACTTTTGCCCAAATTGGCTGTTGGCTGTTGTGTCTAGCGTACTGACGGTAGTCAAGCAATCGTTCAACAAAGCTGAACATAGTGTCGTCCAACAAAGCTGAACATAGTGTTGTCCAACAAAGCTGAACGTAGTGTCGTCCAACAAAGCTGAACATAGTGTCGTCCAACAAAGCTGAACATAGTGTCGTCCAACAAAGCTGAACATAGTGTCGTCTAACAAAGCTGAACATAGTGTCGTCCAACAAAGCTGAACGTAGTGTTGTCCAACAAAGCTGAACATAGTGTCGTCCAACAAAGCTGAACATAGTGTCGTCCAACAAAGCTGAACGTAGTGTCGTCCAACAAAGCTGAACATAGTGTCGTCCAACAAAGCTGAACGTAGTGTCGTCCAACAAAGCTGAACGTAGTGTCGTCCAACAAAGCTGAACGTAGTGTTGTCCAACAAAGCTGAACGTAGTGTCGTCCAACAAAGCTGAACGTAGTGTTGTCCAACAAAGCTGAACATAGTGTCGTCCAACAAAGCTGAACATAGTGTCGTCCAACAAAGCTGAACGTAGTGTCGTCCAACAAAGCTGAACGTAGTGTCGTCCAACAAAGCTGAACGTAGTGTCGTTCAACAAAGCTGAAGGTAGTGTCGTCCAACAAAGCTGAAGGTAGTGTCGTCCAACAAAGCTGAAGGTAGTGTCGTCCAACAAAGCTGAACGTAGTGTCGTCCAACAAAGCTGAACGTAGTGTCGTCCAACAAAGCTGAACGTAGTGTCGTCCAACAAAGCTGAACGTAGTGTCGTCCAACAAAGCTGAACGTAGTGACGTGTAACGAGCGTATAACGAGGAAGTTCAGGCGAATGTGATTTGTGAATTAGGAACGCAGGTTACACCACCAAACTCTTCCTGGATTCCCAGCATGCGTGTTTGCGCTTCCAACTTTTTGTTGGGCCAACTTCTGTACAGACGAGCCAACAATCGGCCAACGCCTTGTTGGCCAACAAAAGTTTTCTAGTCTTGTCAGCCAACTTCTGTTGGACGATATTTGGAAATCGGCTGTTGAATCGTGCGTACTAACGGCCGGATAATTGGCCAACAGGCTGCTGGACGACCGTTGTTGGCCGATAATTCTACAGTGTGTACGGGACTTTACAGTGTAATACGACATTTACAGCAAAAGACAAATTTAATGCTCTCTGTAGCTTTTTAGCATACGCCAGTATTATTTCTACCATCCCTAGGGGCTATTTATTAAGAATAAAAAAGGTATAGCGGTTTGTGCAGGGAACCTGCATTTACATTTATTCTGTGTGAATAAGGCAACATTCGCTCATTCATTTTAGGGATTTTACACCCAATGTAAACAGCTAATGGTGCAAAATCAAATGTTCTTATGGTATTTTTATCTATGAATAAAATATTCTTTTTGTGTTTTCATTCAGGATTAACTAGTCATATGATGATGCTGTGCAGCACTGGTGACAGTGTGTAAAAAAAAAAAAAAAAAAAAAATTGTGATTTTTCTTTTTTAAATTTATTAATTTATCAAAAAATGATGACAAAAAAAAAAATACAACTTAAAAAATCTCACTAAATTCCTTGGACTGTCTACTATCCAAAAAGGGGTATTTGTACTATTCTGGCATTTTAGGGCCTCAGTAAATTAGATTTTTAAATCAATTTTTTTATTATTTTAATCAAAATTTAAATCAGTATTTTCTGTTCTCATAGAATGTTCATAGGGTTTTCATTCTTTAGTCTAAAGTTCTTAGGGTATTTTCTCCTCTGACTGAATGTTCTTAGGGTTGTTTCTCTTCTGATAGAATATTATTGGGTATTCTCTCTTCTGAACGATTGTTCTTAGGACATTTTCACAATCAAAGGTTTTTATTGAAAGATACCAAAATACAGTATGAAATTCAGGGTTTACAAAGGTAATGTCTGAACATAATCAATTCAATGGTTGTTCATTTATTTTACTTGAAAATCAGGACATAAAGTGCAACATGGGTATGCATATATGGGTATCTGAGTTGGATATAGGATTGTCATTTTGCTAGGCCAATGGCAAAGTGGACCATTTTGACTTTGTTATTTTCTTAAAAGTAATTGTTATATAGAGAGGAGAAGAAGAGATTGAAAACAGATTTAGAGGGGTAGAGGATTAGGTAGAAAGGGGGGGGGGGGGGTAGGAATGAGAAAGTTGGGGTCAGAGTAGGAAGATGGACAGAGGGGAGGAAAAGGTAGAAGGAGGATGGGATTTGGTTGCAAATGAGGACTCGGGAAACTCTGTATTTGATTGAATACTCTTAGGGTAATTTCTCTTCTGATAGAATATTATTGGGTACGCTCTCCTCTGAATGAATGTTCCTACAGTATTCTTTCTTCTGATTGAAGGTTCTTAGGATATTTTCTCCTCTGATTGAATACTCTTTGGGTAGTTTTTCTTCTGATAGAATAGTCTTGGGTATTCTCTCTTCTGATTAAATGTTCTTAGGGTATTCTCTCTTCTGACGGAAGGTTCTTAGGGTATTTTCTACTCTGATTGAATGTTCATATGCTTTATTTCTCCTAGAATTTATTTTTTGTATATTTTCTATTATGATGGAATGTTTTTAGGGTATTTTCTCCTCTGATTGAATATACTTAAAGCGGAGTTCCACCAAAAAGTGGAACTTCCGCTTTAAGTCCTCCTCCCCAGCTCCAGATGCTGAAACTGAGCTTTTGGGGAGGAGGGGGGGGTGGGGATACCCGATTTTTAGGGGTACTTCCGCCCCGGTAGCCTTGGGCGATCGGAAGTGGAAGGTTTCCTTCCCGCTCCCTTCCGAAGTCTTCTGGGACACAGGACAGGTCCTAGAAGACTTCGGGACCAATCACAAAGCACAGCGCCGCTCGCGCATGCGCAGTGTGCGCCCGGCCGTGAAGCCGCGGCCGGGTGCCCACAGTAGCAATGCCGGCGCCGCGGAGGGGAGGGGGAGAGGAGCGAGGCTCCGTGCGGCTCCATTGCTGGACCGGGAGACAGGTAAGTGTCGGTTTATTAAAAGTCAGCAGCTACACTTTTTGTAGCTGCTGACTTTTAATAAACCTGAGGAAAGGGTGGAACTCCGCTTTAAGGTGGTTTCTCTTCTGATATATTCTGGGGTATTCTCTCTTCTTCTGAACAAATGTTCTTAGGATATTCTCTCTTTTGACTGAAGGTTCTTAGGGTATTTTCTACTCTGTGTGGCAGTATGCGAGGCGAAGTGGTAGACGGACTCTACCTGTCGCCTCGTATGCGTTCGTTGGGATTGGATTAAACAGAGTGTGGTTCGGATTTTACCAGCCACCGTGGCAGGGCTGGTTTCAGTCCAGAGTTTGAGGTCCACTGGAGTCCACCAGCAGGTGCCTTAAATATCCAGGAAGAGAACACACTCTAGCTCTGACCTGGAACTCAGAGAGGGATCTGAGGGAGCTCTGTGTGTGTTTGGACTTTAAAAGAAAAGGTTTGCATTTTGGCTTATGTTTTGTGGGTGTCAGGGCCAGCCCCACACCGTATAGTGAGGATAGAGTACTGTTTCGTTTAGCACCGGATGGCAAGGACTTATTTTCTGTTTTGTTTGTTTTTAAACTGCAAACCTATTTTGAAAATAAACCTGGCAAGCCACCAGTTGCCTGCACGCTGACTATTTTCCTCAGGAAAGTTGATGCCCACGAGCTAATCTCCCACATCTGATTAAATGTTCATATGCTTTTTTCTCAGAAAAATTACATTTTTAGGCTATTTTCTATTCTGATGGAATGTTTTTCGGGTGGTTTCTCCCCTGATAGAATATAATTGGGTATTCTGTTTTCTGAATAAATGTTCTTAGGGTATTCTGTCTTCTGATTTAAGGTTCTTAGGGTATTTTCTTTTCTGAACTAATGTTCTTAGGGTATTTTCTCTTCTCATTGAATGCTCTTAGACTTTTTCCTAGAATTGAATTTTTTAGGCTATTTTGTTTTCTGATAGAATGTTCTTAGGGTATTTTTTCTTCTGATGGAAAGTTTTTAAGGTATTTTCTCTTCTGATGGAATGTTTTTAGGGTATTTTGTCTAAGGATTAAATGTTCTTTGTGTATTCTCTCTTGTGATCAAATGTTCTTTGGGTACTTTATCTTCGGATTGTATGTTTATGACTATTTTCTCCTAGGTTTGAATTTTTTTAGGCAATTTTCTTTTCTGACTGAATGTTCTCAGGGTATTCTGCTTTTGATCGAAAGTTCGTAAGGTATTTTCTCCTCTGATTGAAAATTCTTAGGGTAGTTTCTCTTCTGATAGAATATTATTCCCTCTTCTGAACAAATTTTCTTAGGGTATTGGTATTTTATCTTTGAGAACAAATGTTAGTGTATTTTCTTTTCTGATGGAATGTTCTTAGCAAAGCGGGGGTACTCCTGAGCAGGAGATCTACTGAACAAGGGTACTAATAAGCTAGGGATCTACTGAACAAGGGTACTAATAAGTGTTGGATCGGCTGAGCAGGGGTACCAATAAGATGGGAATCTGCTGAGAAGGGGTACTAATGAGCTGGGCCCCTTTAAAACAATTATAAAATCAACACACACAGGGCATTTGCCAAGCTTCTTTAAAGCAATTGTCTACCCTATTTTATGACTTTTACCTACAGGTAAGCCTATAATAAGGCTTACCTCTAGGTAAAATGAATATCTCCTAAACCTGTACAGTTTAGGAGATATTCCCCCTCTAAACAGCTGCTTTGTTACGGCGCAAGCCGTGTATGTCCCGACAAAGGCCTGGAAATAGGGCTGGACCTTGCCAGAAATACGGGTCCCACGGGAGTGAGGTCTCACGGCTCCGGCCAGTCACAGCGCCGGAGCTGCGTACCCGGAAGCAAGGTCCGAGGGAAGATGTCCGCTCCCTTAGAGGGGACCAAGCAGCCCAGTTGGATCTTCGTTTCAAGGTGAGTATTTCATAATGAGCTAGTATGTGCTGCATACTAGCTCATTATGCTATTGTCTTGCAGGTTTTTATTTATTTTTATTTTTTTCAATGGGTAGACAACCGCTTTAAAGCTTAAGAAAGCATCATCAAAGCATAAAAATCACATCAAAAATGCCTATTGAAGCGGTAGGCTCTTTAATGCTTTTAAAAGTCAAAGCAAATTTGAGCCCTTACAGTGTTGGCAGAAGATTATATTTTTGTGCTGGTTGAACTGTTGGATGACAATAAGAGGATGAGGGGTTACTGCCAGGAAGAGATACTAACAATTGGTGACATGGCGTATGAGGGGACAGAGGAGTACAAGAAAACCTGAACCCACCTTTTCTTGCACCATCTTTACCCGCCTCTTCCGTAGCTCTAGAACACAATTGTACACATTCACCTTCTTCACCGCACGCGCCCTCTTTAGGAGAATGTCCAGTGCCAGGAACGTGCCCGTTCTGCCAATCCCAGCACTGCAAACAAGGAGTTCGAGTAAGATTACATATTCCGGTCATCAGTCCAAGAATTGATTACAATATGCATAGGTTACATTTTGCCCCTATCTATCCTCTATGCAGTCTGTGTGTCACACAATGGCTTCTCCAAGTTCTCACAGCGGCTGGACAATTATTGACTCTACCTGATTATGGAAGTCTCTTACCCAGCCCTCATTGTAATACATTCTCTTTTTTCAAGTAACAAGGCATAAGCCTTTAAAGATTTTGGGTTAATTTGTGGGTTCTCCAAACATGATTAAAAGTGATTGACAATCGCAGAGGTCAGCAACTATGTTGTGCCTGCAGATAGAGGTTCAAACTGGATTTCTATTTGTCATGGAACAGATTTTCTCAATCTTTTTACCCCAGAGGAACCCTTAAAATAATTTTCAGGTCTTGGGGAACCGCTGCTAAACCAATTCTTAGGAGATCATTGTGAAAAATGCTTCATATTGGTGGCTGGTGGGAAGAATACAAGCGTTACAAAGTTGGTCAGAATTCCACTCATACAGATAGATAAAAAGACCATTGGTGCCATGCCTCTGGTTCTGCCAAGTGGCATTGGCCAGCCTCAGAACTATGCTGGCACTATCAAATGGGAGGTCAATCAGCCACAGCTCAAGGAAACCCTGGACACCTCTGAAGGAACCCCGATCACGGAACCCTGGTTGAGAATGACTGCCATGGAAGGTCCATTTTCTCACGTACTTGAACCCCAACACATATTCCATCTCCAAATAAACTGCTCAACTGTTTATTAAAAAAATATATGTATCTCGGCTCTGTTCTTCATCGTAGGCACCTGTGACATCACTGTGCCTCCTAGCAGAGCTGGAAGATCAAATCCCCCAAGAAGGGTCTCATGCAATGGCCTGGTGTGCATTCTCCCAGAATTTCCAGCTTCCAGCTCTGCCAGGAGGCATGGTGATCTCGCCTGTGCCTCCCAGAAGCGGCAGAGGCTGAAGTAAGTTTATGCATAATTATTTTTTTGATAACTGGTGTAGCGCCCTCTTAGTTAGGTTACTAGGTAAATGTCGTTTTTGGTTCCACAGTAGTGAGTGAAGTGGTTGTTGTTTTGGTCTGATCAGGGTTCCTGAGCTGAGCCTTTAATTGCTTTCCCCCTTCCTCTGGAAGAAGGTTCCAGAGCATAGGGAAGGGGATTGGAATGATTGGTTGAATATTTATCATACCCTGGTCAATTTCTTGAAGGGGGCGTCCATAAGGTGGCTGGGAGAATGATAAATAGACAGGAGGCCTGAACAGGTTGTTCTTGTCAGGGAGGGTTTCAGGACTCCTGGGACTGCTGCCCCTATGAGAAGGAGACTACTGTTTGAGCCAGTGGTTGTTGGGCTGAGGGCCTTAGGAGAAATGCTGTGGGCCTTAGGAGAAATGCTGAGAATAAATTATTATTCTGACCAATGAAATGAATTAACGCCTGCATGCTTGACGTGGTTAAACATGACTAAACACGTTAAATGCGTTTACAAACGCCATTTTTTTCTGCCAAAATGCTGCCTCCAGGAGGAAAAAATTCTAGGAGAATTCTCCAGTACATGAGGAAAATGCTGAAATGCATGTGAAAAGGAAAGGTTACAATGTTGCATTTGGATCATGGAGGGAGAGGAGACTGAGGAAATCCTCAGCAGCAGAGTAATGACATCATCTCAAATCTAGGTATAGTCACTGCCTGGAGCTCAAGGATGGCTATTGAATGTTGGAATGGAACCTTTCTAAAAATGATCACGTTTCTGTATGCTGTGGCATTTCAGGAATGTATTCATGGAGTTATAAAGAGTCCGACTTTACCTGCAGTGTACAATGAGAGGTCCTGATCCAGATGGGTTACTTTTGTTCACAAGTTCTACAAGCTCCACCATGTCTGATGTGTTCTTGGGCACTCCATGATCCGGCCATCGGAGGTAATGGATCTGCTCCACCATCACCTGAGCTATGGACTGCACCTGAGACCGGGAAACATACATCAGACTGACCATGTCTGCAGACTTCCATATAAAAATATATTCACTCCAAATATCATAGACCGTTCACTTTTTGTCCAGGCACAGGTATTTGAAATATCTACTTGGATAACTAGAAATGGGAATGGGAATCAGAATGCAGGTTTGGAACAAATGTATTTACTAACCCGAACCTCCCTTAAAGTGGGTGTAAACCTCAGACATGAAATATGAACAAATCATATCCCTCTATAGTGTGTACTTGTCTCAGTCCAGAGCACTAAGTGTAATTTCTGGCTGCTTCTTCATTCCTCTGCTACCAGCATGAGTCACTTCTGACAGGTGTTTCTGACACCAAGGGAAAAAAGGTGACAGAGGAGGGAGCTCCAGCAGATTGACAGCTTGAGCTCTGTTCATGTGTGCTGTGTGAATGGGATCCAATCAGCTCTCAGTGAATTAACTCCTTCACTCCTTGTGCACTTGAGCTTGGGGAGCTGGAGTTTAATAGCGCTCAACCTGGTTCTGTTTTCTACCACTTCCCCACTCAGCGGATTATCCTTATAACACGCTGACCCTTTGCAAAAGTCTCCCTATCAGGGGGGCATAGCTGGCCTAGGCCCGCCGCCGGATTACACACTCCCTTTTACAAACCCACTCCATGTCCTCAGTAATCAGGTAGTGGAGTAAAGTTTGTGACACAACCCCCCCCCCCTTTTTTCTTTTTCCTTTACTTTTTCACTATCTCCCTAACTCTTTCTCCTCCTTCCCTTTTTTTGCCAGGGGCCTCCTCAAGTAAGCTCCCTCTTCCTCTATCCTCACAAATACCTATCATAGGGATCCCGCCGACACACACAATCCGCCTGACCAGCACGTAATACCTGGTCACAGATACAGCTGTCTTGTGTGGGAACCCCTGGCCCATCTCTTTCCAAGCATCATGACCTCCTCCATTCATGTGACAACCCAGGCTGTTTTGAAAGTCGTCTCTCTAAATGTTAAGGGGCTCAATAAACCCAAGAATCAATTGCAACTCCTAGCCCACATGCATAGCCTAAAAGCCACCATTCTATTTTTACAGGGGACGCACTTCAGAAGTAACAACATCTCCAAACTACATAGTGTGACTTTCCCCACCGTATACCACGCCACCAATGCAGAATCCAAAACCAAGGGGTATCCATCATGATAGCCAAAAACATACCATTTCACATTGCTGACTCCCTCACTGATCCTGAGGGTCGATCTTTCTGAAGGGCACCATCTGGAACATGCAAATAACCCTTGCTAATATATACAGCCCCAACACTGCACAGGTAAGCTTCTTCAGAATAATAAACCTTTCAATCCGGTGCCCTTATCCTTGTGGGAGATTTCAACCTTGCTCTCAACTCCACAGAGGATACATCCTCGGGTACTTCTTCAATACCTTACAGAGCTATTATGCAAATCAAAATACAACTACAGGAACTCCTACTACATGATACTTGGCACACCCTCCATCCAGGGGTGAAGGACTTCACATTCTTCTCACTTCCCCACAACAGATACTCCCGTATCTATCTTTTACTTTCACAAAGAGACCTTCCATTCTTGACAGAAGCTTCTATCTAAGCAATGTTCCTATCGGACGATCACCCCATCTCCTGTACCTTGACATACACACTCTCAATGTCCAAAATCTGGAGACTAGATCCTTCTCTTCTAAAGGACCCTACAGTGAATACACAGGTCAACACCTCTATCAAAAACTTCTTTGAGGAAAATAAAACCCCAGATAGGACCCCAGTTGTAAAGTGGGAAGCGCATAAATGCGTCATAAGAGTTATCCTACTAGCCTCATCTGCAAACCGCAAACGCTCTGCCCAGGCTTCCCTCTCCCAACTCATGCACAAAATCCAGACTTCGGAACTCTCACACAAACAAACACGGGCCCACCAAACCTTTCAAGAACTTACCCAAGGGAGACACCAACTTATGGAAGAATTAGGCTGCAAAACACAACGGAAATGTATTCTCTCAAAAAAACGTTTCTATGCACATGGCAACAAAAGTGGCCATCTCCTAGCGAAGGCCCTACAGGCCAAAAGAGCTGTCGATATGATACACCATATACACACCCCTCAGGGCAAACTAGTGTCTGCTTCCAAAGATATTGCCTCTTAATTTGAAACATATTATCATAATATATATAACTTACCCCCAGCGGAACACCCCCCAGAGATAACCAAACCTCGCAACAACTTCATGCATGATTTCCTCTCTAAATACTGCCCCACCAAAATCACTCAAACAGCTGCCCAGGCGATGGAAGGCCCTTTATCTACTGTAGAATTTCAAGAAGCTGTGAAGCTTCTTAAACCAGGTAAAAGTACAGGACCGGGTGGGTATACGACAGCCTATTATCGAACATATTCTGAAATCCTTGCAAAACCCTTCCTGCGTGCTTTCAATTGCCTATCTGACCAGCAGCCACTGACACATTCCCTACTGGAAGCACACATTACGGTACTCGCAAAGGCCAGGTGGGACCCCACATCAGTGAGCAATCACAGACCTATCTCCCTTCTCAACGTAGATGTAAAGATATTTGCAAAAATCTTGGCCAATCGTCTATTACCTGTTCTGAACTCGCTTGTGAGCACAGACCAAGTGGGCTTTGTCCCTGGTAGGGAGACCAGGGACAACACAATTAAGGCAATAAATCTCCACCATTGGCTATCTGCCTCCAACCAGCAGGGGTTCTTCCTGTCCTTAGATGCGGAGAAGGCATTCGATAGGCTGGCCTGGGACTACATGGAAGTGGCTCTTCGCGCCATGGGAGTTCCAGACCGCCTTCATTATGGCTCTATATGCTAACCCTGTGGCACGAGTAAGGGTCAATGGCCAGCTGTCGAATGCCTTCTCCATTGGAGGTAGTACAAGACAGGGATGTCCCTTGCTCCCCCTGATCTTTGTGTTGACATTGGAGCCCTTGTTGTGTCGGATCCGAGAGAATGGTGATATCAAAGGGCTGATGATTGATGGCTATACTCGAAAGCTTGCCGCATTCGCAGATGACATCTAGCTATTTCTCTTGGAGCCACACGCAACGATTCCGAACATTCTCAAGGAATTTCCACAAGTCCTGCACCCTAAACATTACTCTACCTGCTGCCACAGTCATGTAAATGTAAGGGAAATTTCCCTTTTACATGGCAGACAGAGGCCATTATGGGTATCAATCTGCTGGCCAAACTTCCCGAACTGTTCGCAAGGAACTTTTTGCTTATCCTCTGATCGGTAACTGCTCACTTGAGCAAATTGGGAAAATTGTTATATTCTCTCCTTTCATGCAAGCAACTTTGTGTATTGTTTCTATGGAAAGGAGAGCACCCACAAATCAGTTATGAGCATCTAACCTTACCAAAACAGAAAGGGGGGCATCGGTCTCCCAGACATACGCAACTACTATAGGGCTTGCCACTTAGCCAGGATAGTAGATTGGAATGTACATGACAGAACCAAAGATTGGGTAAAGCTGGAAGCAGCATTCTCATCACTCCCCTTGAATACGACCCCTTTGCTACGCCAAGCACATATCCCAACCACTCTGCAAAACCGTCGCCTCATTGGGCCCACACTGTCCTGCTTTAAAGAAACATGCACGAAATTTGAGATCTCTTCAGTTCCAAGCCCCTTAACACCAGTTCGACTGAACCCAGAGTTCCAACCTGGTATGACATGCTCCGAAGCCAGGGACCCCAATCACAATCCCCCATTACAAGCTCAACACTTCTACAGAGCAAGTAAACTCATGGACTACACCCAGTTCACCTGAATGAGGCCTGAATATCACCTAAATCAGTGGACCTACATGCAAATCAGGCATTTTCTTAAATCCCTAAACCACTCCACAGACATTTCTCGACCCCTTACACCTTTCGAAGACCTATGCTCTAGGTCCTCCCCACAGCAACATGTTATCTCCATGATTCACAATTTATTTTTCACACAAAAACCTCCAGGCGATAGTAAAGCGTGCACAGCATGGGGAAAAGACCTACAATTGGAACACTCTTCGGCTGAATGGGAACATGTTTACTGCAACACACACAAGGGCTCAATTAATGTCTCGGTTCAGGAAAACGGGTATAAACTTCTCTCCAGGTGGTACCGGACACCCTACCTCCTACACAAATTTAACCCGTCCATTTCTGAAAGCTGCTGGCATTGCCACCAAGACACAGGGACGCTCATACACATTTGGTGGGGGTGCCCCCTGATTCAGCCCTTTTGGTCCATAGTTCACTCTGTCATCACTCAAGTGACAACATATACACTAGATTACACACCAGCTCAATACCTATTGCACCACACCTCTCTGTCCCAATAGAGGTACTTCAAATCATTCACAATGCACACGGTCAATGCAGCCAGGATGTGCATACCTGTACATTGGGGTTCCGCTCACATAGCCGGGGTCTCACTGTATAGTATGTACTGTAACCCCTCTTAATATGATGCTACCGTATTAAACCAACAATGGTAACACACTGTTGCTTACTGGAAATCTTTTACTCTGTATATGACGCATCTTTTCAATAAAATATGTTTGGGAAACAGCATTTTTGCAGCATTTTTCTTTTTCATAAATTATTTCTTATTCAGCTTGCATTCCATTCCCTAGTCCAGTCTACATCCCTCCTTGCACGTCACAGCCTCCTCCTCTTCTGGGATTGTCTAATCACTGTCTGTGCTGACCCAGCTCCTTAGCACCTCCTCCGACCTCCTTACAACACCTTTAATGCAGCTGCAAAAGTTAAGTTATGTCTAGTTTGTTTATGCTGAAGCTATTACCCCAGTCCAAAAAAGCAATACAAAACATATGTAATAGTATTTGTTTTCTCTGCTACCCTTTCTTAAATGCATTATTTAATATACATATATATAAGGAGTTCCCATATTGTAATTTGTGCCATCTTTAGATGAGAACACTGCTAGTAACCTTAAGGTATTAAACACACCACCCCAGGTATTTTGCATTAATAATAACACTTGGTTAAAGTCTAACCAACTTTGTCCAGAAAAGTGGTCCTAGGCCTGATTTCTTTGGGGTCCAGGATTTGATAACTAGTTTTATGTAGCTTTTTTTTTCATTAAACAAAGAATTACATAAATTATTCAGTCTTTTTTTATATATAGAAAGTATATAATTAAACAAGTTGACAAATACCACAGACTTCCTTCAGTAATACATGTTATAGAGAGGCCAATGATAAAGGATTTGTGCACAACAGGTAAAACAAAAGTTAGCAGGTTATGTAAATTCTTGAGCAGATATTTTACCTTCCTTAGACTGAAACTGCGAATGGTAAATGCGCCTGTCTGGACAATTTTCTGGACAGAAACTGTGATGTCCCCATAGGTCTGACTCTGTTCTGGCCAATATTGCGCACACTTTACCTGAGAAGATTAAATATGTGAAAAAGTAAAAATTCTGTCAATTATCTGATCTCCACAGTCCACCATCTCTCATTCGCCTTTCTCCACCCTCCCTTTATTATCTTCCATTCCCCCTTCACGGTCTGCTGTGTTACCTTATCTTTCTTCTCTCACCTTCACTTTTTACTGTCCACTATCTCAACTATATCAATTTCAACTTGCTTTTAATGTCCTGCATTTGCCATTACTTTCCAACTTCTCATCTTCACGGTTAGCCATCTCCTCTTCACCATCTACCATCGATTCATCACTGTACACCATCTCCCCTTCACTGTCCACAATCTCATCTTCCTGTTTGCCATATCCTTTTTACTGTCCACCATCTCCCGTTAACAATCTGATTTTCCATTCACTGTTGTGCACCTCCCCTCTACTGTCCACCATCCCACATTCACTACTGGCTGCCTCGCCTGTACTGTCTGCCCTCTCACCATCATGGTCCACCACGTCTCCTTCATCATCCACCGTCTACACTTCACAGTCCACCATCCCCCTTCACTGTCCTCCATCTTTCCATCTTACCTTCATTGTCCACCACCTTGCCTTCACTGTCCACCATCTCCGCTTCAGTGCTTTCCATTTCACCTTCCTTATCCACTATTTCCCTTTCACTGCCCACCATCTCCCCTTTACTATTCTCCATCTTACCTCCTTGTCCTCCACTTCCCCTGCACTGTCCACCGTTTCACCTTCACTGTTCACCATCTTATTGTCATTTTCTTAAATCTCACCTTCACTGACCACCACCTACCCCTCACTGTCTTTCATTTCTCCTTCACTGTCCACATCTCCCCTTCAGTGCATTCCATTTAATCTTTCTTGTCCTCTATCTCACCTTCATTGTCCACCATTTCCCTTTCACTGTTCTCCATCTTCCCTTCCTTGTCCTACGTCTCACCTTCACTGTCCACCATCTCCTCTACATTGTCCTACATCTCACCTTCACTGTCCGCAATCTCCTCTTCATTGTCCTACGTCTCCCCTTCACTGTTTGCCATCTCCTCTTCATTGTCCTGCGTCTCACCTTCACTGTCCGCTATCTCCTCTTCATTGTCATATGTCTCACCTTCACTGTTCTGCATCTCTTCTTTATTGTCCTGCATCTCACCTTCACTGTCCTCCATCTCTTCTTCATTGTTCTACATCTCACCCTTCACTGTCCACCATCTCCTCTTCATTGTCCTACGTCTCACCTTCCCTGTCCGAGATCTCCACTTCATTGTCCTATTTCTCACCTTCACTGTCCGCCATCTCCTCTTCATTGTTCTACGTCTCACCTTCACTGTCTGCCATCTCCTCTTCATTGTTCTACGTCTCACCCTTCACTGTCCACCATCTCCTCTTCATTGTCCTACGTCTCACCTTCACTGTCCGAGATCTCCTCTTCATTGTCCTATTTCTCACCTTCACTGTCTGCCATCTCCTCTTCATTGTTCTACGTCTCACCCTTCACTGTCCACTATCTCCTCTTCATTGTCCTATGTCTCACCTTCACTGTCCAAGATCTCCTCTTCATTGTCTTACATCTCACCTTCACTGTCTGCCATCTCTTCTTCATTGTCCTTCGTCTCACCTTCACTGTCCTCTATCTCCTCTTTATCGTCCTACATCTCACCTTCACTGTCCACCCCCACCCTCCTGCCCACTGTTCTGAATTTCTCCTTCACTGTCCATTATCACCCCTTTACTGAGCTCCATCTCACTTTGTTTTGTTCCTCCAGCCCCGTCAGCATCACAATAACAGAACTGTTTTCTTGCCACACCATGCTCCAGAAGTCAGACACCGTCTCTGGAATAGGGCCTGGAACAAGAGAAAATAAACACTGCAGGAATACTGCAGACATGTTCTCCAAGAATGTAACCAATTGCCAGATGGTATATAAAAGCTATATAAGTGAGATGACACTTTAATTATCTCACTTTACTCACCTTGTGTTGCTATGTAGTATTTTGGTGCCTTGTAACCCTGGGAGATAAGATAAGTTCATATTTCTATAGATTTGTAGTAATCCCAGTAGTAATCACATTCAAATGGACTTTTTCTGTAATGTTGAGGATGTTTTATAGCTTATCCAAGCCACTTCTTCAGTTCTAATGAGTGTCGAGAACATTTTAAAGCATCTATATCCACACAGGTACCTCAGTCACATTATATGTCAAGGTAGATGTTAATTGTCCAAGAACAGGATAGGAGATGTGAAAGTTGGTCTAACCATATATTCCCATACTGTGCTCCTGACACCAATTAGAACCAGAGAGGTGTCTTGGATAAGCCATACAACTACTTCAACAGCACAGAACAAGTCCAGGTAATGGCGAATAACAACTACTAGCTAAGTATATATGCAAGTGTATAAAACCAAAAGGCAAAGCTTACTACTTACATCAATGTAGGAGGCATTTATATAATCTGATCTAGAGTGACTGGACCTCAGCACCACGCGAGAATCGTCATCTAAAGAATCAAAGGAGAATCAGATTAATCAGGTGCATGTGCATGAATGCATGTACTGTAGATATAAAAAGCCCAACTTTAGAAAACATTTTTATTTTTTAAAATTTTGAATAGAAATAGAAAGGAGTAAAACTCAACTCGAACCTAAGATGTCATGATTCTTTTTTGGAGAGACTTCTGTGATTCTCTTGCTTTGATGTTTCATGAACCAATCATGTGGATGTTTTTGTGATGATATAAGACTTGTTTTTTATTGAATAAATTGTGTATAGTAAATTCCACTATATGCTCTATTCCTGTTTCTGCATGTTGGATACTATCGAAACCCTTGCGGCACCCCGTCATTTGCATATGTTGACCATCAAGAAGTAAGGACGTGCATTGGTAGGACGGACTGGGGACCATAGCAAAACAGATCTACCCTTTGTAGGCACCTCTGTTATATGGACATTGGTGGTTCCTTGCATAGCTTCTACAAGGGCATTCACATTACCCGTTATTGTGAACATCCTTGTGCATTGGGTACTGTTGTTATTGGTTTACAGTTGTGTAAGTGATGCAGGGTAGGTTCCCCCCCCCCCCCTTTGTTAGCAGACAAAACAACCAGCACATGGAATTTTTGTTTATTAGCATTGTGTGTTATATGAGGCTTAGATATTATTTGTGGCAGTACTTACATGGTAAAACTTTCTTGTAGCGATTCTTAGCTTGGTTTACAGGGGACATGGCGACACTGCAGAGGTACATCAACCCACCTGGAAGTTCCTATATAGAGATATAAAAATGAAAGCCCATTGACACAGGTCCTATGTCTTTCATCTATGTGACACAATTCACTGCAATAGGGTAACAGTAAGTTCAAAGCCAGGCAGATGACAAAGTGCAGCTTGGCTTGGCATTTAGACAGTGCATTATTATGCCTAAGTCAAGCCCCCAACTATAGTGACCCCTTGTTTTTAAGGTACACGACCAACAAAACAGACGATTGTTTCCCCCCC
>BLSH010367878.1:485899-505119 GCA_018402905.1 Glandirana rugosa | reverse complement strand
AATTGCTGGGAGACACATGTACCTGACTATTCTATTGTATCTCCTCTCAAGTCCCCGTCGACTTTTTTTTAGCGGGTTTACGGAGATTTGCAGGCAAATGGTCGTCGTCACATTTACATTCACATTCACTTTTACAGGTTTAACCCTGGTTTCACAGTTATAAAACACACCGGTGGTAATAAAGGGTCGTGACGGAATTGGGAGAACCCGTACCTCAAGTGATCTCGAAGTTTCCAACGGTGACCTCAGGAGAAGGTAGTGCCTCGACCTCCTACAATCTCTGGAACGCGAGGAGGTGGAAGGTAAACTCCTCCGGGGTGTCGATGGACTGGCCAAGCATCTCCAGACCTAAACCCTATTGAGCATCTGTGGGGCCTCCTCAAATGGAAGGTGGAGGAGCGCAAGGTCTCTAACATCCTCCAGCTCCGTGATGGAAGAGGACTCCAGTGGCAACCTTTGAAGCTCTAGTGAACTCCATGCCCAAGAGGGTTAAGGCAGTGCTGGGAAATAATGGTGGCCACACAAAATATTGACACTTTGGTCCCAATTTGGACATTTTCACTTACACTTACATTTACACTGCTGCTGGTAAACGGACGTTTAGAGGCATTTGGGCGATTTTTTTTCAGCTGCCCCTGAACTCTCCTCTATGTTATCTTATCAGTCCATGTACACAGAGGGTCGTTAAAGGTCGTTTCCAGGCAGTTGAGTTTAGAGGCTTTTTTTGGGCCGCATAAAAATGGGTTCAGACGCCAGTTCAAAGGCATTTGAAATGCCAAACAGCTTGTAAACGCGTCTAAACTCGGTAACTCGCATCTAGGACTGTTTCGTTTACAGCCGTTTCCAGTTAAGAAAAAAAAACATTTTTTTTTTTTTAAAAACGCTCCTAGACACGAACGCCGCTAAACATGGCAAAATGCCCGCTTTAAACGTTGGTTTCTAGCTGTCAAAAAAAAAATTGTCCAAAGGAGGTTGAAATAGCGTCCCGTGTAAATGGAGCCTTAGGGCCACGCGGGCATATGAAAAAAAAATAAGCAAAACGTCGGGCCCGATGCCAGAGAAAAAAACTGCAGTTTTTTCAGTGTTTTGCATGGGCGTTAATGCGCGTTAGTGAGCATCGACATCAATAGGCGTTTTTTTTTTTAAAAAAAACAGTCCTCTGCTAATTTTTAACCTGAAATCACCGGCGTCGAAAATGCCGGTTAACGTCGGTACAGCGTTAGTGAGCGGTTTGACACGTCGGCGTCAAAAACGGCAAAATGTTACAGCCTCGGAACGCGCTGGCCGTGGGTTCCACTTTCAGCTCACTAACGCCGACGCCCTCTACAGCTCAAAAACGTCTGCGTTTTTATGGGGCCATTGTATAACATGGAGAGCTGTAAAAAACGTGGCTGTAAAAAAACGCCCCTGTGCCTGAGGCCTAATAGTTTTACATATCACAGCAGCTTTTATGAGCTCAGTTTCTGACCCTCTCTATGCTAACATGAGCCCAGTGCTGATGAAGAGGGGTGCAGCGCAGGCGGCCGACATCATCCTCACTAACTGATGATGTCATTGTTTGTTAGGATGCCATTGGCTGGCCCCCGCACGGTGCCCATGGTTGTAATGCTGCACAATAAAACCCGTGGCTTTGTGTACCGGCTTGATCCACTGGCTTGTTGACATTTTTTGGGTAGCAATCTTTAGGCATTTTGCCAACGCACCCCTGAAGAACCCAGATGGCAACCCAGGGTGCCAAGGTTGAAAAAAGCTCGAATAGGCAACATATTTTTTTCCAACTAGCAAACGGAAGACAAACACATAAAAAAAGCCAAGAGTGCCACCTGCTGGCTTTATGTGAAAGTGAAAAATATGAATTTAATAATAATAATAATTTGTACCGTAGTATTTTAGGTTTACCTGATTAAAGTGGTTCTAAACCCTTTACAACCACTTTTACCTACAGGTAAGCCTATAATAATATATAATAATAGCTTTTATAGAATTTTATTGTAATTTGCAAATGTTCATTGTAATTTGTGTTGCAATGACAAAGTATTTATTATTATTATTAACAAGGCTTACCTGTAGGTACTGTGAATATCTCCTAAACTTGCATATATTCTGTATACGCTTGCATGCACGGGAGTGCCGTCATCGGAAGTAACTCCGGTGGAAGATGTCGGCCCTGTACTTGGAGTGCCGACTCCGATTCAGGGCATCGTTCTCAGGTAAGTATTTCATAATGAGCTAGTATGCGATGCATACTAGCTCTTTATGCCTTTCTCTTGCATTTTTTTTATTTTTTATTTTTAAGGTTTACAACCTCTTTAACTACTTGCCACCCAAGGAAGTCCATGGAACATGCAACTTGAGTTGCAGTGGATGATGCCTGCAGCTTCTCCTTGTGGACCCCGCATGCTGTGTGAGACAGCTCCAGATTGATGGTAAGTATTGCAGCCTGAGCTTGCCTTTTAGCACTAGCCCAGGCTAATTTAACCACTTCCCGCAAATCACCATAAATGAATGGCGGCCGCTGTAAGTGGATGGCATCGGGATATAGTCTGCAGCTGCGGCCGATTCAGCTCGGGAGCCGCTCAATCGTTATCCCTGGGGGGGCGGGAGGGGACACCCCCCTCCCGCCGCTCTTCTCCGGCTTCCCGTCCCACCGGGAGACCGGAGCTCTCATCCGGCGTGTCCGCCGGCTAGAAGGAGACCTGATAGAAGCCGGAATCTGATCGGGTCTCCTTCGTCAAATTCCGGAAGCGAAAGCACAACGTCACTTCCGGTTTATTCGGCAGCTAACGGCACCGGTTTTAAAAAAAAAGTATTCAGAATCGCCATTGTTGGCGACCTGAATACTGTGAAGTGTAAAGGAGGGATGGGGGGTCTTTTAGACCCCCCCAGCCCTCCATAAAGAGTACATGTCACCATATATTACTATCACAAGGGATGTTTACATTCCTTGTGACTGCAATAAAAGTGAACAGATTTTTTTTTTTTTAAAAGAAACAGTGTTAAAAAAACTAAAATATAAAATAAATAAAAAAAAAACTAAAAGTTTTTAAAGCGCCACCATCCCCGCGAGCTCGCACAGCAAAGTAAACATATACGTAAGCCGCGCCCGCATATGAAAACGGTGTTCAAACCACACATGTGAGGTATTGCCACGATTACCAGAGTGTGAGCAGTAATTCTAGCAAAAGACCTCCTCTGCACCTCTAACCTGGTAGCTGTTAAAATTTCTAAAGCGTCACCTATGGAGATTTTTAAGTACCGGAGTTTGTCGCCATTCCTCGAGTGTGCGCAATTTTCAACCATAACATGTATGGTATCTATTTACTCAGCGTAATATCCTCTTTCACAATATACAAAATATTGGGCTAATTTTACTGTTGTCTTATTTTTAAACTCAAAAAAGTACATTTTTTCCAAAAAAATCGCGCTTCAAAGACCGCTGCGCAAATACCGTGTGACAAAAAGTATTGCAATGATCGCCATTTTATTCTCCAAGGTGTTTGAAAAAAAAAAATATATATATATAATGTTTGGAGGTTCTAAGTAATTTTCTAGCAAAAATAACTGTTTTTAACTTGTAACCAACAAATGTAAAAAAGGGCTCCGGTTGGTAAGTGGTTAAAGTGGATGTAAACCCGATTCATGAAATTTGAGCTGGGCACATCTATCTGTATTGTTTTGTTATCTTTCTTCAAATAGCTATGTCCCGTAGCTGTCTCTTCTTCCATAGCTCTGTTATCAGCCTGATAAGTTCTCACTGTTCTGGTAGTCGGGACATAGAAATTAGAGTCGGGGAGGTTGCTAAAAATAGATTAGCAGGCTGCTAAACAAAACACAGGCAGTGCTCTGCCTGTGTGGGGAGGGGGTGTGTGCCTTTCCTCCAATCAGCTTTCACACAGTCTCTCATGTTGTCTAGCTATCAACCCCTCCCAGATAGGAACGAGGAAGTGTAAAATCTAACAGAATGTGCATTTCCTAAACAGTGTAGACAGAAGATATACATGTAAGACTTATATAGGGAGGTTTGTGTCATCTCTGTGTATCATCTGAGGCTGTCACTGGGTATATGGAGGGTTTACATCCACTTTAATAATAAAGGAAAGCCCAGAGTTGAGCTTTAACAAGTAATCGGCCAAAGTTATCAAATACAACTGTTTTATCTGCTCCAGACTCACACAGCAGAAGATTCTGAATTAAAACACACCTGTTTCCATTGGCTGGTGACCCGTATGTAGATGGTGTAATTATGTTTGGGGATCAGAGGGGCGTTGTGGAATCCATTATAATATTGATTGTCCCCCAGATTGAAGGCCCTGGCCTCGGTTAGGTTCAGTGCTGGAAGAACAGCCGCGGTATAATGACTGGAAGTCCGGCTGGAGTTGTAGTGGACGGTTTTGAATCTCAGACAGTTTGCGCTCATATTGTGTTCCTGACCACCAGAGGCAATTATTTCATAAAAGCTGGAGATGGGAAACAGATATTTAATTAAAGCTTTGAAGTAATACGCATCAGATCATTTATACTGTTCAAAAACTGTGTATTACTTCTAAAATGTAACTACAGTCGGTCACCGAGTTACAAACATCTGACTTACAAACGGGAGGAGACAACAGGAAGTGAGAGGAAATCTCCCCCTAGGAAGGGAAATTCACTTCTGTAAGAGTTATTATGGGAAAAAGGGGTCTCCACTGAAGCTTTATCACCAATCCTTGTTTCCACAACAACCCAAAATTTTCAAAATCCAATTATCATTGGGACAGGAAGTGAGGGGAAATCTGAACAGAAACCTAGACAGCAAAACAAACATTACAGGGGTGTTACCCCTTCCCTATGCTATCAAAAAAGCTTAAAAATAGTTTTTTTGGCTGAAGCTACACTTAAAAAATGTATCTGTTCCAACAATTTCTACTTAAGAACAAACTTACAGTCCCTATCTTGTTTGTAACCCGAGGACCGCCTGTACTGCACTTATTCATACAAATATAGATCCTCATCTTTAAATGCTGGACAATAAGTCCAATAGAGAGGCACCCGCACTGTATTATAGGAGAAAGAGTGGGGATTGTGTCTGAGCTCCGACATGGGGCCTAGATGTTCATTCCAAGGGCACCAAGACTAATGGAAATGGACAATGGAAATATACTGTATACTATGCAGAAAAACAATATATCCTATATGGTCAAAAATGTTTGTGGACACCCCGTCATAATATTCAGTTCAGGTGTTCGGCCACATCCATTGTTGACTGGTGCATACAATTCGATTTGTTGGGGGTGAGGGGGTATGGTTGAAAGAGCATAGGCCATCATCCCTATTAGAAATGCACAAAGAGGATCCCCCAATGGGATTATATCGGCCCAAAGTATAGACAAAGTGGAACTCTTTATATAAAACACGAAGTATAAATTTTATTATTGAACAATAAAAAGACTAGCATACATTTAGGACGGACTAATGTATAGATTAAAAAGAACCATATGTAAATATAAAATTGGCAATGCATGACAAAGTAATGATTGCTTTTTACATACGAACCAAAGGCTACTATATGTAGCAGTACCCCAACGTGTTTCAAAATAGGGATTTCTTCTTCAGGAGGTTGGTAGAAACAATCAGGATATTTGTTATGTCCTAGTTTGGTACAAGGTATAGGTACATCAGTCAGAACACACTTGAAAACCAATGACAACATCTATCACAACAGCAGGAGAGCCCCTCACATGCATCCGTAGAACACCAGAACAGGGAAGGCCAGATACAAGAGCCAAAAGAGGAAAGCGACAGGCCATATGGCAATCAAATGGGCCGATGTGCATTATGCAATAGTAGTGCAGTATGGCATATAGTGTCCAGAGAGCAGCAGCCTCCTTGACTGCTGTGTAGGTTGGACACTCTGGACACTGCACTACTACTGTATAACGAACATCAGCCCATTTGAATGCCATTTGGCCTGTCGCCTTCTTTTGGCTCTTGTATCTGGCCTCCCTTGTTCCGGTGTTCCAGGGATGTATGTGTGGGGCTCTCCTGCTGTTGTGATGGATGTTGTAATTGGTTTTTAAAGCGGAGTTCCACTCAAAAGTGGAACTTCCGCTCCTCCCCCCTCCGGTGCCACATTTGGCACCTTTCAGATGGAAGGGGGGAACGGGGACCTGTTTTTGACAGGTCCCCCTCCCCACTTCTGGGAGACAGGCTGCGGCCCATCTCCCAAAAGTTTGGCCTCCCTCCTCCTTCTCCTGCCGCCGGGCCAATTAGAACGTGTAGTGTGCTTTGTGCAGTAGGGAACCGGCTATGAGGCCGAAAGGCTCCACTTCCGGTTTCTCTTAGTGGCGATGGCGGCAGCAGCACCCGAGCACCGATCCAAAGATCGGCTTCAGGTGCCGACATTACAGGCTCTATGGACAGGTTAGTGTCCATATATTAAAAGTCAGCAGCTACAGTATTTGTAGTCGCTGACTTTGGATTTTTTGGTTCCAGGCTGGACCTCCTTATTAAGTGTGTTCTGACTGATGTACCTATACCTCGTACCAAACTAGGACATAACAAATATTCTGATTGTTTCTACCAAGACCCTGAAGAAGAAATCCCTATTTGGAAACTCAGGGTGCTGCTTCATATAGTAGCTTTTGGTTCATATGTAAAAAGCAATCATTACTATGTCACCCAAAGCCAATTTTTTTATGTACCTATGGTTATTTTTAATCTATACATCAGTCTGTCCTATACTGTATGTATGCTAGTCTTTTTATTGTTCAATAATAAAATTTGTACTTTGTGTTTGTATATAAATGGTTCCACTTTGTCTATACTTTAGGCCGATATAATCCCATTCCTATTGGGGGATCCTCTTGGTGCATACAATTAGGTACATTGGCATGGAAATGTACCATTAATAGTATAGCATACAAACACATTTTAGACAATTTGGCTCTTCCAAACTTGTGGTGACAGTTTGAGGATGGCCCTTTTCTGTTCCAATATGGTTGAGCCTCTGTGTAAACCATCTCCATAAGGAAATGGTTTGATAAGTTTGATGTGGAGGCACTGGTGTGGCCTGCACAGAGCCCTGATCTCAACCTTTTGAATGAGTTGGAGATCCAATTGTGAGCTAGATCTTCTCATCCAACATTTGTACCTTCAACCCTACTGAACACCTTTGGGATGAATTGGAAATTCAATTGTGAGCCAGGTATTCTCATCCAACACCATTACCTGACCTCCACCCTATTGAACACCTTTGGGATGAGTTGGAAATCCAATTGTGAGCCAATTCTTCTCATTCAACATCCGTATCTGACCTCAACCCTAATGAACACCTTTTGGATGCGTTGGAAATCCAATTGTGAGCCAGATCTTCTAATCCAACATTTGTATCTGACCTCAACCCTACTGAATACCTTTGGGATGAGTTGGAAATCCAATTGGGAGGCAGGTCTTCTAATCCAACATCAGTAAATGACCTCACAAATGTTCTTTGGTTAAATGGGCACACATTCCCACTTACAACCTCCAAATTCTTGTGGAACACCTTCCAAAAGAGTGGAGGCTATTATCGCTTGTTTACACAGGGAAACAAACAAGTAACTTCAAAGACATCATCAGCAGTCACTACCAGTTCATGTGTATTTATTCTGGAAGTGTCTGGTGCAGACGGACCCGCAGCGGAGCAACTAGCAGACGGCACTCGTGGTGAGCAATTTGGGAATACTACAGTGGATGGTGAGGAGGGAATGAAGAGCAAGAGGACTGAGTGGCAGAGGATCAGCAGAGCTAAGGAACCAGAGCAGGAGAAACTAGCAATGTCACATGTGGTGCTCAGTGTGGGAGCAATATAACGGGAGGTGAGCGGCGACCAGAGAGAGAGGAGGATGAGCAAACCGGAGGATCAGCAGAGCTGGTGGTTACTACTAGGAGAGGGGATAAGCAAAGCTGGGGGTTACTACTGAGAGGGGTATTAGCAAAGCTGGGGGTACTACTGAGCGGGGGATCTGCCGAACGAGGGTACTAATAAGCTGGGTATCTGCTGAATGTGGGTACTAATAAGCTGAGAATCTGCTGAACGAGGGTACCAATGAGCTGGGGATCTGCTGAGTGTGGGTACTACTAGGCCCCTTTTTAAACTAATTATAAATCAACACATAAACAGTACATTTGCCAAGTTTCATTAACCACTTGAATACAGGACACTTATACCCCCTTCCTGCCAAGACCACTTTTCAGCATTCAATGAATGCCAGTCACTCAGTCATGCTACACTGTACCCAAACAAAATTTGTATATTTTTTTCAAACAAATAGAGCTTTCTTTTGGTGGTATTTAATCACCTCTGTTTTTTTGTTTGTTTTTTGCGACATAAGTGGACATTTTGAAAAAAAAACACTTTTTTTTAGTTTCTATGATAACATTTTGCAAATAAGCCATTTATATTCATAAATTTGGGCCAAAACCTATACTGCTACCTATCTTTGGTAAAAATAACCCAAATCAGTGTATATTATTTGGTCTGTGTGTAAGTTATAGAGTCTACAAGCTATGGTGCCAATCATTGAAAATTGATCACACCTGATGTACTTTCCTGAGACCCTAACAAGCCAGGAAAGTACAAATACCCCCCAAATGACCCCTTTTTGAAAAGTAGACATTCCAAGGTATTTAGTATGAGGCATGGCGAGTTTTTTGAAGGTGTAGTTTTTTCCCACAATTCTTTGGAGATTTAAGAAATTATTTTTTTTTACACAAAATTGTCAAAACAACAAGTTATTTCTCACACACAGCATATGCATACTTTAAATTACACCCCAAAATACATTCTGCTATTCGCCCCGAGTATAGCGATACCACATGTGTGAGACTTTTTCACAGCCTGGCCACATAGAGAGGTCCAACATGCAGGGAGCACCGTCAGGCGTTCTAGGAGAAGAAATTTCACATCTAATTTCCTAACGACCTATTACAGTTTTGAAGGCCTTGGAGCACCAGGACAATGGAATTGCCCACAAAATGACCCCATTTTGGAAAGCAAACACCCCATCGTATATTCTATGAGGCATTATGAGTATTTTGAATGGTTCATTTTTTTCCACAAGTCTTTGAAAAATGTGGAAAGAAAATGAAAACGCTTTTATTTTTACACAAAGTGGTCAATTTATAAGATATTTCTAACACATAGCATGTACACGGCCAAAATTACCCCCCAAAATACATTCTGCTACTTTTCCTGAGTATGTTGATACCACATGTGTGAGACTTTTACACAGCTTGGCCACATAGAGAGGTCCAACATTGAAGTAGGGCCTTCAGGCTTTCTAGGAGCATAAATTACACATCTAATTTCATTGCTACCTATCACACATTTGAAGGTCCTGGAGCACCATGACAGTGGAATTACCCACAAAATGACCCCTATTTGGAAAGCAAACACCCCAAGGTATATTCTATGAGGCATGAGCTGCAGATAGGTACTCGGGTACTCTGATGGGCTGCAGATAGGTACTCGGGTACTCTGATGGGCTGCAGATAGGAACTCGGGTACTCTGATGGGCTGGAGAAAGGTATTCGGGTACTCTGATGGGCTGCAGGCAGGTACTGAGGTACTCTGATGGGCTGCAGACAGTTGCTTGGGTAATCTGATGGGCTACAGATAGGTACTTGGGTACTCTAATGGGCTGCAGATATGTACTTGGGTACTCTCATGGGCTGGTGACGGGTACTCGGGTATTTTTATGGGCTGGTGACAGGTGCGAGGGTACTCAGATGGGCTGGTGACAGGTACTCGGGTACTTTGATGGGCTTGTGACAGGTACTTGGGTACTCAGATGGGCTGGTGACAGGTACTCGGGTACTTTGATGGGCTGGTGACAGGTACTCGGGTACTCAGATGGTCTGGTGACAGGTACTCAGGTACTTAGATGGGCTGGTGACAGGTACTCGGGTACTTTGATGGGCTGGTGACAGGTACTCAGGTACTCAGTAGGGCTGGTGACAGGTACTTGGGTACCCAGATGGGCTGGTGGCAGGTACTCTGGTACTCAGATGAGCTGGTGACAGGTACTCGGGTATTCTGTTGGGCTGGTGACAGGTACTCATATGGGCTGGTGACAGGCACTCGGGTACTCAGATGGGCTGGTTACAGGTACTCGGGTACTCAAATAGAATGGTGACAGGTACTCAGGTACTTTGATGGGCAGATGACAGGTGCTTGGGTACTCGGGTACTCTGTTGGGCTGGTGACAGGTACTTGGGTACTTTGATGGGCAGGTGACAGGTACTTGGGTATTTTGATGGGCTGGTGACAGGTACTCGGGTACTCAGATGGTCTGGTGACAGGTACTCGGGTACTTTGATGGGCAGGTGACAGGTAGTCGGGTACTCTGATGGGCAGATGACAGGTACTTTGATGGGCTGGTGACAGGTACTCTTTATTACTGGGGGGCAGTCAGTGTGCTTGGTGTGTACTGTAGGTGGTAACAAGCTGTTACTGCAATCTCCTTTGTCACACACGATCGGTGTGTGAGAGGGAGAACCCGATAACTGCTTGTTACCGCAGTTTGTTTACATAATGTGTCGGGCTGTGATTGGACACAGGCGGTCACGTGGTAAAGAGACAATTTCATTGGCTCTTTACCATAATCGTGGGCTGGGCTTTGTCCGAGGGACAAGCCTTAACGCTGATCACGAGCGCTGGGAGCGCGGATCTCCATAGTGACCAGCTGTGATTGGACACAGCCGGTCACGTGGTAAAGAGCTAGATCTTATTGGCCCTTTACCCTGATCACACGCCTGATCCCCGATTGCTGCGCTGCGGGCCCGCAGTAGCGGGGAAATACCGAGGATGTCATATGACGCCCACCCAGGATGGGAGATCCCATCTGCAGAAGTCATTTGACTATAGCCCGGTATTGAAGTGGTTAAAGCTTCAAAAAGCATCACCGAAGCATCATAGAAGCAAAAGCATCACTGAAGCATGACAGAAGTATTAAAACCACATCAAAAAAGCATGTTGAAGCAGTAGGCCCTTTAATGTGTGTTAACCTGTTACAGACTGGCTCGCATACATTTACTGCTGCAGAGTGGCGCTGTAGCGCAAAACGCTGTCCGTAAACAGCGGCTCGCTCGTGCGCGGCTTGCGGGCAGGAGTGCGCCGCTGGTGGGGCGCTCTCCTGCCCGCCGCCTCACCAGTAGTGTGGCCGTGGGTCCGGCGGACTCGATGTCTGCCAGCTACTCGCGATTGCCTAGCAGAGAAGAAAAATGGAGAACCTCCGATGTAAACACGGCGGTTCCCCGTTCTGACAGGCGGCTTGTAAGAGATCTACTGATCCCTGTCACTGAGATCAGTTAGATCTGTTATGCCCCTGGCAGCCCAGCCCCCTCAAAGTTAGAACACACCCAGGGAACACAGTTAACCCCTAGATCTCCCCCTGCAAGTGTACCTAACCTAATCAGTGGATATTTAAATTTCTGATCGCTGTAAAAATGTCAATGGTCCCAAAAAAGTGTCAAAAATGTCCGACGTGTCCGCCGTAAAATCACAGTCCTGATAAAGATTGCAGATTGCCGCCATTACTAGTAAAAAAAAAAAAAATTGTAAAAACCTCATAAATTAATTCTCATGGTTTGTAAATGCGGCAACTTTTGCATAAACCAATCAATAACCGCCGATCGTGATTTTTTTTTTACCACAAATACGAGGAAGAATATACAGGGTGGGCCATTTATATGGATACATCTTAATAAAATGGGAATGGTTGGTGATATTAACTTCCTGTTTGTGGCACATTAGTATATGTGGGGGGGAAACTTTTCAAGATGGGTGGTGACCATGGCGGCCATTTTGAAGTTGGCCATTTTGAATCCAACTTTTGTTTTTTCAATAGGAAGAGGGTCATGTGACACATCAAACTTATTGGGAGTTTCACAAGAAAAACAATGGTGTGCTTGGTTTTAACGTAACTTTATTCTTTCATGAGTTATTTACAAGTTTCTGACCACTTATAAAATGTGTTCAATGTGCTGCCCATTGTGTTGGATTGTCAATGCAACCCTCTTCTCCCACTCTTCACACACTGATAGCAACACCGCAGGAGAAATGCTAGCACAGGCTTCCAGTATCCGTAGTTTCAGGTGCTGCACATCTCGTATCTTCACAGCATAGACAATTGCCTTCAGATGACCCCAAAGATAAAAGTCTAAGGGGGTCAGATCGGGAGACCTTGGGGGCCATTCAACTGGCCCACGACGACCAATCCACTTTCCAGGAAACTGTTCATCTAGGAATGCTCGGACCTGACACCCATAATGTGGTGGTGCAGAGAAGAGGGAGAAGAGGGTTGCATTGACAATCCAACACAATGGGCAGCACATTGATCCGAAGTGACACAGAGGTGACCAAATACCACCAAAGAAAGCTCTATTTGTGGGAAAAAAAAGGGCATCAATTTTGTTTGGGTAAAACGTTGCACTACCGCGCAATTGTCAGTTAAAGTGACGCAGTCCCGAATCGCAAAAAGTGCGCTGGTCCTAATGTGGGAAATCCTTCCAGTCCTTAAGTGGTTAAAGTTGAAGCAAGTATAAATGAGCCCTTAAAGCCACAAAAGATTGGCAACCCCATAGTAATGGCCATTTGGAATGGGATGTCCAACAAGGTGTGGTGATCACGTGTTATACGGCGTAGGCATGTGAATGCTACAAAGCATTGTTTTAAATACATGTACCATTGTGAACCACCCATATGGTAAGCATAAGTTATAGGGAAATCATTTGCAATTTCTGACCTGATTGGCCCATAGAGATCGGGAACCGGGAGCAGCTGTACAGTAGAATGATTCATTGTCTTCTCCACATGACAAGGAGGATCTGAAAAAGGAATTCAGTAACTCATTAAAAAAGTTGAACTCTGGGCTGAACTCGATGTATTATAAAACTGCCAACTGTCAGACTTCACGGGAACTGTGAAGCCGGCTAACAGCTGGTCTATATTGCCTATGGTGCTGAAGCAAACCTTCACAATAGGAGAGGAGTAGAAATAAGCTGATAAATCCGAAGCTGGAACCACAAACTGCAGAAGGGTCTGGGCTGCTCCTGGAATTCCCCAATTCCAGAGTCACCTCAATCTCCTGGGTCTGCTCTAGGGTTGCCACCTCATCCCTTTAAATCCAAACACATATGAATTACACAGGTTGTTCTGAGGCTAATTTAATGCAGATGAGGCACCATGTGAGTTTAATTACCACCTTAATCAGCCACAGAACAACCTGTGTAATTAATTTTTGTTCGGGTTTAAAGGGAAGAGGTGGCAACCCTAGTCTGCTCTCCAGCTCTACTCCAGGGAGAGGGAAGGACAGATAAATTCACAGTGCCTGGGGAGCAGAGTCAGGAGATCTAGGTGATTTGGAATTTGGGGACTCTCGAAGCAGAGGAGACACAGGAGATGACTTTTTCTAAAAGGATTGAGTGTCTTGCCAAAATGGTTAGGACCTTGACTACATTGTGAAGGAGTAACAGTTCAGCAACTATGGGTCCTTCAACTGTCCACTCCACCCATTCCCTACATAAACTCCCTTTTATCGTGGTTTTGGACAAGACTTAAAATCTGAATTAGGACAGAAGATTAAAGTCCTTCTTCAAATAATTATTATATTCTGCTCAAACAGAAAGCTTCTTCTGGTATGGCTGCATGACTTGTTCATTAATTGAAAATCTGATGAACAGCTGATTTGTTCTATTCAACTCTTTAACAGATTTCAAAGTACAATATACTGACCCCAGACAAGAATTTCAGGCTTACTAACTCAAACAACCTGTGATAAGTGGATTTCGGCTGGAGTTTAGGAATCAAACCTTTAAGGCTGAGTTCACACTGGAGCACGCTCCAGCTCACAATTTCAGGTCCATTTTGGGCTCAATTCGGGCCTGAAACGCACCAAAATGCAATTTGCACGGGAGCCGCTCCAGAGATGTGTGAACCGGCTCCTTAGAGATCTGTTCACAATCTCCTGCTATCGGGAATTGGATGCGGAGAACCCACATCCAATTCTCACTAGTGTGAACCCAGCCTAAATGTTTTTATTGGAACTCTATCATCAGTGGTGTCACTAAGGTTGGTGTCACCTGGTGCAGTAAAACATGGTGCCCTCCCCCATTATAACACCTTACATATCCTTCTTTGTTACATATAATTCCCCTCAGCCCCCCCCCCCCCCCCCATGAATTATAATTCCTCTGCAGCCCCATCTTTCAGTTATAATTCTCCTTCAGCCCCCTCCTTCAATTATATTTACCCTTCCTCCACAATTATAATTTCCCTGCAGCCTCTCTTCAAGTATAATCCCCCCTTCACAATTATAATTGCCCTGCAGCCCCCTCCCTTTAATTTTAATTTCACTGCACCCCGCAATCTCACATTGCATACAATTCCCTTGGTCTCTCACCTCTTACCCAGCTGTCATCACTCCATCCAGCTCCAGCCTGTCACCAGGACAACCGGGGAATGTATGCTGCGTAATGACGTCACTACGTCCAGGAAGAGGAGCGAGCCGGACTTGTACTGCAATGGCAGGAGGGGAGGCGGTGGCGGACAGAGAACCGACCATTCATGTCCTCCCCTCCTCCGGTGTTGTCACCTCATTCCAGTCGGGGCCCCTCGCACACATATATACATACAAGGATCCCCTTACACATATATATATACCTACTTGATGGTGTCACCCTTCTGGTGAGTGTCACCTGGGTTCAGTCCTAGGGTTGCCACCTGTCCGGGATTCACCTGGACAGTTCGGGTTTTGAATCATGTGTCCAGGTTTCAGTCAACCTGACACCCGGACACATTATTCAGACAGGAATGTGGCTTGGAACAGAGCTTGACAGGAGGGTGAGGGGACACTATGTGTGCTGTATTACTATTCTTTTTAGAGTGCCCAGAGGTGTCCAAGGTCTGTTACAATTCTATAATGTATACTAAAAACAAAATGTATTGTGTGCCGCTAAAGTGTTCGGGTTTGGCTTGAAGAAAAAGTGGCAACCCTATGCAGTCCGCACCCCCCCGCACACCATAGTGACACCACTAACTGTTACCACAGTATTCAATCTGGTCTTTTAATTTCTAGTGTATCTCTAGCTATTCTTTTTTTTTTCTATGTTGGACTGGGAAGGAAATGCTTGAAACTCTATGTACATTTTTGTTCTCCAACTGGGGAGATGGCCTTTCCTGGAGGCACGACAGGTGGACCTATTGGAAAATATTGCTGATCCACTACAAATAGAGAAGGTAATTCTCCCAAGTCGGAACAAAGATTTGGCAAGAAATATGCGTTGGTCCTTGTTCTCAAAAATGTGATCTTATATGGGAATTGAGGTGGTAACTGTTTGGATTTTAACAACAAACTCACCTCCAATTTCTGTTTCAACAGATAAAGTTGTAGCATTTCCAGCTCCAGCCGATGTGAATCCTCGGAGGGCGATGGTGTAGCTGGTTCCATGAAGAAGAGGGATGTTATATTCTGTGACGTTACGGAGGAACCTTTTGGACTCAAACATGATAAAAGACACATTGTAATCCCTCCAGGCAGAGATATTCATCTGAAACACACAATTTCATTATAATTAGACTTTATAGTCGTTCAGAGCTGAAGAAAGAAATAAGTATACATTATGAGTCTTTATTGTAATGATAACCCAAAGTATTAGTTTTTGTACTTTTCTTAGAGTTCCACGATTTTGTGATTATATTTCATGCCCACATTCTTCCTCTAGTCAATTTCTCACTATGAAACCAGTCAATTCCTAAAGTACTGTACTAAAAATTAAAAAAATATGACTGCACGGGCGATAATAATAAGTGAAATAAAGCTGCTTGCAACAGCACAACAAAACCTTATTAAAATTTTATTAAAAACATACAAAATAAAAAATTGCCACGCTAGAAATTAAACAACAATCCATAAGGTGCTTTAAACACTGACGTGAGTAGTGACAAATGAATAAAATGAGTCTATTGAAGTAAAACAAACAAAGAAGAGTAATAGTTTAGAATTAATATCAACCAGGTGCACATCCACCGAGAAGTGACGATGTTACTTCTGGTGAAACATGTAGGGCGGACTCTATGTCTGAACTAACCATGCCATCCCAGCTTGTATACAAGTCATTTTTACCCCGGGAATTACTATTTTAACTGCTTATTTTTTACTGGATTGATGTGTTTAACATCCTTTTTTCATAATAAAGTGCTTTAAGGTTTTACACTATGTGGACCCCTTTTTCTTCCTTATTGGATCCTGTCTGAGGAACATTGAGGGCTTGTTTGGCCAGCTATATTACCACCCTTTCCAGTCTACCCACTAAGGGATTCTTTTGAATGCTGGATCACTGCCTAAACGCTTGTCTAGACTCGTATGACGTGGAGTCTACAGATCTGGTAAGCCTAAATCCTATTAATTATCATGGTTGAGGTACGCCTGGTGGACATTCATCTAAACCATCACTTTTCTTTGGTTTTTACTTCAATGGACTACTTTTATTCATTTGTCATTACTCAGTTTAGTGTTCAAAGCACCCTATGGACTATTGCTTAATTTTTGAATATTATTTAGCCCAGCAATTTTTTATTTTGAATGTTTTTACACAATTCCTAAATTACTGGTGAGTTGAAATTGATTAGCTGGAAGCTCTCCCTATGCTAAATGCTGTCCCTTACAAGTGAGTTCCTAACTCTGATGAACCACTCATCCAAAATACAACGTATTTAAAAGTTTCCCATACCCAAAATGGATACTAAAATCTCTTGAGAATTCTGCATTCGTTATGATAATTTTCCTTCTTGAGGCATTGGACAGAATCCCTAAGGGATCAATAGATACATACTTGGGGGGCACACCCTAATAATGTATCACATTAGAGATGGTGCTGCTATTAGACCACCAAACAAAATGACATGGGTCCTACATTACCATAGAATGGGAGATTCTGTCTCATAACCATGGGAGCAATACACTCCTCCTAATGGGAGATCTAGAGAACTCTTCCTATGTCACTAATTAGAGGCAATTATGAATAGGTGGGGTGCTCCAGCCCAAGAGATCTGGTCAGGATCTGCACAAATAGGTACATACTTGGGGGGCACACCCTAATAATGTATCACATTAGAGATGGTGCTGCTATTAGACCACCAAACAAAATGACATATTGCAACGCACACATGCAATAATGACAATAAAACCTGCAAGGCTATTTAAAAGGCTATTTGAAAGTATCTGAACATCTTCAACCAAAATATGTGGAGTCCGTCGCACTATATGGCCATAGAGTGCTTAGCCTACTATTACTTCACAGGCCCCCGTCTCAGTGGGTCCTACACTACCATAGAATGGGAGATTCTGTCTCATCCAAAACACAACTTATTTAAAAGTTTCCCATACCCAAAATGGATACTAAAATCTCTTGAGAATTCTGCATCCATTAGGATAATTTTCCTTCTCGAGGCATTGGACGGAATCCCTAAGGGATCAATTCTCTTCCAAGACTCCTCTTCCCATGCAGCAATGGCACTAGGCCACCTACAAGTGGGAAGACTAATTGCACCTTTTTTTGGGCAGAGGTTCCACATTATAGGTCTTCTTATAGAAAATATACAAAGTATGATTTTACCTTACCTGGAAACCGGTGACATTCCCCCGAATATCAGACAGCTCCCATCTCATGGTGTTATTTTCCATTGTTGGACTTTTCTTTATAATAGGTTTATCCGGATCTGGAGGGGAAATAATACAAAATGTTACAGTTAAATTCTTGGAAACTGGCCACATAAATCATTACTGAACTCAACCAACTCAGCTACGAGCATATGGCCAGTTCTTAGAAACCGGGAGGTTTTTACAACCCTAATAAACAGCAATTATGCTAGGAGAAACATCCACATAATGACCACAGGCACAGGAAGATGTAGGAAGACGCAACCATTGCTGGAAAATTATTTGTGTCTCGTTAATTTCCAAACTCAAATAATCGAGCAGAAGAGTAATTTGTTCCTCAAACATAAATACTCATTCGGGTCCTGGTATATCTAATAGTAGTCACGATCAACTGGACTTCTTCTGTAATATTGAAGGCATTTCGTAACCTAACCAAGCCTCTTCAGTTTTCCAGAAATGCATTAGAACTGAAGAAGTGGTGGGACAAGCTAGGAAACATCTTTACATCATTACAGAACATGTCCAGCTGAACATAGACATGTGCAGGATGAAAAAAAAAATGTTTGTTTTGTTTTAATGTACATAGATGTCATGAACCTGCAATAACATTTCATGTCCTGTCTGTTTGCTTACCTTTCTGCATGTGTCCAGTGAGGCTGGGCCTCCCTCACCTGTGTGCTTTTGTAAGCCTTCCTCAGCTGGGCTCCACCCCAGGCCCTAATTAGGAACATTATTTAACACCTGGCAGCGCAAGCCTGCGATGCCGATCAATATTGTGTGTTTGGCTTGGTGTGTGCGCTTCTGCCGTGTGCTCTTGGTTTGTTCCCGTGTACTGATCTTGACCTTCCTTGTATGCTGGTAACCTCGATCTTGGCTTGTTCCTTACCTTACCTGTTCTGCTGTGACCCCGACCCTTGACTTTCCCACTGACCTTTTCTTGCTATCCTGCACTTCTCAACAAATGTAAAAAGTCAGCGCAGTCAATGCATTAAATAAGCAGCTGAACACAATAGGTAATTTATCAAATCCTAATAAGTCCAATATATAATATCAAAAGTGCAGCGCTGTATAAAAGTCTTTAATTGAAAACACCCAAAGTGCCGTAGTGCAATTTCTGAAATAGTGCTGTGGTGTCACTCCACCTCCACCGTAAGCTCTAGCCTCTCACCTTTCCAGGTAGGCTCTTATCACAGGAGCCAAAGTAAGCCTTGTTTATAACTTTAGGTCGGGAGGGGTCACTCACTCCAACATTCAGATAGATATTTCCCGGTAATCACCATGAACAAGAGCCTCCAGTCCACGTCATCACACCATCACAGCAGAGATATGAAAATACAAAGATCCACATCTAGTGCTCTCCGTTTTAAAAAGGCACATTTATTAAGATAAAAGCAGGGTTTACTCACATACATAGCACTGAAACCCAGTGCATGGCTTAAAAGCATAATGTCATGATTCTCCTGGTTGATCTCGAGTAGCACAGGATCAGAGAAACCATCTGAAAATATGTCGCGACGTGGAAACTATAATATATAACCTGAA
>BLSH010367878.1:456714-475811 GCA_018402905.1 Glandirana rugosa | reverse complement strand
CCCCCCCCCCCCCCCCCCCCGGGCTGCTCTGCCTGCCCCATACTACCCTAGCCCACCCCTATATTGCCATGGCCCCCCCTTGGAATTGCATTTAGACAAGGTGCTGTTGCATATAAAAACCTTTGTGACAAATGTAATTTTAGTTTTAATTATCATGATATAAATTAATGGATGTGGGGGCCTTTTGGTGGGCGTGACTTTTTTTTGGGGGGGGGGCAACATTTCATCCTTGGACCCAGGCACCACAATGTCTTGGGCCAGCCCTGAGTGCCATGTTGTATGTACTGTATATTGCACTATCTGTATCTGGAAATTTTGGTGTATAGTTTGGGGGAAGGAGAGAAATGTTGGACATTTGCTCACCTATACACTCTGAAGGTGGATCCCACTTGGATTCATCTCCACTCCTTACACATGTTATCTTGTCATATGATGGCCAATATCGCTTCTTACACTTCACCTTCACAGAGTCACTCACATTGTAGTAGTCACTGTATTTAGTCAATCTGGCCACATTGATGATGTATGGCTTTTTACATTGTTCATGAAAAACTTCATGAAGGACCACTTGTGGTCCATGGTGTACTCTGTGTATTTCTTTTTTGTGGAAGCATTTTCCTGGGATTGTGCCATTGGCATTACTTACATGGTTAGTCGGGTTGAAAAAAAGACAATTTTTTAAAACAATCTGCTGAGCAGGTCAGAACTACTTCTTTAGGGAGCCTATTCTAAAGTACGTTTTCTTACTGTGAAGAAGCCTTTTCATATGAGGAGGTTAAATATCTTTTCTTCCAAACATAAGGAGAGCTCCCTTTTCCTCTGTGATGACCTGAAAGTGAATAACCCTACACCATGTTCACCATATAGAACACATATATTTATACACGGCGATCATATCCCCCTTATATATTTATAAATGGAGATCATATCCCCCCTTATATATTTATAAATGGAGATCATATCCCCCCTTATGTATTTATACACGGTGATCATATCCCCCATTATATATTTATAAATGGTGATCATATCCCCCCTTATGTATTTATACATGGAGATCATATCCCCCCTTATGTATTTATATATGGTGATCATATCCCCCCTTATGTATTTATACATGGAGATCATATCCGCCTTATGTATATATACATGGAGATCATATCCCCCTTATGTATTTATACATGGAGATCATATCCCCCCTTATGTATTTATATATGGTGATCATATCCCCCCTTATGTATTTATACATGGTGATCATATCCCCCTTATGTATTTATACATGGTGATCGTACCCCCCTTATGTATTATACATGGTGATCATATCCCCCTTATGTATTTATACATGGTGATCATATCCTCCCTTATGTATTATACATGGTGATCATATCCCCCTTATGTATTTATACATGGAGATCATATCCTCCCTTATGTATTATACATGGTGATCATATCCCCCTTATGTATTTATACATGGTGATCATACCCCCCTTATGTATTATACATGGTGATCATATCCCTCTTATGTATTTATACATGGGGATCATATCCTCCCTTATGTATTATACATGGTGATCATACCCCCCTTATATATTTATACATGGTGATCATATCCCCCTTATGTATTATACATGGTGATCATATCCCCCCTTATGTATTTATACATGGTGATCATATCCCCCCTTATGTATTTATACATGGTGATCATATCCCCCCTTATGTATTTATACATGGTGGTTATACCCCCCTTATGTATTTATACATGGAGATCATATCCCCCCTTATGTATTTATACATGGAGATCCGATCCCCCTTTTGTATTTATACATGGTGATCATATCCCCCTTATGTATTTATACATGGTGATCATATCCCCCTTATGTATTTATACATGGTGATCATATCCCCCTTATGTATTATACATGGTGATCATATCCCTCTTATGTATTTATACATGGGGATCATATCCTCCCTTATGTATTATACATGGTGATCATACCCCCCTTATATATTTATACATGGTGATCATATCCCCCTTATGTATTATACATGGTGATCATATCCCCCCTTATGTATTTATACATGGTGATCATATCCCCCCTTATGTATTTATACATGGTGATCATATCCCCCCTTATGTATTTATACATGGTGATCATATCCCCCCTTATGTATTTATACATGGGGATCATATCCCTCCTTATGTATTTATACATGGTGATCATATCCCCCCTTATGTATTTATACATGGAGATCATATCCCTTCTTATGTATGTATACATGGAGATCATATACCCCCTTATGTATTTATACATGGAGATCATATCCCCCTTTATGTATTTATACATGGAGACTACATCCTCCCTATGTACTAATACATGGTGACCATATCCAATTAGAGATGTGTACATGCATGTGTTATTATGAAAAGTACATCTGGGGTTATGCAATTATAAAAGGTAACCAGTTAAAAATGGTAGATGGTTTCGGAGAGGCTGGTATATACTTGGTCACTTCACCCAAAATGGATACTCAGATTTTGCTTATTGTCAAAGACGTAAACCTAACATTCTTTTCTATATTTAGTTTAGTAGTTAGGAGGTAGAGGAAAGTGAGGAAGGCCTAAGTCAATAGATTACAAAACATATGTTTAAGTGGGGGGGATAATATGTCAATGGGAGGGTCATTGGATAATAACCTAGCTTAGTACCACTGGGTGTATTGGAAACATTGTACTATAGATTGTTAAGTACCTACAGGCAAGGTTTGAATAAAGGATCCCCAAACCTCGAAGAAATGTTGGACCCGTGAGTCTTTACTTAAGAAGACCTCCACCCATTCCATTCAGAAAAGAAAAGATAATTTAGCTATGAAGTGGCGGGGGGTTCCAAGTAAATCAAAAAATGTATGTATCTTGGACTTCAATCAACTAAGTTAAACGGGGACACCAAGCACGGCAGAGTGGGCAAGGACCAGGAACCATACCAAAGAGAGCTCAGCTGAGACCCACACGGAGATGATACATGGAGATCATAGCCCACCTTATGTATTTATACATGGAGATAATACCCCCCCCCCAATCCACTACGGATTCCCCCAGATCCTTCTCCACTATGGATTCCCCCAGATCCTTCTCCGCTATGGATTCCCCCAGATCCTTCTCAACTATGGATTCCCCCCAGATCCTTCTCCGCTATGGATTCCCCCCAGATCCTTCTCCGCTATGGATTCTCCCCAGATCCTTCTCCGCTATGGATTCCCCCCAGATCCTTCTCCACTATGGATTCCCCCAGATACTTCTCCACTATGGATTCCCCCAGATCCTTCTCCGCTATGGATTCCCCCCAGATCCTTCTCCGCTATGGATTCCCCCAGATCCTTCTCCGCTATGGATTCCCCCAGATCCTTCTCCGCTATGGATTCCCACAGATCCTTCTCCGCTATGGATTCCCACAGATCCTTCTCAACTATGGATCCCCCCCAGATCCTTCTCCGCTATGGATTCCCCCAGTTGTACCCCCCCCTAGTATGTACGATACATGCATATTCTTAGCCCCCAAATGCATAACTTTACATTTATTAACATTAAACCTAATTTGCCACATAGACACCCAATTAGACAGTGCATTGAGGTTGGCTTGTAAGTTGGAGACATCCTGTAAGGATGTTATTCCACTGCATAGCTTGGTGTTATTTGAAATGGTACTTTTAACCACTTGCCGACCGCCCGCCGTGGCTTGACGGCGGCAAAGTGGTTCGTTATCGCAAACCACCATCACCTGATGGCGGCCGCAATAACGAGTATTGCGCTTGCACGCTCACTGTGTTCCGGGGGGGGGGGGGGCAGGGAGCGGGTAGGGTGGACTCGATCTCCGCCGGCTACCTGCGATAGCTCCCCCGCAGTGAGAGAACGGAGGTACCTGTATGTAAACACGGATCTCCATTCTGACAGAGGGGGAAGGGCTGTGATCACTCCTCTCCCCCTGCCAGCCCAGCCCCCATACAGTTAGAACACACTGAGGGAACACAGTTAACCCTTAGAGCACCCCCTCCAGGTTAACCCCTTCACTGCCAATGGTATTTACCCAGTAATCAGTGCATTTTTATAGCACTGATCGCTCTATGGTCTCAAAAAAGTATCAAAATGGTCCGACATGTCCGCCACAATATCGCAGTACCGCTAAAAGTCGCAGGTCGCTGCAATTACTAGTAAAATAAAAAAAAAATAAAAACCCCATAAATTGAATTCTCATCATTTGTAAAAGCGGCAACTTTTGCGCAAACCAATCAATAAACACCGATTGCGATTTTTTTTCTTAAAAATATGAGGAAGAATATAAATCGTCCAAAACCGATGAAAAAAAAGTGTTTTTTTAGAATTAGAATTTTAGAAAATAGTAAGAAAAATAGTCTTTTTTTTTGCAAAATTGACGCTCTTTTTTTGTTTATAATGACGCAGAGGGGATCAAATACCACCAAAAGAAAGCTCTATTTATGGGGAAAAAAGGACGCAAATTTTGTTTGGGTACAACGTCGCACGACCGCGCAATTGTCAGTTAAATCGACGCAGTGCCGAATCGCAAAAAGTGCTCTGGTCTTAAAGGGGGAAATCCTTCCGGGGCTGAGGTGGTTAATTGTTACTGATTGCAGGTTGTTGTCGCTTTGCTCCGCTTCCATGAAGGACCGGGTGAGAGGGGTGCCTAACCCA
Organism: Glandirana rugosa; assembly: GCA_018402905.1. Taxonomy (NCBI): domain Eukaryota; kingdom Metazoa; phylum Chordata; class Amphibia; order Anura; family Ranidae; genus Glandirana; species Glandirana rugosa. The sequence goes on along the minus strand of BLSH010367878.1, from coordinate 471,109 downwards.
CACCACACCACTACATGCTACACAAGCTCATTTGTTGTAGTTGCCAGCTACTCCAGTTCAGGATTCTTACAGCACCGACTGTCACATACTCTGTAGTTCAATCACTGCCGCAGCATATCTACACTAGCTGCCCATTGAAGTACTGCATACACAATGCCATTCTTAACCACTTGCCGACCGGCCGCTGTACATATACTGCAGCAGGTCGACTCTATTGCGTTAAACGACGTACCTGCCCGGTACGGGGGGGGGCAATCACTGGGTCCATTAGACGCAATGTCTGCCGGCCACCTGCGATCACTCTCTAGAGAGACAGGGCAGTGGTCTGCCGATGTAATCAAGGGAGATCACCATCCTGTCAGGTATGAACAGAGAGATCTTGTGTTTCTGCTAACCAGGAACATGGATCTCTCTGTTCATACAGTGAGTCCATCCCCCACACAGTAAGAAAGCACACCAAGGAAACACACTTAAACCTTTGATCGCTCCAGATGTTAACCCCTTCCCTGCCAGTGTCATTAGTACAGTAACAGTGCATATTTTTAGCACTGATCACTGTAATAATGTCACTGGGTCCCAAAAAAGTGTCAAAAGTGTCAGTTAGGTGTCTGATCTGTTCGCTGCAATGTCACAGTCCCGCTAAAAATTGCTGATCGACGCCATTACTAGTAAAAAATAAATAAATAATAAAAATGCCATAAATCTATCCATAATTCTTTTGTAGACACTATAACTTTTGCGCAAACCAATCAATAAACGCTTATTGTTTTTTTTTTTTTTTTTTACCAAAAATATGTAGCAGAATACATATTGACCTAAACCGAGGAAGAAAATAGATTTTTTACATATTTTTATTTGGATGTTTTATAGCAGAAAAAATATTGTGTTTTTTTTTCAAAATTGTCACTCTTTTTTTGTTTATAGCGCAAAAAATAAACCGCAGAGGTGATCAAATACCACCAAAAGAAATTTCTATTTATGGGAAAAAAAGGACATCAATTGTGTTTGGGTACAACGTCGAATGACCGCGCAATTGTCAGTTAAAGTAGTGCAGTGCCATATCGCAAAAAAATGGCCTGGTCATTAACCACTTCCTTACTGGGCACTTAAACCCCCCTCCTGCCCAGACCAATTTTCAGGTTTCAGCGCTGTCGCATTTTGAATGACAATTGCGCGGTCATGCGGCGTTGTACCCAAATAAAATTGATGTCCTTTTTTCCCCACAAATAGAGCTTTCTTTTGGTGGTATTTGATCACCTCTGCGGTTTTTATTTTTTGCGCTATGAACAAAACCAAGAGCGACAATTGTGAAAAAAGAACAATATTTTTTACTTTTTGCTCTAATAAATGTCCCAAAATAAAAAATAAAAAAAAATTATTCATTGGGTTTGGCCGATTTATATTCTTCTACATATTTTTGGTAAAAAAAATCGCAATCGGCGTTTATTGATTGGTTTGCGCAAAAGTTATCGCGTCTACAAACTATGGGAATTGATTTATGGCGTTTTTATTATTATTATTTTTTTTACTAGTAATGGCGGCGATCTGCGATTTTTATCGGGACTTTGATATCCGGGCGGACATGTCGGTCATTTTTGACACTTTTTTGGGACCAATGACATTTATTCAGCGATCAGAAATTTAAATGTCCACTGATTACTGTATAAATGTCATTGGCAGTGAAGGGGTTAACCAACAGGGGGCAGTGAAGGGGTTAACAATGTTCCCTGGGTGTGTTCTAACTGTGGGGGGGATGGGCTGGTCGGGACATAACAGATCTAACTGATCCCAGTGACAGGGATCAGTAGATCTGTCATGTCCCCTGTCACAGAACGGGGAACCGCCGTGTTTACATCGGCGGTTCCCCGTTCTACTGCTCTGTAAGGCGATCGCGGGTCAGGAGCGGACATCGAGTCCGCCCGACCCGCGGGCACGCCCACGCAGCGTGCGGCGGCGGCGCGCGCGCGCCGCCACCGCCCAGTGCGTGCAGGGGGCGTGTGAAGGGGCGGACGTCCATGGACGTCCCCCCGGATTTTCAGGTCCGCGCTGTTGACGTCTTTTGTCAATAGCGCGGACCTGTACTGGTTAAGGGGGTAAAACCTTCTGGGGCTGAAGTGGTTAATACTTTCTGTTTGCCTAATTAGGCAGGAACTGTACATGCATATTACCTCAGGCCTGTTCTATCCAAAGAAGCAACAAGTTCCACAGGTCAAGTTTTGCACTTAGAGCCGGTTCACACTACAGCGACTTGGGATTCAACTTGTTCGCCCCAAGTTGCCTGACATAAGAAATCCCATTGAAATGAAGGGGAGCCATCTTAATGTACGCTACTGAAGTCGCTCCGACTTCAGAAAAGGTTCCTGTACTACTTCAAGGTGACTTCTATCCAACTTGTGCCCATAGAATTCAATGGAAGTCGCCCCCAAGTCGGATCCCCCATCTATATTGAAGCGACTTTACAAGAAAAAGAAAAGAATTTACCCAGGTAAAAGGAATGATGTCAAAACAGATTTATTCTCTGATTGGCCACAGGCAAAGTCGCCTGGCATGGAGGTCGCTTTAAGTCACGTTATAAGTCGCCCAAAGTTATGCTGAAGTTGCCTTGAAGTCGTGTTCAAACTGCCTACAAAGTCGCACCTGAAGTTGGATCGCCCCTGTGTGAACTGACTCTTAGTGACACACTTACATAGTTACATAGTAGGTAAGGTTGAATAAAGACACCTCAGCTTGAATAACCTTTATAACCTTCTGATGTCTTTAAAGTAAATTCCCAACTTGTTGCATTCATGAAAGGGGAATTCTTGCCGCTGCGTCCCCAAAGGGGACTACACCTCCATTGCGCACAAATGTAAAGAATACTGTAGCGCCCCTATAGTGAATAGGTGCTTTTGTGATAGATTTTTGCTAGGAGAGGCAAATTTAGTCAGGCCTGACTGTTGTGCAGGCCTGAATGTTTTGATCTGGGCAGGGGAGTGGCCCAGGGAGAGCTGGAGACTGCAGGAACACCCCTTGGTTACTCCTCCCCTTGGGGTCCAGAAGGTTTTCGAAAAGGGGGATGGATAAGGAGGTGTAACTTTCTGAAGTATGTGAAGGAGCCCTGACCAATCCCCAGCCTGGATTGGCAGGGGGCTGGCCTCCTTAAATACTGTGGTCTGCCCAGCTGGGGGAGGAGAGTGTTGGGTGGAAAAGTGGAGATGTAGCAGAGGTTGCTGAGGCCTCACCTGGGAGCCCCCAGTCTGGAGGGGGGTGACCTTGAGGCTGGATGCAGCCAGGAGTGGAGAGAGATCATGGAGCAGCACAAAGGAGCAGGAGAGCAACAGAGAGGCTACAGGAAAGGCTCTTTGAAGGATCCACCAATGTCGGTGAGTGGCAGACCCTGGGAGCTGGAGAAGATGACTGGAGCAGGCAGAGAGGAGACAGTGGACGGTCTGTGGAAGGTGGAGGAGCGGTGTCACTGGACAGTGAGGTAGGCCGGAGTGGCCTGGAAGAGCATGGGCTGGGAGCAGTAGACCATCAAGACCTGGCTAGCACATTTGTACTTAGCTACACTCTGAGGGCCCATGACCTTACACTATGAGGGCCTGTGGCCCTTGCCTGTAACGGGTGGTCCTGCTGACAAAGAAGTGCAGGCCTCACCATGTGCTTGCTAGGGTGGAGGAAGATGTAATAGAGGCTTGAAAAATTTCCCTTCAGGCCTAACAGTGGTCAGAAGCAAGTGTTGTGCAGGAGAGAAGTGAAGGAGTGTAACAGTCAGCTAGTGTCCGTGCTGAAGGAGTGTATATACAGCGGTGTATATAGAATGGTCCTGTATCTTTGATCTTTGGACATCTCACAGTCGTCCCTATCCTATCCAAGTTTATTCCCTCAATAAAACAACAAAAAATAAAGTACCGATCTGTTAAGTGACTCCGGATGCAAGGAAAAGTGTGTGATTGAGGGCAGAGTGACAAGTGAACTTCAACTACCAGCCACTACCCAGCACCAACAAGCCGGCAGAAGAGTTCCTCCCGCATTGTGTCTTATGGGACGTTTTACTTATCAAAACATTCAGAGAGTTAAACCCTGGTTCTGGTTATTGAAAGCCCACAAGTAAGCTAGTCTAACATCCCTTGGCCGCCTCCGATGACGTCGCTATGACGAAACGCGTAAGCCGGACCCAGTGAGCGTCATTACGTACTTCCGGCTTGGAATTGGTGGAACGCAGGAAGCCTCAACGATCCACCTGTCTGACTTCTGTTGGAGACTTTCTCAAAGCTCAACCGTGAGTTTATACTACTTTTTAGCACACCGCTGCCAAAATTACTTTCACATTGGAGTTTTTTCCTTTATTATATGTGGAACTTCCTGGGCACGAGGGAGTGACCGAGAGGGGTTCCCTTTGTGACGGAGCGCACGAGAGTGAGCAGATCCACGGAGTGGCTGGCTCAACTACTCTCTATTTGAGCAGACCTGCGCTCCCACACGGTGATTCATGACCTATGAAACATATCTGTGAGGTTTGATATCTGGTTCATTTTTGCAATTTTCTGCACATTTATCCATTTGCACATTTTGGTTCACTCGATTGTTTTAAATATAACTGACACACTATTGGCACTTTATATTTATATTTACATTTGAAGAACATTATATCACTACGGGAAGGGTCCCCCTTGTTTTAAAGTATATTAATTTAGACCTCAACATAGAGGCACAGATACAGCACTCATTAATTTGAATTGACAGGCACAAATTTCTTTTAAGGACACAGGAATACAGACAGCGCCATACTCACTTTTTTCATTACATTGTTTACATATCGGACACCCACGGGTGTTTTAGTGAGGGCAGCAGTCTTGGGTTTTATTATTATATTTAATATTTTTTACATAGATATACACTTCAGTCATTAGTGTTGTTTGGCAGCGCCATACCACACCTTTCTACATCTTGGTAACATCCCTTGCTCTCTCTCTTTTCTGCTCGTTTGGGGAACATTTTCTCAGTAGGAGAGCCCTGCAGGAAAATTGGGTCTATTTAAAGTGGCACTGTTCCATGTTTATTTGCTTGCTTTGTTATATATGTTTCTTTTTGGTGTATATCAGACGTTGATTTTGTGCCTATGCTACTGCCCATCTGATTCCCATATAAATTAAACATTTTATTCATCAAAAGTGGGGTGCTTATCCTTTGTGTGATAAAACAAAGTGACATCTGGTTGCAGGTTTATGGTGGTAGCTCCTGAGTGCTACATATAAATATATTAAAAAGTACAAGTCCCAAAACTGAACCTTGGGGAACACCACTAATAACACTGGACCTTGGTGTACACCACTAATAACACTGAACCTTGGGGTACACCATTAATAACACTGGACCTTGGTGTACACCACTAATAACACTGAACCTTGGGGTACACCATTAATAACACTGAACCTTGGGGTATACCACGAATAACACTGACCCTTGGGGTACACCACTAATAACACTGAACCTTGGGGTACACCACTGATAACACTGAACCATGGGGTACACCACTAATAACACAGAACCTTGGGGTACACCACTAATAACACTGAACCTTGGTGTACACCACTATAACACTAAACCTTGGTGTACACCACTGAAAACACTGAACCTTGGGGTACTCCACTGATAACACTGACCCTTGGGGAACAACAGTAATAACACTGAAACTTGGGGTACAACACTAATAACACTGAACCTTTGGGGTCCACCACTAATACCACTCAACCTTGGGGTACACCACTGATAACACTGAACCTTTGGGAACATCACTGATAACACTGAACCTTGAGGTACACCACGAATAACACTGAACCTGGCGGTACACCACTAATAACACTAAATCTTGGTGTACACCACTGAAAACTCTGAACCTTGGGGTACTCCACTGATAACACTGACCCTTGGGGAATGCCACTAATAACACTGAAGCTTTGGGGTCCACCACTTATACCACTCAATCTTGGGGTACACCACTGATAAACTGAACCTTGGGAAACACCACTGATAACACTGAACCTTGGGGTACACCACAAATAACACCGAGCCTCGGGTACACCACTGATAACACTGAACCTTGGGGTGCACCACTAATAACACTAACCCTTGGTGTATACCACTAATAACACTGAACTTTGGGGTACTCCACTGATAACACTGAACCTTGGGGTACTCCACTGATAACATTGAACCTTGGGGTACACCACTAATAACACTGGACCTTGGGGTACACCACTGATAACACTGAACCTTGGGGTACACCACTGATAACACTGAACCTTGGGGCACATCGCTAATATCACTGAACCTTGGGGTACATAACTAATAACACTGAATGTTGGGGTACACCCCTATAACACTGAACCTTGGGGTACACCACTGGCTACACTAAACCTTGGGGTACACCACTAATGACACTGAACCTTGGGGTACACCACTGATAACACTGAACCTTGGGGTACACCATGGATAACACTGAACCTTGGGGTACACCACTGATAACACTGAACCTTGGGGTACAACACAAATAACACTGAACATTGGGGTACATAACTAATAACACTGAACATTGGAGTTCACCACTGATAACACTGAAACTCGGGGTACCCCACTAATAACCTTAGTCCGTTCAGAGTATGAATCATACATATGACCTGGCTTGAAATGCTCAGCCAAACAGCATCTGCATCTAATAGGATAAGGCACTGTTTGTGAATTTTGAGAGCTGGCTGTCAGAATACAATAGCTAAATTTGTGTCTCCTGACCTCTGCATCCTTTCATCAAGCTCCACTTCAGGTCCCCTTCTAGGTAAAAAATAAATTCCAGGTAGACCAGCATCGCTCCTTGTCTTCACCTCATTCACTAATCTAAGTTCAAACTAATTTTGCAGACAGAAAAATCACTTTGAAAGTGAACATGGTCTACTCCTTTAGTGAATCAACCCCATTACCCTTTTTCTACTTATCTTATCGCATTTATTCACCTGGGCATAAATGGTGTATGTAGACAGTTTTGTTCTGCCCAATGGTACTGACCTGATAAGGTGAGGGAGATAGATGTAGTGATGAACAAATTGGAAGACTGCAATTCATCACTGGCTTGAAATTCCATTGTAGAATACATCTTTGACTATTCATCTCAGTTGATAATAAAGCAGCTTAGCCTGTAGGCAGGCACAGTCTACTTTCTTCACAATAGGTGGCGTTCATCCGCAGTGGCATTACAGTTGGAGAAGAAGTCAAGAGGAACATGGCTCTTCTATGGTTTCCTGGGTCACTAGGGAAGCTATCCGAGTGGATGCTGCCACCCCATGTGACTCTAGTAGCCATCTTGGGTCAGGCAAAGCCTATTTAAGTACTAACAAGTGGCCACTGCCCCCACCTATAACTGGTCTATTGCAGCAAGGAGCAGTGGAAGGGTGACGCATGTCAAACAAATACAAGGAGATTTCCAAGCTCAAACTTACCAGCCAGCCAGTAACCAACTGAATTGACCTGTCTAACGATATGAGCTAAGAACAGCTGTTTAGTCTGCACACATTTGCTAATACATGTGTACGTTACAGGCAGACTAAACCCCTGTTCTTAACGCATATTGTTAGACAGGTGAATTTGGTTGGACACAGAGCCTATTTAAAACCTTGGCTCCCAGGTATGGGTTGCATTTGCGAGTGGGTAGACTAGGGACAGATGCCCCGTCTGTTAGGGACAGAACTAGTGGCAGGGAAAGGTTCCTGACAAGGAGGAAAGGCGTAGGGATTGCAAACTCTCTAAACATCTTCCCGCTTGGGCGCAAGAAAGCCAGGCTGCATTCTACCACTCCTAACAGATACTGTCAGTTCAATTGAAACCTGCTCTCTACATGCTGTTGGGATCCGTGAGTGTTCCTAGTTGGTCTGCCTTCCCACCGGGTTTGCTGTGAACTGTCTTTGCATTACTTCAATACAAGTTCTTTATATTGCACTTGGATTGTGTGTGTTATTGCCGCCGCACCATACTGCACCCCACCTACACATGGTGGCAGTTGGCAGGATATGTCCCTTGCAGCGGGTGCAGAAGAAGGGTTGGGTTCCAGCATAGCTCTGCTAGGATGGGCCTTAGCTCTAATACTGGAGTTCAATGGCTCTAACATTTTTCTGGCAGAGTGGGAGTAGAAATTGGGGCGTTTCAGCCCAGCTGTTGGCTGAGCTGGCTATTCACTCCTCAGAGGATGATGCCCACTACACAGTGATACCACTGCCAGAGGATGAGCAGCCTACAGTAGAACTGATACTTAGAGGGCATATTTGGGGAGAAGATACTGCTTCTGGAGCTACAGCAAAGGTTCTTCTTAAGGAAACAGCAGGAGGACTAGAACCTTACCCATTGTACGATGGCCATACAGAACCTCTGGAGGCTCCTGGAAAAGAGGGATGTATACAGCTGTACTGACATCACAGATTCAGACCATATACTAAGGGATCAGTTCATAGCTGGCTTGAATGGCCAGGAGGAAGTTAAACTAGAACCTGCCACCTCCTTCCATAATGCAGTGGTGAATGCAGTTGGCGGGAACCCGCATATCTCAAGGAGGGGGCCCGGGCACCTTCACCTCTGTCAGTCATGTATACCGTGCTGACAAAGCTAGCTCAGGATGTGGCCTGCTTGAAACAGGAGGTAGCCTTCTCTAAGAAGGACTCATCCCAACTCTTGGGACCCTCCCTGAGGAGGTCCGGAAATGCTGCTATGGACACATATCCTAGAATTATGGGCGGTCTGGATTTAGAAACCTCTCCAGGCCATTGTTAAACTACTGACTGCTGAGGCAGAGGGACAACCGACCCCATGGGTGAGTGATGCCTTGTCTGTATATTATACTATCTGATCTTGGAACTTTTGGTGTATAACTTGGAGGAAGGAGAGGAATGTTGGACATTTGCTCACCTATACACTGCACAACTCGATTCCACTTAGCTCCATCTCTACATTTCATCTTCTCATGCGATGGCCGATATCCTTCCTTACACTTCACCTCTACAGATTCATTTACATTGTAGTAGTTCTTATAATCACTCAATTTGTCCACATTGTTGATGTTTGGCATTTTACATTGTGCTGTATGGAAAATAAAATTGTTGTAGCTAGGTAAAGGGTTAAATGAATAATTAGTCAAGAAAAAAAAAAACGAATAAAGAGTGGTCTATCGTGTACTCTATGGAGTTGTTTTACTAAAGACAAATAGACTTTGCATTTTTCAAATGCAGTTGCACGCTACAAAGTGCAGTTGCTCCAGAGCTTAGTAAATTAGGGGAACCTCTGCTGACTTTCATCATCCAATCATGTGAAAGCAAATATGCTGTTTTTTTCTTCCTTGTATATGATTGGGTATTCTTTGCCAAGTGAAGCTTCACCACATTCACTAAGCTATGGAGTAACTGCAATTTGAAGAGAACTGCACTTGCAAAATGCACAGTCTATTTACCTTGAGGACATCAACCTCTATATGTTTTTGTTTCATTGAAACATTTTCCTGGTATAGTGGCTTTGATGGTAGTGAGGTGATGGAATTTTGTTAGAGACACAAGCATTCACATGCACTTTTGAGAAAGTAATGTTCTCCTTCTAATTCCATTTTGTATTACTGCTAACCAAAGAATCTTACCTTAACCTACCCTCTCCCCCCTACCCCCCTTGTTGAAGGGGGCTTTCAGACTCCGATAAGCCCCCTGCCCGCCGACCCCTGCAACCACCGGCCACAGTTGTGGGCATGAGCCTCTTGTTCTCATCAACATGTGGACCAGGTGCTTTTAGTTGTGGGGGGGGGGGGGGCTGAGCCCCCCTGCCCAAAGCACCCCCCTATGTTGAGGGCATGTGGCCTGGTATGGTTTGGGAAGGGGGTGCCCCCTTTCTGACCTGCCAGGCTACATGCCCAGATAAGAGTCTAGCATGGATTTTGGGGGGACCCGAAGGGCCTGGTATGGACTGGGGGGGCATGCCGTATTGTTTTTTTTTTTTTTTTCAATAGCCGGGTGCCGGCAATTGTAACAGCGAGTCATTTTAAATGAGATTTGACTTGTTTCTTTTTTCTTTAGAAATGTCATTTATTTTTGCTGCAGCATGTTCTATGCATGCTACAGATGCACCACTTTACAGGCAGACTAAGCTCTCCCCAGGCACTATATTTAACCGCTTCGTATCCACGCTATAGCCGATTGACGGCTACAGCACGGATCTAAATTGCCAGGAGGCCGTCAATAGACGTCCTCCGCTTTTGCTCATGCCGGGCATGCTCTCGCCACCGCGTAAGCGTGCTCGCGGGTCGGGTGGACTCGATGTTCGCCGGAGACCTGCGATCTGGTCACAGAGAGCCAGAACGGGGAACCGCCGATGTAAACATGGCGGTTTTCTGTTCTGTGAGAGGGGCATGACAGATCTACTGATCCCTGTGATCAGGATCAGTTAGATCTGTTATGCCCCTGTCAGCCCAGCCCCCCCACAGTTAGAACACATACAGGGAACACATTTAACCCCTTCGCTGCCCCCTTAGTGTCAACCCCTTCACTGCCATTTATACAGTAATCGGTGTCTATTTTTAGATCTGATCGCTGTAAAAATGTCATTGGTCCCAAAAAAGTGTCAAAAACGTCAGATATGTCCGCCGCAATATCGCAGTCCCGATAAAAATCGAAGATCGCTGCCATTACCAGTAAAAAAAAAATAAAAAAAATAATAAAAACGCCATAAACCAATATCCATAGCTTTTAGTCGCTATAACTTTTGCGCAACCTAATCAATATACGCCGATTGTGATTTTTTTTTTTAACCAAAAATATGTAGAAGAATTTATGTCGGCCTAAACTGGTGAATAAATTTGTTTTTTTATTTTTGGTTATTTTTTATAGCAAAAAGTTAAAAAAAGTTTTTTTTTTCAAAATCCTCGCTCTTTGCTTGTTTATAGCGCGAAAAATAAAAACCGCAGAGGTGATCAAATATCACCAAAAGAAAGCTCTATTTGTGGGAAAAAAAGGACGCCAATTTTATTTGGGTACAAAAGCCGCACGACCGCGCAATTGTCATTCAAATAGTGACAGCGCTGAAAACTGAAAATTGGTCCGGCCAGGAGGGGGGTTTTAAGTGCCCAGTAAGTGGTTAAAGGAGTTTTTCATTTTTATTGTTGCACTTTAAGCATCAAATCACTGCTCCTAAACAAAATATTGTATTAAAGAAAAAGTACACCGGACCCCCATACCTCTTTTATGGCCAATTACTTACATATAAGCCTTCAAAATGAGCTTCGGGGTTCGCCATTCGGGTTAGAACATTTCCCCTGTTGGGGAATTCTGATGCGAACCGAACAGGGGAGTGTATGCATTTTGTGGGAGCAATTGGAGGTAGAAGTGGAAACCCAGTTATTCCAGACTTTCTCACATTTTTTCAAATAAGTTCCTTAGTAAAAGGGTAAGCTTAAGTAAATTTTAAAAAATACTCAGGAAAAGAACACCTTTGATCTATGAATGATAATACCATTTGAAACAACAGCTAAAAGGCTGAATGTGGACCTGTAAATCACTATTCAATCATTTTATGACCATTCTCTCCTCTTTGGCTCTTTCACTCACTCCCATTCCATAGCCCCCTTCTCTACTCCTTATCGGCTGGTTCACTCACCTATACACTGAACAGCCTCCTTCCACTGAGGTAGACCATTGTGGTCCACACATGTCATATTGGTGGATGACGGGTGATATCCGGGATCACATCTCACAGTTACTACGTCGTCAATGTCATAGAATTCTTTTTCATGACTTATGATGGACAAGTTGTTCGCTGACGGTTTCCCACACTGACCTGAAATACAACAAACACGATAGTTGAAGGCTTCTGGTCAAAAGAAGTACTGTTTGATGGGTGGTCAAACACTTCCTTGTCCTTCGACAATATGAATACCAGCCCTTAGAGTGGTTCTAAAGGCAGAAGGTTTTTTAACCTTAATGCATTCTTTGCATTAAGGTAGAAAACCTTCTGTGTGCAGCCCCCACACACACACACACTTACCTGAGCTTGATCTTGATCCAGTGCTATGCCAGAGAGCAGTGGCTCTCTCCACTCTCTCTCTCCTCCCTGGCCATGGAGGCAGGAGCCAGAGCCATTGGCTGCTGTCAATCACAGCCAGTTCAGCCATCAGAAATGTTGGGGCCCCTTACACAGCTTTAGACCTGGGCCCCCCCCTGTCTGACCACCAACATTCCCCAGGGCCCGCCCACTGGATATCCTACCACATCCGCCCACTGGCCATGGGGTGTACACATGTCGCAGCCCCAGGAGGAATTATACACCTTGTCACACTTACCAGATGTAGCCTTCCAAGCATGACCCATTCAAGTGAAGTGAAGCGTGCAATGCATGCTAGTGTGGGATCCAAGGGGTTAACAAAAACAGTGCACAGGCAGCACAGCCTCACCCGATGCTTGCAATGAGACCTCATGCCGAAACATAGGTGCTGGAGGTCCCAAAGACTCCAATGTTAATTCCAAAATTCACTTGAGAATTGACGGTCAATGACTGGTCATTTGGGGACCAGGTACGGCCGAACCATAGGTGCAGGAGGTCACAAACATGGACCAGTTGTGGCTCAGGGGGCCCTCTCCATGTGACCCAAGGTTGATATTTTTATTGCCTATGTTTCAGGAGAACGGTGTCCCCAAACTGGGTGACCCCTCCAATAGACTCCAATGTTAAGTCCGAAATTCACCCGACAATTGCCGGTCAATGACAAGTCAATTTGAGGACCTGGTACGGCCGAACAATAGGTGCTGGAGATCCCAAACTTAGACCAGTTTGGCTCAGGGGGTCCTCTCCATGTGACCCAAGTTTGGTATTTTTATCGCCTATGTTTCGGGAGAACGATGTCCCAAAACTGGGTGCCCCCCTCCAATAGACTCCAATGTTAAGTCTGAAATTCACCCGATAATTGCCAGTCAATGACAGGTCACTTTGAGGACCTGGTACGACCAAACCATAAGTGCTGGAGGTTCCAAACTTGGACCAGTTGTTGCCCTCTCTATGTGACCCAAGTTGGTATTTTTATCGGCTATGGTTCGGGAGAACGGTGTCCCCAAACCGGTTTGCCCCCCTCCCATAGACTCCAATGTTAAAGACTGCTAAAGTCTTTGTTGTAAGGGCCCCTTGAGACACTGGGGCCCCTTACAACAGTACTGCCTGTACCCCCCTGATGGCGGCCCTGATCACAGCCTGTGAGGAGAGAACAAGGGGTGAGGCCAAGCCACGTTGTGTGTGGGATTTGTCTGGGAGCGAACACACAGGAGTGCACACGGCTTGCCTCCTCAGAAGGGGGGAGGAACCAGGAGCACCAGCGGGGGAGCCAAGAATAGAGGAATCAAGCAATAGTTTTGCACAGAGCAGGTAAGTATACCATGTGTCTTATTTTAAAGAAATAAAAAATCCCTTTGCAATCACTTTAAAAAATGGTATTGGAGGCTGATATCTCTTTGGGATGGAACCATGCTCACGTGTCTTTTATGTCTTGTTGTTCTTTAATCAAAGCAAAATTCCAAACTTCATTTCACTTCAAAGAAGTTTGTTTGGGCCATTACCGAACCATGCCATCACTGTATATGGTGTAATGGACTGTAGTAGCACTAGCTGCATATGTTTAATAGGAACTTCACCCAAAAGGTGAAGTTTCTCTCTCCCACCTCCTTCCCCCCGCTTTTCCACTTTTGGCACTTTTTTATGGTACCTGGCCTAGGTGATCCAAGCAGAAGTTTGGCCCCCTTCTCTTTGCCCGCAGCCTTCTGGGGCACGTCACTGGTCCCAGGAGGTTGCAGGACCATTCACAGCTTGTGCGTGTGCAGTGGGAAGCCGGCTGTGAAGTCGCAATGAGTCACAGCCACAGCGGCGGATGGTGTTTTTTTTTTGGGGGGGATGGGTGGCAAACAACTTCCAAAGGAAAAGCAGCTCCAGGTGAGAAATCAGTATATGGAAGGCTGTGTGCACGTCTGGTCCGTGAGCCAACAGCATACAATACATCAATGAAGGTTTTGACAGCACCACAGGAACTTCCAAACGAATTGTGTTTATTCAGTAAAACATCATACAGGATTCAACAGTCCATAAGAAGTACATCAAGGCAAGATAGATTGACGCGTTTCACGGGAGTTATACCCGCTTAGTCATAATCTAACAACCATGGAGAAATGCTCACATATATATGTTCATGATAGACATCAGACATCTGTTTAGCATAAACTCTGATTGATTGCTGCCTAATTACCATACACCTGTCTTGTGAGCAAGGCAGGGTAACTTGAAAGGCAAATGCAAACTGACTAACATTTACACCTCTAATTTAATAACATGAAAAAAACGAAAAACAAAAACGTACATGTGT
>BLSH010367878.1:432902-446707 GCA_018402905.1 Glandirana rugosa | reverse complement strand
TATATATATATATATATATATATATATATAAAAAAAAAAAAAAAAAAATGTCTATCTCGAACGTAAACCACCATAAATTAGTGGTGACCCAAAAAATAAAAAACGGTATATATATATATTTTTTATAACTTTACAAACTTTTATAGAAAAGAAGGAAAGACAAAATTTTATAATGTTTATTTATTAACGAGAAGTATGTAAATCCGGTTTTGTATAAGACGATGTAAAGAAACATTTTTATTGGGTTTAGTCACATATACTAAATCTGTCATCCTTTCAATATCTCAGATATTTGATACCATATATGTCATATATGGTTCCTATACGTTAATCGCTTGGAGGTCGACAACTTTTTGATGTATAGGGTAGTACGGATAAAAAAAAAAAAAAAAAAATATATATATATATATATATATATATATATATATATATATAAATGTATTTTGGGTACAATATTGCATGCCTGAGTAATTGTCATTCAAAGTGAGATTAGTAAACAGACCTGGGTCAGAAGAGGATGAAATTGTCCAGTGTTGAGGTGGTTAATTTTAGTCATGTTACTGCACTTGCAACAACACAATTGAGTGCTTGGTTGGTGCAACACCCTCCTAGTTAGGTTGCTAACAGTTTGAGGCAAATTTTGTTTTTGGCTTCTCGGTTGCCGGTTGCAGGCTCTATTGCTTCCCCTCGATTTCTGGTAAGTTTTAAAATTTAGTGGGCTGGAAGGGCAGACGCTCACTTTCATATTCATACATCCTCAGCCAATCCCTGGTAGGAAGAATGACCAGTAGGGGGCTGAGGTGTGAATAAATAGGCTTGGGCCTTGGACAGCAGGGTCTTTGTCCTGCATTCAGAAGACCTAGCATGAAGGCTGTGGTCCTCTGGGTCATGTAGCTGAAGTTTGGAGGGGGCTATTGGGGTTCCAGCTCAGAGAGAGCTGGGGGACCCACATCTAAAGTTCTGGAAGCCATCTGCAGGAAGTTCACAGAGAATCTGATCTGGAGGCACACAGTACAGAAGCTTTCTGGTACTGCAGACAGCCGTTGTGTGTGTGGACTTTAGTAGCATTAGCTACATACATTAAGCAGCACTGTGTTCTGGCAGCAGTACGGGCAAGTTTCCAACCACATTTAGGAGAAGCCTTGCACTTTTATTATTTAATACAAGTCTTCCTCTGAGTGACCAAAGCAGAAATCATGTCATCATCCACACGCATCCTCAACCTCGGTCAATCAGAGGAAGCCTTGTATTTAATGAAAAATGACAAGTCTTCTCCTGAATGGTGGAGAATCATTCAGCTCTTCTCTCTTTAATTGCGACTCAAATATGCAACACAACACTGTCTACTTTATTTAGCTAATGCTACTACACTACATTACAGCACATATAACAGCTGCATTGCTCTGTAATGGAAATAGTTTGTTTGGGCCAGCTTGGCCCTGCTTGGCCAGCTGGGTCCTTTAAAGTTTTCAAAAGTGGAATAAAAAAGTGTGGATGATTCCAACACAAGAACCCCTGGGGGTACATAAACACAAGTGCTTGAAAAACTAGAAATCTTTGTAGGTTAAGTATCCATTTCTGTACTTACCTAAACACTGAACAGTCCCATTCCACTGCAGGGTACCATTATGGCTTTCACATACAATATTACTGGATGATGGGCGATATCCAGTGTTGCAGTTCACATTGACCACATCACCGAGGTCATAATAAAGCTTTTCTTCACTTGTGATATTCAAGTTCTCCGCTTTTGGCTTATCACAAAGCCCTGAAATACAAAAAAATGGTCAATCAAAGAATCCTTGCTAGTAGTCTCTTAAAGTGTATTTAAAGCCATTTTGCCTATTGTGTCACACCATTTACTAGTCAACATGTTTTATTTTAAATATATATATTACGCAAACCAATGGAAAAATAAGATGCCCTCTGAAAAGTTCAACCTCTGAATAACTAAGCATTATTTTGCTGGTGTATACATATTTCTGAAGGACTAAGTTATGGTAATTGTAGCTGTATATTCACAGCTTTTCAACACGTTTCATCCCGCTCACCAGGGACGTAGAGGTTAAAGTGTATTTGAAGCCAATTTTTTTTTGTTATTGTGTCACACCATTTATCAGTCAACACGTTCTGTTTTAAATATATATATATATATATATATATATATATATATATATATATATATATATATATATTGTGGGAGATTAGCTCGTGTGGATCGCCTTTCCTGGTAGGCAAACTTTCTTAAATTCTGGAAGGTTGCCAGTTTTATTTGGTAAAGCTTGCAGATCATAAACAAACAACAATAGCCAAAACAAAACCTTGCCGTCCGGCGCTAAATTAATACAGCAGGATAACTCTCTATACGATGTTGGGCTTGTCCCTGACACCTTCAAACAAACTAATGCAAACCTCTGTCTTTTGCAGTCCTTAGAGCAACCAACAACTCAAGGTCTTAGCTCTCTCAGTCTAAGCATACTGAGTCCCAGGGTGATCCCCACTGAGATCTCTTCCTGGTCGTTTTATGCAGCTGAAGAGGGATTTGGGTGGACCAGAAACTCAGGAACTAGCCCTGCCACGGTGGCTGGAAAAACCCGGGTCAGACTCTCACCAGTCCACTCCAAGTGAACGCATGCGAGGCAACAAATATCGCCCGTCCACCATCGCACCTTGCATAAGGTCACAATATATATATATTGTATATACTGTATATACCATAGTTTATAGACTCTATAACTTTCCTACTGTCTAAATCATATACACTCATTTGGGTTATTTTTACAAAGAAATGTAGCAGAATATGTTTTGGCCTAAATGTATGAAGAGCAATTATTTATTTGTAATATTTTAAAACAGAAAGGAAGAAAAGATTTTTTCAAACATTTCAATATTTTTTCATTTATATGGCAAAAAATAAAAAACCCAGTGGTGATTAAATACCACCAAATGCAAGCTCTATCTGTCAAAAAAAAAAAAAATCTATATATAAATATATATATATAAATTTCTTTTGGGTACAATATTGCATGCCTGAGTAATTGTCATTCAAAGTGAGATCTGTAAACAGACCTGGGTCAGAAGGGGATGAAATTGTCCAGTGTTGAGGTGGTTAATTTTAGTCATGTTACATCACTTGCAACAACACAATTGAGTGTTTGATTGGTGCAACACCCTCCTAGTTAGGTCGCTAACAGTTTGAGGCAAATTTAGTTGTTGGCTTCTCGGTTGCCAGTGGAGCCAATGTTTGATTGCTTTTGGCTGTTCTAGGTTCTCCTGGTTGCAGGCTCTATTGCTTCCCCCTGATTTATGGTAAGTTTCAAAATTTAGTGGGCTGGAAGAGGCAGACGCTCACTTTCATATTCATACAGCCTCAGCCAATCCCTGATAGGAAGAATGACCAGTAGGGGGCTGAGGTGTGAATAAATAGGCTAGGGCCTGGCACAGCAGGGTCTTTGTCCTGTATGCAGAAGACCAAGCATGAAGGCTGTGGTCCCCTGGGTCATGTAGCTGAAGTTTGAAGGGGGCTATTGGGGTTCCAGCTCAGGGAGACCTGGGGGACCCACATCTAAAGTTCTGGAAGCCATCTGCAGGAAGTCCACAGTGAATCTGATCTGGAGGCACACAGTACAGAAGCTTTCTGGTACTGCAGACAGCCGTTGTGTGTGTGGACTTTAGTAGCATTAGCTACATACATTAGGCAGTGCTGTTTTCTGGCAGCAGTACAGGCAAGTTTCCAACCGCATTTAGGAGAAGCCTTGTATTTCTATTATTTAATACAAGTCTTCCTCTGAGTGCCCAAAGCAGAAATCATGTCATCATCCACACGCATCCTCAACCTCGTTCAATCAGAGGAAGCCTTGCATTTATTGAAATATGGTGGAGAATCATTCAGCTCTTCTCTCTTTAATTCCGACAGCAATATGCAACACAATGCCGTCTACTGTATGTAGTTAATGCTACTACGCTATATTACAGCACATACGACAGCCGCATTGCTCTGTAACGGAAATAATTTGTTTAGGCCAGCTTGGGCCGCTTGGCTTAAAAAG
Organism: Glandirana rugosa; assembly: GCA_018402905.1. Lineage (NCBI taxonomy): Eukaryota > Metazoa > Chordata > Amphibia > Anura > Ranidae > Glandirana > Glandirana rugosa. Next base: position 442,658 of record BLSH010367878.1, on the reverse strand, counting down.
TGGCTGAAAAACTAGAAATCTTTGTAGGTTAAGGATCCATTTCTGTACTCACCTAAACACTGAACAGTCACATTCCACTGCAGGGTACCATTATGGCTCTCACATACAACATTACTGGATGATGGGCGATATCCAATGTTGCAGGTCACATTGACCACATCACCGAGGTCATAATAAAGCTTTTCTTCACTTGTGATATTCAAGTTCTCCGCTTTTGGCTTATCACAAAGCCCTGAAAAACAAAAAATTGTCAATTCAAGAATTCTTGCTAGTAGTCTCTCTTGAATTGTATTTAAAGCCATTTTTCCTTATTGTGTAACACCATTTACTAGTCAACATGTTTTATTATTTAATATATATATTATGCAAACCAATGGAAAAATAAGATCCCCTTCAACCTCAACCTCTGAATAGCTAAGCATTATTTTGCTGCTGTATACATATTTCTGAAGGACTAGGTTATGGTAATTGTAGCTGTATATGTGTTGACAGTGTTGTGCCCTGCTGCTGTGTTGGAACAATTAAATGCCACACAGGGTTCTCACTTATGCAGATTGAGGGGCTCTGGAATGTCTATTCTGAATAGAGAAAATCCTTTTTTTCAGGTTTCTTCAGTATTGGTAACCTCTGGTTTGGGTTCTTGGGTCCGGAGGCTTTGAAGAGTCTTGAGAGGGATGAAGCCTCCTTGTGTCCACACTTTACTGGAGACCAGCAGACTGGTGGTGCAGGTGTGCTCAGCCTTAATAATCAAGGGGCTGGCCTGTTTTGTTTATTTGAATTTACATTTTCAGGATAAAGCATCTGGGTCTGCTCCCTTTTCTAAGATCCAAGCAGTACGGGCTTTAGCAAATGTTAAAAACAAACACACAGGACAATAAAAGCAAGAAAGTTGGTCAGCTAAGGAGTAGAGAAGGGGGCTGTGGAATGGCAAGGTAGAGAAAGAGTCACATGGGTAGGGCCATTCTATGACTACCTATACAGACATACAGTATCTCACAAAAGTAAGTTTACCCCTAAGTGAAAATGTCCAAATTGAGCCCAAAGTGTCATTATTTTGTGTGGCCACCATCATTTTCCAGCACTACCTTAACCCTCTTGGGCATGGAGTTCACCAGAGCATCACAGGTTGCCACTGGAGTCCTCATCCACTCCTCCATGATGACATCACAGAGCTGGTGGATGTTAGAGACCTTGCGCTCCTCCACCTTCCATTTGAAGATGCCCCACAGATGCTCAATAGGGTTTAGGTCTGGAGACATGGTTGACCAGTCCATCATCTTTACCCTCAGCTTCTTTAGCAAGGAAATGGTTGTCTTGGAGGTGTATTTGGGTCATTATCTTGTTGGAATACTGCCCTGTGGTCCAGTCTCTGAAGGGATGAAATCATGCCCAGCTTTAGTATGTCACAGTACATGTTGGCATTCATGGTTCCCTCAATGAACTGTAGCTCCCCAGTGCTGGCAGCACTCATGCAGCCTCAGACCATGACACTCCCGTTACCATGCTTGACTGTAGGCAAGACACACTTGTCTTTGTACTCCTCACCTGGTTGCCGCAACACACGCTTGACACCATCTGAACCAAATAAGTTTATCTTGGTCTCATCAGACCACAGGACATGATTCCAGTAATCCATGTCCTTAGTCTGCTTGTCTTCAGCAAACTGTTTGCGGGCTTTCTTGTGCATCATCTTTAGAAAGACCCCCTTTTTGATTTGATGCAGTGTATGGTCTGAGCACTGACAGGCTGACCCCCCCACCCCTTCAACCTCTGCAGCAATGCTGCACTCAAAGGTACCCTGAGCGCATGCACTCAACTTCTTTGGTCGACCATGGTGAGGCGCTGTTCTGAGTGGAACCTCTCCTGTTAAACCGCTGTATGGTCTTGGCCACCGTGCTGCAGCTCAGTTTCAGGGTCTTGGCAATCTTCTTATAGCCTAGGCCATCTTTATGTAGAGCAACAATTCTTTTTTTCAGGTCCTCAGAGAGTTCTTTGCTATGAGGTGCCATGTTGAACTTCCAGTGACCAGTATGAGAGTGAGAGTGATAACACCAAATTTAACACACCTGCTCCCCATTCACACCTGAGCTCTTGTAACACTAACGAGTCACATGACATTGGGGAGGGAAAATGGCTAGTTGGGCCCAATTTGGACATTTTTACTTAGAGGTGTACTCACTTTTGTTTCCAGCGGTTTAGACATTAATGGCCGTGTGTTGAGTTATTTTGAGGGGACAGCAAATTTACACTGTTATACAAGCTGTACACTCACTACTTTACATTGTAGCAAAGTGTCATTTCTTCAGTGTTGTCACATGAAAAGATAGAATAAAATATTGTAAGTATGTGGGGTGATTAGACTCAAATGTCTTTCAGGGGGAGTGTACTCACTTCTGTGAGAAACTGTAGATTTCTCTTGTTCAGGTTACAGGAATAGTTTCCTCCATCCAAACATTGGATGGTAGATTCTCTGCTCCCAGCTATTGTATTCAAGCAGCTGTAACACCCGTGGCTACTTGAATACCCAAACAGTGACTGCATCTGATAGGATGAAGTCATTGTTCAGCTGACAATTTTCCACCTGGTTCCTTAGATTTCTCAACCAAAGTTTGTCTAACCAGGGCCACCTATGGCTTGCATTTTGGCAGTAGCATGTGCAGTAATCAACTATGTATGAGTAGTTAAGACATACCTAGTTGAGTTACCTATTTATCACATTGTTTCTGCTAAAGCTTTAGTTTATTGTTCTAAATTTTAATTTCAACACCAGACATATCACCTGAATCCTTCATATGTACCCCTAGTTCATGGGTCTTCAAACGTTCCAAACAAAGGGCCGGTTTACTGTCTTTTGTGGTTTGGGGGGTCTAGACTGTGGCCAGTGGGAAAATTCCTCAAAGTTCCTCAATGGGGGTAAACAATGCCCCATCATTGGTTGTAGTGATGCCCCATTTTTGGTGTCATTTGAAGGATTAGTACCTCAAGGGCTGGATAAAGGCAGGCAAAGGGTCACATCTGGCCCCCCGGGTTGCAGTTTGGAGACCACTGCCCTTAGGTACTGCATGTAGTCATAGATGCGATTTGTGTTCTAAAGCTCACATGTACGAGGGGTCTTCAAAAAGTTTCTGCGCTTTTTTTATATTTCATCGAGTTAAAGAAACCTCGTAATATCTGTAGAAAAATAGCTCCTGCACTCACTTATACACGGAACAGATTCATTCCATTGGGAGGGGTCCTCGCACTCCACACATGTGATATTGGTGGATGATGGGCGATATCCGGCCTCACATTTCACTGTTCCATTGTCAGTGTCATATTCACTACTTGTGCTGGATAAGTAGCTCACTGCTGAAATAAAACAAACATGATAGTTAAAGAAGGCTTCTGGTCTACAGAACAAGAAGGTGATATGTATTTTTAAAACTAAGATTTGCTAAAATGAATAAATACAGCTGATTAACAAGTTTTTTTTCTCCTTTTACTTTTATGGGAGAATAGTACCTGACACCTTAATGACGTGAACACTACATTTTCTAGAACACTTATTTTGTATCCATCTCTGTTGAATTGGATTTGACTATGTTTGTAAAAATATTTTGGTGGTGGCATTTACTGGCGAGCCAGTGTAACTACAACTTGTAATTTAATGCCTGTAAAATGGTATATTTCAGTTTACCTGCATGTTGGGGTTAGTTGATTTAATCCCCAGATAGAGCCCTCCTTTTCTTTAGTTAGTTACCAGCTTTCATACTGGACACAAATCTTGGAAGATTGTCTCTTTATAATTCAAATAATCTGTAAATAGCCCCTGAACTGCATTTTAAAGTGATTGTAAAATATTATTTTTTTCCTATAAAAATAATAAACATGTCATGCTTACCTGCTCTGTTACAGTGGATTTGCACAGAGCACTGCCTCCACAGCCAGCAGCTTGCTATTAGGGCAACCAAGCTGAGTCACAGATCCCTGTGTCCATTCAGACATGGAGCCCTCTTTCTCCCCTGATTGGCTAGCTGACTTTGACAGCAGCGAGAGCCAGTGGCGCCGCTGCTGTGTCTCAGCCAAACAGGAAGGAGAATCTCGGAGAGACTCATGGACATCACTGGACAGAGAGGGAACTCAGGTAAGTGTTAGGGGGGCTGAGGGGGGCTGCTGCACACAGAAGGCTTTTTATCTTAATGCATATGCATTAAGATAAAAAACCTTCTGCCTTTACAATCGCTTTAAGTGAAACTGTGATCCAAATGAAACTTGCAGTGCTGATCTAAGCTGAGACAGAGATCTCCCCGCCAGTTGCAGTGAAGGGAGCTGATGTCAGTGCACCATTCAGAGGTGTAGGAACATTATCAAAGAGGAGAAAGGGTGCCCACTCACTAACCCAGTACATTAGTATGTGCTGCTACAGCCACAACTCCTCCCGACATGTTTCGTCCTGCTCGCCGGGGCTTGGTCACAGAGGTCTGACGGACCGCTAAATCCATTTGTGATACAACACCAGGGCTGAGAGAAGAGCTCATGCAGAAGCAGAGCACAGAAAGCTTGGATTAAACTATAGGAGCAGAAAAAAATAGGAGGTAAACATTTTTACCTGGCAAACTTTGTTTCAGCCTTCTGCAGTCATGCATTTAAATTGCAGCCATGCAGCCTACCACTCAGGGTTCATTGCGTGTGATTTTAATTACTTGTATTCTCTCCCCGTCAGTGCGGATATGCCAGCTCAGGGCTGATAACTGATACACTCAGATGAAGCAGTATAAAATGTCAATTAAGAAAGCTTTTAATTTTCTTTCATTAAATCCTAACAGCACTTTTGTGAACTTTTTTATGAAAGTTAATACTGTAAGTATTAAAAATCAAGTAGAAAGAAAAGGAACGACACGCCTGACACTCAGATCAACATTTTTGTTCTGACAAGGAGAGAATACAAGTAAATAATGAAAAACCAAGTATCTTTGAGAGGTGAGCCTGCACTCTTTAAGAACAGTGATTCGGATTATTGTAAATGCCCATGGTTCAGTTTAACTCTTCTGAGATAAAACTCTACTTGCTAACAATTTTTTTTACTTTTGTGACAGAGCGAGACCCTGTCACTGTGATGTGAGGTGCCCCAGCCAGGAGACAGGTAAGTCTCACCAAGGGGTCAGAGGAGCTCCAGCCAGCAGCAAGGAGACAGGAGGTCTCAACCAGGGGTCAGAGGTGCCCCAGTCAGGAGCCAAGAGACATGAGGCCTCACCCTGGGGTCAGAGGTGCCCCAGCCAGTAGACAGGTAAGTCTTACCAAGGGGTCAGAGGAGCCCCAACCAGGAGGCAAGAGACATGAGGTCTCACCCTGGCATGAGAGGTGCCCCAGTCAGTAGACAGGTAAATATTACCAAGGGGTCAGAGGAGCCCCAGCCAGCAGCAAGGAGACAGGAGGTCTCAACCAGGGGTCAGAGGTGCCCCAGTCAGGAGTCAAGAGACATGAGGTCTCACCCTGGGGTCAGAGGTGCCCCAGCCAGTAGACAGGTAAGTCTTACCAAGGGGTCATAGGAGCCCCAACCATGAGGTCTCACCCTGGCATGAGAGGTGCCCCAGTCAGTAGACAGGTAAGTCTTACCAAGGGGTCAGAGGAGCCCCAGCCAGCAGCAAGGAGACAGGAGATCTCAACTAGGGGTCAGAGGTGCCCCAGTCAGGAGACAGGAGGTCTCAACCAGGGGTCAGAGGTAGCCCACCCAGAAGCCAGGAGAAAGTAGGTCTCAACCAGGGGTTAGAGGAGACCCAGCCAGCAGCCAGGAGATAGGAGGTCTCATTCCAGGAGTCAAGAGGACTCCTATTGGGGGAGAACTCCTTTCCAGAAGCCAGGATTGGGCTATGCAGCAGGACGCTGCAACTAAAGGCTAAGAGAGCCATGTGGGCCAGCAGAGCTGGGAAACACAGTTAAAGGAATTGATAAGAAAACCAGTAGTGCTGCCACCAAGGGGCCAAGGTGGGCTTTCGTTCGTGATGTGGAAGAACCCCTGCATAGGCAGCTAATGTGCATGTGAACTTTCTGTTTTATTTAATAAATGTGGGCTGCCATGGCCTAAAATAACAGTTTTCGACTGGTGCAACTCGTTGAAGAAACACCTACCACATGAGGTTAATCTCCCTAATATCACACTATTTATTTTTAGTTTGACTTTAATAATGTACCTACCCCTGACACTGAAGTGGAGGACATCACATGCCTTCCCATACCAGTAAATCTTGTCTGTGTCATGGGGCTCCAGTGGTGAATAAATTAGGGTTGTGTGGGGAAAGGTACATTTTATCAAGAAGGTGTCTAAGTTTTGATACCTGTTGCTGGCTTTTAAAGTATACGGGCCTTAGAGAACACCAAGTTCACAGGAAAGAAACCTAAATAGCCTTACATGGAATAACTGCAGCTTTTATCAGGCTTTACTTACTAACCGCATGGTTTAATTAAGTACCGGTGATAGAAATCAGTACACCACACCAGCAAAGTGCACACTATCACCTGCAGGAAGTGTAAACTAGCATAGAGGTGGGCAGATGTCTAAATATAACTTCAATTACATATTGCTTGATTAGTATCTTCATTCTGATTTCCTGCATAATTAAACATCGTAAACTGGTGTAGGCAAACTTTTAGGGGTGGAGATCTACCAGAACAACATGAAAGAGATGAGCACCTTTTTTAATAATCAGCAAGGCCTAACTAGAATAGACTTAGAAAAATATAATAACACAAATGTCACTTTAAAAATATAAACTTAGCCTACCTTAAACGTGGACAATGTCAGTAGGGCAGAGGATGGTGTGTGGACTGTGTTAGTAGGGCAGAGGATGGTGTCGGTGGGGCAGTGAACGTGTCAGTAGGGCAATTGTTGGTGTCAGTAGGGCTGAGGTTGGTGTCAGTAGGGCAGAGGTTAGTGCCACTAGGGCAGTGGACAGTGTCAGTAGTCCTTTTTTTTTTTTTTTTAATTTTCTACATTTTTTTTTTAGCAGCCCTGTTGGGTGGGGGTGATTTGGTGAGGTATCAGGGGTTTGAACAGACCACTGATGTCTCACTTTTGAGACAGAGAAAGGAAATTGAGGACACAGACTCAACTGCACAGAACAAATGAACAGCAATAGCTTTGTACAGCATAGTAAACACAGTTTACCATGCTTTAGTTATGAATGAACACAGTTAGTGAACAGTGACGATCACAGAAAAGGAAGGGGCTGGTAAATGACATATTTACCGACTCTTTTCCCCACTCTTCACCCTCAAAAGATCTCCCGCAGCAGCTGGTGTGAGAGGAGAGGAGGGGAAGCCAATAGCTTGGGGGGGTGGCGGCAGGGGAGCACACAGGGGGGCTGGGCAGTAGGAGGGGGAACCTGGATAGGAGGGGCAGGGAGGTGGCTTTTACTGGAACCTATGCCCTGAATTTTCCTCCTACAGCAGCTTAAGGGCAGTGGGAAGAGGAGGAGGAAATGCCAGCTATAGGTATAGGTTCCAGTAAATGCCCCACCACCCCTCCTGCAAGGAAGGAACCTGATCTACCTGTCCCTTGCCTGAGATTGATGGGTAGATCACGATTGAAGGGTTGCCAACCCCTACCGTAAACTGCATTTTTCAAAATAATCAGCTTTTTTTTAAAAAAAAGCAAAAAAAATATGTTATGTTGAGCTCTTACATATAGCACTCTTTTTTAAAAATAAAGAACACACGTGTGGAAAAATGTACACTTATACATATTGGAGGGGCATTGCTAACTTACTCATTTTTTCCACCAAAACGTTTTCGTGCAGTGTTAAACTGATAGCATTGAGAATATATCCATATACAGTATAAATACATCAGAGAGAGTATTCTAAATAAGGTCTAACTAAAGATTTATATAGGGGAAACAAGAGGAAGGAGGTCCTGATTCCTCTATATGGATCTTTAATTATCACTAGAGGATCCTCAGATGTAATAATGAGGTTCTGATTCCTCTATGTAGATCTTTATATCACTAGAGTGGTCAACAGCAGGAGGAAGGAGGTTCTGATTCCTCTATATAGATCTTTATATCACTAGAGGGGTCACCAGCAGGAGGAAGGGGGTCCTGATTCCTCTATATAGATCTTTATATCACTAGAGGGATCACCAGCAGGAGGAAGGAGGTCCTGATTCCCCTACATAGATCTTTATATCACTAGAGGGGTCAACAGCAGGAGGAAGGAGGTCCTAATTCCTGTATATAGATCGTTATATCACTAGAGGGGTCAACAACAGGAGGAAGGAGGTTCTGATTCCTCTATACAGGCGGTCCCTGGGTTACAAACAAGATAAGGACTGTAGGTTTGTTCTTAAGTCAAACTTGTTTATAAGTGGGAACAGGTAAATTTTTTAATTGTAGCTTCAGCCAAAAAAACTATTTTTAAGTTTTTTGGATAGCATAGGGAAGGGGTGACACCCCTGTAATGTTTGTTTTGCTGTCTAGGTTTCTGTTCAGAAGATTTCACCTCACTTCCTGTCCCAATGATAACTGGATTTTGAAAATTTTGGGTTGTTGTGGAAACAAACCTTGGTGATAAAGCATCAGTGGAGACCCCTTTTCCCATAATAACTCTTACAGGAGTGACCTTCCCTTCCTATGGGTAGATTTCCTCTCACTTCCTGTTGTCTCCCTCCGTTTGTAAGTAGGAGTCGTTTGTAAGTCAGATGTTTGTAACTAGGGGACGGCCTGTATAGATCTTTATATCACTAGAGGGGTCACCAGCAGGAGGAAGGAGGTCCTGATTCCTCTATATAGATCTTTATATCACTAGAGGGGTCACCGGCAGGAGGTCCTGATTCCTTTATAAAGATTTTTAGTTTACACTACAGGGGTCACCAGAAGGGGAAGGAGGTCCGGATTCCTCTATGGAGATCTTTAGTTATCACTAGGGGGATCACCAGCAGGATGAAGGAGGTCCTGATTCCTCTATATAGATCTTTATATCAGTAGAGGGATCACCAGCAGGAGGAAGGGGGTCCTGATTCCTCTATATAGATCTTTATATCAGTAGAGGGATCACCAGCAGGGGGAAGGGGGTCCTGATTCCTCTATATAGATCTTTAGTGAGACCTCACTTACAAAAAGATATTGATAAAATAGAACGAGTCCAGAGACGGGTAACAAAAATGGTGAAAGGTCTGGGGGATAAAACATATCAAGAGCGACTTCAGGAACTTAATATGTACAGTCTGGAGGAAAGAAGGGAGAGGGGAGACATTGATTGAAACCTTTAAATACATCGAGGGGGTGAATGAGGTTCAGGAGGGCGGTCTTTTCAATATGAAACCAAAATCAAGAACACGGGGACCTCCAACTAACCAGAGGGAAGTTCAGAACGAATCTTAGAAAGTTTTATTTTACTGAAAGGGTGGTTGATGATTGGAATAAACTACCAACAGAGGTTGTGAGACAGTCAACAGTAAATGGCTTCAAACATGCTTGGGATAAAATCAACCTCCAGGGGCACAAGAACTAAAACCAAAGTATAACTTTTCTGGCGGGAGGACTTGGAGTAAGTGGGGGAGCTACATAAATTTCCAAAGTTAGTTACAGAGGGGAGAGGGAAGAAAGGAGGTCTGACATGTATAATTCAAGGACTTCAGCGAGAACTATACAAAATAGGGGGTCTGGAAAGTGGTAAAAACAATGGGCAGAGACCTGAGCAAGATAAAATAGTTATAGAAAAACATTCACTCCAGAGTGATTTCTAGATATATCTCCTTAGTCCTGGGGGAAGGGGGACGACC
>BLSH010367878.1:412588-423193 GCA_018402905.1 Glandirana rugosa | reverse complement strand
GGCTGGTGTGGTCGACCTAGGAGGTCTCCAAACCTCAGGCGACAGACCAGGTAACCCCGGAGAGGTGTAGTGACTGGGAATGCCCAAGGTGGTCACCAGACAGTAGAGAAGGTAACCCACCTACGGGGACGTGGATATGTGGAAAACCAACTGGGGTCGTGACCGGTCCCCTCCCGACCGTCGGAATCCGGACCCCCCGTCATTGATGGGCACTGGTGAGGCTGCATTGGTGGGTAGTGAGGCTGCATTGATGCATTATTTTTGTTAAAGCTCCTTTGTTGCTATTAACATTAAATTATGTTACCACATTGCATCATATTTGTCTTGCTTCATAACATCAATATCCATTCTAAAACCAGGTGGGCATGGATGGTGAGCTGATTCGGTGGTTCAATGGGCCACTTGACTGGACTTGCCCCCCAGGCCTAAGGCTGCCAGCCCTCCCCTGGCCAGTGCTGGGGTCAACCAAAAGGTGTATAGGTGCAGGGGCATCCACCCAATGGAAGAGATGACAGACCACTGGTGGAACCCGTAAGGGTCAGTGATGTGGAGAGGCCCCAATGGACCAGACAGCGGACTCCAAACCTCTGGAGGATCCAGCTGGTGTGGTCGGGTGCCTCACTGGATGTGACGTCACCAACACAGAGCGATGTAGAACATACTAACCACAACAAGGCTTGGGATGGAACAAAGTTACAGATAGAAAGCTCTCAGCAGGCTTTAATGCTGATAACGCATTTCGGGCATATCGAATCATGTGGATTGGACAGCCTGGAAAGTTTAAATAGGAGCTACGGGGTCATGGAAGTTATCTCTTAAAGGCACAAAAAATACTTTTGTGCTTGGTGCTGCAGGAGCCAAAAGGATGTTTTGTGCCTTTAACCACTTGCCGACCGCCAATCGCAGGTTGATGGCGACAAGGTGGCTTATGAGGCAAATCGCCGTCATGTGACGGCGGCTGCCAGATCGTGCGCTGTATAAATGCCAACCGTCCCAAAAAAGTGTCAAAATGGTCCGACATGTCCGCCGCAATATCGCAGTACCGCTAAAAATCGCAGATCGCCGCCATTACTAGTAAAAAATAAAAACCCCAGAAATTAATTCTCATCATCCGTAAACGCGGCAACTTTTGCGCAAACCAAAAACGCTGATTGCGATTTTCTTTATCACAAATATGAGGAAGAATATAAATCGGCCAAACCCGTTGAAAAACAATGTTTTTTTATATATTTTTTTTTTGGATTTGTATTTTAGCAAAAAGTAAGAAATTCGTTTTTTTTTTGCAAAATTGTCGCTCTTCTTTTGTTTATAGCGCTGATCAGAAATGACGCAGCGGTGATCAAATGCCACCAAAAGAAAGCTCTATTTGTGGGAAAAAAAGGATGCAAATTTCGTTTGGGTACAACATCGCACGACCGCGCCGTTGTCAGTTAAAGCGACGCAGTGCCGAATCGCAAAAAGTGCTCTGGTCCTAAAGTGTGAAATCCTTCCGGGGCTGAAGTGGTTAAGACCAAATTTCTATGCCCCGTTGCTCCTATTTAAACTTTCCAGGCTGTCCAATCCACATGATTTGATAAAGGGTGACGCCCGAAACTCGTTATCAACATTACAGCCTGCTGACAGCTTTCCATCTGCTCTACAACTGCATCTTTAGACATGGATAAGTTTGGAGCGGAGGAGCTTGACTGGCCTGCACAGGGTCCTGATCTCAACCCGATAGAACACCTTTGGGATGAATTAGAGCAGAGACTGCAAGCCAACTCGATATTGAACCCTACGGACTAAGACCGGGATGCCATTCAAGTTCATGTGCGTGTAGAGGCAGGCGTCCCAATATTTTTGGTAATATAGTGTATATCATTATAGTGCTGCACTTAATTATATTTAATATAAGACTACTACACTGGTTATTACAATATCACCCACAGAAGAAAAGGGGAGCTGAGAGGTCATGGTGACCACTGGCAGGATGCATACTGTAGGTGATCTTCTGAATACGTGATCTGGAAAATGTTCCCTACAGTCACAGTGTTTAATTGCAGTTTTGTTACGTGCTATTGGAGTCTGAAAGAGCATATGTGTCCTGCCGTGACTGCCAAGAACAATCAGTTTGTAGACCAGAAGATGGTAACATAGATTGTGCAACGGTTAATGCACTTGAAATTCTGCATTGCTGATTATTTCATAATCAAAAATATTCCAGATAGTAACATGGTTAACCATGCAGATTTAAGGATTTGTTCACATCTATGCTGATGCAATGGAGCGCATGCATACATTTCTGTGCATTTCCGTGTGTTTGGGGCTGCTCTTCGTGCAAAAAAATGGGCTAAAGAAGTCCGTAGGCAGATACAGTTTGTGGCAGTGCAGAGGGAAAGGAAGTTCAGAGGAAGTGGGTTCCTCTATCATTTCCTGAGTCACTGGGGCAGCGATCCAGTTGGACGCCCATGTGGCCCGTATAGTACCACCTAGTAATAGTCCAGCTTTGAAAGTGTTATCATTGTGATATTTTAGACGTGGCTAATTTTCAGTAAAATTATTTTTATATATATTTTGTAATAAAATATTGTGGTTTTAATCCATATGCTGTATTGTTATGTCTGTGATGGTACTATAAGAGTCTATAGTGCCTCAACTTTGTACTTTTGTTTATATAACCCACGTGGCTCTGGTGGCCAGCTTCGGTTGGCAGAGTCTATTTAAGACCCTGTCTCCCGAGTTTGGTGCACATCCAGCGTGTGGATAATGTAGGGACAGGTCTCCCATCCGTCAGGGACAGTATTAGACGTAGGGAAAGGTTTCAGATGAGTAGGGAAAACATAAGGTACTTCCACTCTCCTTGGACACCTTCCCATTTGGGCTTGGACTGGCCAGGCCCCATTCTGCCCCTCCAGACAGATGCTGTCAGTTCGGCTGATACCTGCTCAGCCACGCGCTGTTGGCACTCGTGACTGTTCCCAATTGGGGCAGTTCCACAAGGTTTTCTGTGAACCATTTCCATTTACTGCACTTGGACTGAGTGTGTGTTATTGCCGCTGCACCATGCTGCACCCACTCACAAGCCCATGACCAGGGGAGGACTGACCATAAGGGCAATCGGGCACTGCCCGAGGGCCCTTGGACAGTAGGGGGCCCCATGAGAGGCTCCTGGTACTTCAGTCCCAAGGAATCTGTGTTGATCCTGGAGCCGAGTGCCGGACCAAGTTCCAGCACTGAGCTCTGGTACCTGGCCTGACAGGGGCACACTAGCGTGGGCACTCATGACACCTTTCCCACATCTATGGGGGCGAACGGATATGTAATGTGGGCGCAGTGCAATAAGTAGGTGGTGTTTTGTTTGGCTTGAGTGTGGACAGGGACACAGGGGGGCCCCATGATCTTCTATTGCCCGGGGGCCCCATGGGTTGTCAGTCCACCCCTGCCCATGACCATGGAGCCACACCAAAATGCATGGTACTTTTGTTACCATGAGTTTTGACCTGCACAAACGCATGCGTATTGCTAGAAGCATGGGGAATGTTAAAAATGTGAGCCTAGACTAAATATTCGTTATTTGTGACTCAAATCTGTTATAATTGCCTGGACACACAACAAGCACATCCTGTGTTACTACATCTTTACAATACTGCATTGAGAAAGATTGGATTGTTTACAATGCAGAAGCTATTTCAGACCTCTCTGCTTCCCCGCCTTGGTTGCTGTAACTTCCTCCTCCTCACTGTCCTCACTACCGTTCACTATGACTCAGCCTGGGTTCACACGTATATGAATTGGATGTGAGTTTCCCCACATCCAATTCACATGACAGGAGATTGTGACCGATTCTCAATGAAGCCGGTTCACACATCTCAAGGCGGGCTGTGGAGCAAATTGCACAGGGAGTCCTGTGTGTCTTTGGCTCTGTTTCAGGTCCGAAATCAGGCTAAAAATCTGGGCCTGATTCATCCCTGAAACCGAGAACAGGAACGCACCAGACCCCCTGCTGTGAGCAACATCCGTATTAAATGTGAACCCAGCCACAGACCTTTCCTCGAGTAGCGAAATGACCAACTAGTTTAGTTTCTCTTCCTACAGCATCTAGATGTTGATTTACTGTATGTGGCAATGTTTTACTTGCTGCTAAATGTATGGGGAAAGTGAGTATGAACATTCACATGAAATTAAAATAATACAAAATTATATTTATGTAGCTTCCTGGTTTTCAGCAGGGGTGCTGTTAAATTTAGTTTTCTGGGCGGTAAATGGCATGGCCAAATTGTTAGGGGATCTCCTGATTCTTTTCCTAACTCTGGGTTTGGTGCATCTCTCTCCTCTGCCATGGGGTGGCACTGCTGCCGATGGCATTGGACTGATAAGGTGTACATGAATTTAGAATATGAATGGTAGGCTGCTCAATGGGGAGGGGTTTTCTTGGGCCCCATGGCCTGCTGGGAGAGCCTATATATTTGGGAGGAGTTAGGTGATCATTGTTCGGTGCCACCTGGACGGCTGTCTGGGTGGACTTGTGTTAAAGCTCCTGGCTGCTAGGCCAAAAGCCTGAGGCCTATCCAGGAGTTCTTGGTGGTTAGGCAGTCTGAGGCCTACTGAGGACCAGCAGCAGTAGCGGAGGGTTGGAGCTTCATGTCGGAAGCCTAACCGAGCGGCAGGGATTCTACCGGCCAGAGAACCCCTTTATGTTGGAGGTGAATGGACAGAGTTCTCATGGAAGACAATTGTTCCTGTCACTAGAGGGAGAGTGTAAACCATGGTCAGAGGTAAAAGAGAAGCTGTCGCCTACGAGGGACAACGCTTCTGTTATCAGAGGCCAGAGTTGAAGTCTGAGAGAGTACCAGAGCAGCCTTTTTCACTAGCTGGGGGACAGTGGAAAAGTGGGAAAGTCTCAGTAGAAGTTGAGCTAGGAACGCAGCAGGATAGCAGGGGGTAAGGCTTGCAAGAGAATTCAGCAGTTGGGCTGAAGAGCCGAGAAAGGGACCCAACAAGTTGGCGTGGGGACACTCAGGATATACAGCGGTTGGCTGTATGAAGTACAAGGGACCCAGTGGCAGTGGGAGTCCAAGAAGTCTTGTTGGGAGACTGTGAGTGTAAACTTGTGAAGCTAGATGGAGAGATGGAGACCAGATCTGCTCACTGGGGATACCGAGTTGGTGCAGTTGGGGAAATTGCAGCCTTAGGGTAATGCTCACATCTAAGGCCGGCCTCCCTAGCTCGAATAGTAGTAATCATTGGGGCAGTCAGATGATAAGGGGCCCTACGACCTCTGAACAAAAGGACCTCAAATGCTTCTATAGATCCTACCACCGCAGCTTCCAGCTGGGTGGAAGCATTAGATATATCTGGACACCATGTGGCAGAACACTTGCAGAATCGCTGCCAGGACTTTCAATGATACTTGCAGAATCCCTGCCAGGACTTTCAATGATACTTGCAGAATCCCTGCCAGGAGTTCCAATGATACTTGCAGAATCCCTGCCAGGACTTTCAATGGTACATGCAGAATCCCTGCCAGGACTTTCAATGGTACTTGCAGAATCCCTGACAGGACTTCAAATGGTACTTGCAGAATCCCTGACAGGACTTCAAATGGTACTTGCAGAATCCCTGGCAGGACTTCCAATGATACTTGCAGAATCCCTGCCAGGAGTTCCAATGGTACTTGCAGAATCCCTGCCAGGACTTTCAATGATACTTACAGAATCCCTGCCAGGACTTCCAATGATACTTGCAGAATCCCTGCTAGGACTTCAAATGGTACTCGCAGAATCCCTGCCAGGACTTCCAATGATACTTGCAGAATCCCTGCCAGAACTTCCAATGGTACTTGCAGAATCCCTGCCAATCTTTCCAGTGGTATTTATAGAAATCTGGCCAGTACTTCCAATGGTTCTTGCAGAATCCTTTCCAGGACTTCTAGAGCTCCCTGAAATGTTGCTGGGCGTATCCTCTGACCAAAAGAATATTTAAATTGGTTGTAAAGGCCCAACATTTTTTTTATTTTCATGCATTCTATGCATGAAGGTGAAAAAAACCTTCCCTGTGCAGCTCCCCTCAGAGCCCCCTCAATACTCATCTGAGTCTAATCTCAATCCAGCAACGTACAAGGAATCCTCGGCTCTCTGGGGACTCTCCCTCCTCATTGACTGAGATAGCCGCTGCTGTCAATCACAGCCAATTGAGCCAATGAAAAGAAGGGGGCGGAGCTTAGCCACAGTTCGGCCTAAATTTATGAGGAAATGTTATTTTATTGTTTTATTGGATACATTTTATATTTAAAATATATATTTTTTTTATTTATAGCGCAAAAAATTAAAACCCAGTGGTGATCAAATACCACCAAAAGAAAGCCCTATTTGTGGGAAAAATTTGTACAGGGTTGTATGATTGCGCAATTGTCAGTTAAAGCAGCCCAGTGCAATATAGCAAAAAAATGGCCTGGTCATGAAGGGGGTAAAATCTTCCGGAGGTCAAGTGTATATACTGTATAAGGCCAACACACAAGTTGACATGTAAGCCAATGAGGCAACTAAAAAGCTCCAGGCAAATCCTCTAGTTATCTTTGGAGTAAATACAGTGCCTTGAAAAAGTATTCATACCCGTAAAGACGTAAATGTACTTTATTGGGATTTTAAGTGATAGACTGACACAAAGTGGCTCATAATTGTGAAGTGGAAGGAAAATGATAAAAGGTTTTTACATTTTTTTTACAAATATATATCTGAAAAGTGTGGGAGGACATTTGTATTCAGCCCCCTTTACTCCGATACCCCTAACTAAAATCTAGCAGAACCTATTGCCTTCAGAAGTCACCTAATTAGTAAATAGAGCCCACCTGTGTGTAATTTAATCTCAGTATAAATACAGCTGTTCTGTGAAGCCCTCAGAGGTTTGTTAGAGAACCTTAGTTAACAAACACCATAATGAAGGCCAAGGAACACCCCAGCCAGGTCAGGGATAAAGTTGTGGAGAAGTTTAAAGCAGGGTTAGGTCATAAAAAAATATCCCAAGCTTTGAACATCTCACGGAGCTCTGTTCAATCCATCATCCGAAAATGGAAAGAGTATGGCACAATTGCAAACCTACCAAGACATGGCCGTCCACCTAAACTGACCGGCCGGGCAAGGAGAGCATTCATCAGAGAAGCAGCCAAGAGGCCCATTGGAACTCTGGAGGAGCTGCAGAGATCCACAGCTCAGGTGGGAGAATCTGTCCACAGGACAACTATTAGTCGTGGTCTCCACAAATCTGCCCTTTATGGAAGAATGGCAAGAAGAAAGCCACAAGAATTCCCGTTTGCAGTTTGTGAGAAGCCATGTGGGGGACACAGCAAACATGTGGAAGAAGGGGCTCTGCTCAGATGAGACCAAAATTTAACTTTTTGACCTAAAAGCAAAACGCTATGTGTGGTGGAAAACACTGCACATTACCCTGAACACACCATCCCCACTGTGAAACATGGTGGTGGCATCATCATGTTGTGGGGATGCTTTTCTTCAGCAGGTACAGGGAAGTTGGTCAGAGCTGGTGGGAAGATGGTTGGAGTCAAATACAGGGCAATCTTAGAAGAAAACCTGTTAGAGTCTGCAAAAGACTTGAGACCGGTGTGGAGGTTCACCTTCCAGCAGGACAATGACCCTAAGCATACAGCCAGCGCTACAATGGAATGGTTTACATCAAAGCATATTCATGTGTTAGAATGGCCCAGTCACAGTCCAGACCTAAATCCAGTTGAGAATCTGTGGCAAGACTTGAAAATTGCTGTTCACAGACGGTCTCCATCCAATCTGACAGAGCTTGGGGTGTTCTGCAAAGAAGAATGGGGAAAAGTGTTGTCTTTAGGTGGGCAAAGCTGGTAGAGACTTCCCCAAAAAGACTTGCAGTTGCAATTGCAGAGAAAGGCGGTTCTACAAAGCATTGACTCAGGGGGGCGCCCTACAAATGCCCCCCCCCCCCACTTTTTAATTTCCTTCCACTTCACAATTATGGCCACTTTGTGTCTGTCTATCACATAAAATCCCAATAAAATACATTTATATTTTTGGTTGTAACATGACAAAATGTGGAAAATGTCAAGGGGTATGAATACTTTTTCAAGGCACTGTATATCCAAATGTCACTTTTACCTCCTTTCAATGTAACTCCACCTTTGTAAAGCATGATTTCTTAGTCCTCTCACCACATCTGCAGAGGAAGATGGAGGGAACCCCTCATAATGGGCACAGCAGGTGTACAGACCCGGGAACTTAGCACAGGGATGGTGGAATCCCTCATAATGGGCACAGCAGGTGTACAGACCCGGGAACTCAGCACAGGGATGGTGGAATCCCTCATAATGGGCACAGCAGGTGTATCGACCCATAAACTCAGAACACACCCACATAGGGCACCTCCTCACACAGGAGCTTACACTCAGCATTTTGCATGTCTGGCTGCTAAGGTTTGAAGAGTTTATAAAAGATAACGGAATTATATTTAGACAATTTGCACACAGATAGTGGTCTGCGGAACTCTTTGATCATTTGAGGTTTTTGCAGCTTTGTGGTTTGGTGTGTTTGTGTCAGACCGGTTATGGTAACAGGCTATTAAAGTTAATATGGAAATAATATTAGAGTGTTTGGTGGATGCTGTACTGTCTTTTCTAGCTCTCAGTGATTTGGAGATATCTCTGGGTTTGGTTCCCAGGTTTGCATACCTGCTGTGTCAATTGTGAGGGATCCCCACCATCCCTGCTTTGAGTTCCCAACTCTGCACACCTGCTGTACCATTATAAGGGGCTCCCACTATACATGTTCTGAGTTTATGGGTCGATACACCTGCTGTGCCCATTATGAGGGATTCCACCATCCCTGTGCTAAGTTCCCGGGTCTGTACACCTGCTGTGTCCATTATGAGGGGTTCCCTCCATCCCTGAGTTGAGTTCCCAGGTCCATAACCTGCTGTGCCTATTATGGGGGGGGGGTTCCCACCATCCCTGTGCTGAGTTCCTGAGTCGGTACACCTGCTGTGCCCATTATGAGGAGCTCCCACCATCCCTGTGCTGAGTTCCCAGTTCTGCACACCTGCTGGGCCCATTTATGAGGAGCTCCCACCATCCCTGTGCTGAGTTCCTAGTTCTGCACACATGCTGGGCCCATTATGAGGAGTTCCCACCATCCCTGTGCTGAGTTCCCAGTTCTGCACACCTGCTGGGCACATTATGAGAGGTTCCCACCATCCCTGTGCTGAGTTCCTGGGTTTGTACACCTGCTGGGCCCATTATGAGGGGTTCCCACCATTCCTGTGCTGAGTTCCCGGTTCTGCACACCTGCTGTGCCCATTATGAGGGGTTAATTTTTGTTTATTGAAAATTCTTACAAATAAAAACTTATATACAATAAAACCATAATACAGCAAATAAATGAAAAAATTAAACATATTTACAAAATAATTGAATATAACTATACAAAACAAAAAAACAAGAACATAATAAATGATGCAAACCGAAATGCGCACAACATAATCCCTACAAGAAAGCCAGACCAAGGAACATCACTGCCACCATGCATGTAGCCTTGTGGGAACCGCCATTAGGGCAATTGAGGCAGCCGTTTCTTTGCCTGACTACACCCTCTCCCTGGAGAACCAATGCGCTTCATTGCACCCTGGGGCTCATCATCCATAGAGGGCGCTGTACTCAACGAGTCCCATTCATGGTCATCATCAGACAGGACCCCAAACTTAAGCAGATAAAAGTCCACTGTTCCCTCGCCAGAAGAGAATATCTGTAGCAGCGCACAATCCTTTAATATGACTGTAAATTAGTACAGAGTCCATCCAATAAAATAAAATACAAGCACCAAGAGAGGGGGTGATCATGGGCGTCCGCAGGTAGGGGCAAGGGGGGGCAAGTCCCCCCCCCCTGGAATCAGGGATCGCAAGGTGTCTGCGCAAATTGTGAGCAGGTGCTGGAACACTTCATGTACCAGCTCCCGGCACAGGAAGGAAGATTACACTGTGGACGGCAGCCGGCAGGGCTTTCCATCGTCCGGTGTTAAGACAGCACTGACCTGCAGAGCCTGCAGAAGCCTGTGCCAGGAGCCCGACCTGCCAATGTGAGGTATAGACAATTATTTTCTGTGGGGGGAAGAGAGCTCTGTGTGGGGGATTGGATATGTACAGGGAGTGCAGAATTATTAGGCAAGTTGTATTTTTGAGGAATAATTTTATTATTGAACAACAACCATGTTCTCAATGATTCCAAAAACTCATTAATATCAAAGCTGAATATTTTTGGAAGTCGTTTTTAGTTTGTTTTTAGTTGTAGCTATTTTAGGAGGATATCTGTGTGTGCAGGTGACTATTACTGTGCATAATTATTAGGCAACTTAACAAAAAACAAATATATACCCATTTCAATTATTTATTTTCAGCAGTGAAACCAATATAACATCTCAAAATTCACAAATATACATCTCTGACATTCAAAAACAAAACAAAAACAAATCAGTGACCAATATAGCCACCTTTCTTTGCAAGGACACTCAAAAGCCTGCCATCCATGGATTCTGTCAGTGTTTTGATCTGTTCACCATCAACATTGCGTGCAGCAGCAACCACAGCCTCCCAGACACT
>BLSH010367878.1:394540-407105 GCA_018402905.1 Glandirana rugosa | reverse complement strand
CTATTCTCACCCCTTAGACAACTAAAGCTAAACAGGTTCCTACTATACCTCGCCAACCTCCTATTTTCCTCCTTCCCGTTTTATTCCCTTTTTTCCCCCAAGTCAATGAAATTCAGGATTCTAAAACGGAAACAGTTTATACAAACCCGTGGAAATCCTTAATTGTTATCCCCCCGTGTATGGGAGTCTCCTGTCAAGACCAGTCACTCCCCTTCCTCTCATGGGTTACCATCTCTTCAGGGGCATTCTGTTGTCCTGTCTGGATCTTGGGGATGTCATGTTCCTAGTTTAATACCTTAGGGATAAAGATTATCTAAACTTGGTGATCCCTTACTATGGGTCTTAAACGTTATGTGGGTAACGACCCCCCCCCCCTAAAAAATGGGTGTATTGCAAATTCTGGGTATCATTCCCTAGTGGTTCAAATCTATTAGAAATAGGGATTCCATAATTTGATCCTTGTACTGTAGGGGTTCTAGGTCTGTCCTGTTGTCTTACGGGGACTTCTCTACCATTGGGTACTCTCCTTCCCCTCACTGACCAGAACTGTCCTCTGAGGGTATGTGCCCCCCTATTGTTAATTCCTAAAGGTGCCCAAACATATTTGACAAAGGCAAAATCTTAGGACTTAAAGTAACTGAACCCCCTTTTTTCCCTTATTTTGCCCTTCCTCCTTTTATCCTCCAACCGCTCCATATCATCCTTGGACAAATCGAAATCAACAGATTCCCCACTCTTATCCCCCCCCCCCACTCTACCTTTCCTTATCTACCACCAGGCCAGCCTCGTCACCATTTTCCCCACTCCTCTGCACCCCACCATCCTTAATAGAAACCCTGGAGCGTCGAGGGAGGGGGACTGGCACTGGCACTGCACTTGATGGACCTGCCTCAGCACCTCTTGCTGCCTCTGCAATTTTGGAAGATATACACATGGACATATCATGTATTGGCACAGATGGGGAAGACACAGACACATTGGGTATTGGCACAGACTGGAAAGACACGGACATATTTGGTATTGGCACAGACTGGGTCACCACAGACTGGGAAGACACGGACATATTTGGTATTGGCACAAACTCGGTGGGAATCACAGGCACCCCAGTTGTTGAGTTCTGAGCATCCTCCATGTCCAGGCGGAAGAACTCTCTCATGAGCTCTGGCTGGTTGTGCATTGCCTCAGGACACTGACTATAAGGATGCCCCACCGCATTGCACAGATTGCACCTTATAATGTTACAATCCTTTGCCAAAAATGTTCTACACCCTGACACTGAGAGTACTTTATCCCCGGACGATGGTCAGCCTGTCTCTCCCCTGGAAAGTGGAGGATGGCAGATGCTGGATGACATTATCAATGGTTTTTAATTTTAACTGCACAGACCACCCCCACGTCCATATTCCCGATCATCTACAATCTTCTTTAGGGGGCTCAGGATGCCTCTGTACCTCCTCAGGCATACAGATAAATCCCCTAGTGGTATGGACTCATTGTGGACAAGAATTGTCACCAGTTTAAAGAGTGGCTGGCGTGATACAAGCTTGGGGGTGAGCCCTTTCCAGTCCGGCAGGCCCCTACACACATGCTCATATTTCTCCCAAAATATGTCCAAAGACACCGGACGGATAAAGGACACATCCAGAGGCGTAACTAGAACCTTCAGGGCCCCGGTGCAAGAAATTATGAAGGGCCCCCTGACCCCTAGCCAGGGCCCTTCCCTCTTCCCACTGATCCTGTGGCCCTTTACTCCCATTGTGGGTCCCTTTATTACGGTACTGCAGTGGGGCACTTTCACAAGTTCTGCAGCAGGCCCCAGGGGGACCAGGGAAGCACACAGGGGCCCTGGGAACAGCAGAAGACAAGTAAACTGGATAGAGGAAAATGGAGGAGATTGGGTCCTCTAAATGCCACCCCCGCCATCCCTCCTATTCAGGTGTACAAGGGAGGCACATGGGCCCCCTGGACCATGGGGCCCGGTTGCAATTGCAACCCCTGCAACCCCTATCGTTACACCCCTGGACAAATCATACTCATAGGAACCTGACTGATCAGGGCAAAGATATCTGTGGGCCTAAACCCCATCTGCAGAATCCTATCCACCACTGCCCTCCTATGTGGAGGAAAACCCCCAACCTCCCATCCACCACTGCCCTCCTATGTGGAGGAAAACCCCCACCCTCCCATCAAAGCTGCACATTTCTCCTTTTAAACATTTCCATGCTCCTTCTGTGCTCACTCCCCCCTCCCTGACCCCGCAGCAGCACCAGCATACGTTTTCCCTCAAACACACCACCAGTAATTGCAGCATTGTCTTTAGACACAATCAAACCTGCCAACAGGGAGTCTGAATCAGCCTGGATAGCAGTCATTGGATCAGCAGAAGCTAGACCCGCCTTCTCCCCCTGGTCTGACAACTCAGCTTCTTTCCTGGGTTCAAGCACAGTCTAGCCTATTGCAGAACCCTGGACAGTTGTAGCACCACTGCTCCCAGCACTCCCTCCACCATTCTCAGGAACAGCCACTGTGTCTGGTCCGGGCAAAGTCACTGCATTGTCCACGGTGCTCCTCTCTGCAGACTGTTCCCCCAGAAGCTGACAGTTATTTCTATCACTCTCACCACTTTCTTTTAAATCTGATTATTTTCAGCAGGTAGAGCAGACTGTATTGTATTGTCTATGGGTCTGGGCTGACTGCCCGTAGCACTACAACCCTCAGCAAGCCCATTGTCATTAATAAAGTTCACATCCCCATCTTGCACACACGCTGTACCTGCTTCCTGTGTTGTTACGTCTACAGTGTCATGGCTGACGGGGGGATCAGACTTTCTCCCGGTTGTTGTAGACTTCATGGTGAGTCTTGCTCTCTCCACAGGTGTCTCTTTCACAGGGCAAAGAATGGTATCCATCTCCTCCAGCATGCCAGGACCTCCCTCAACCTCCTGCTCAGATGTTCCATATTGCTGTCGCTCAGGGAGGGGGACAGAGGCCTCCGCCATTGAAAGCTTAGCAGATGTCTGAGGTGTTGAAGAGCTGGGCTCATCCTCTGGGCCAACTTTCTCACTCTCTGCTGACTCTGTCAGTACGCTGATTGGGTCACTCTCCATGCAAGAAGCGGCTCCTCTCCTCATTTGGCTGAAATGTTCATCGCTCCTATATTTTTCTTTAAAAGCTCCGCTTTTCTCCTTCAGAGAGTTCATCAGTTCTTTCTGCTTCCTCACAGCTTGATCCAAGTCCTTCAACTCAGGCCTCAGAACCGGTCTCTTCTTGCTGGACGTTTTGGCACAAATTATTTTTTTCTTCTTAAATTCAGCCTTCAAAGCTACCAATTTCTCCTCCTCTTTCTCAATCCGTGTCAGCTTATCAACAATCTTCTGTCTAAAAGCAGACAGGGACTCATCTTTCCTTGGGTCAGGCCGAGTATCTTCCACAGGCTGAGGCCTATCCAGGGGACCACCGCCAGGGTCCTCCCCAGGTTCCAGCATCCTTCCTGGAGGTAGAGAATCAACTCTAGCCCCCGGTCTCTGGAAGCACACGAGCTAAGGAACCAGCAACCTCACACCTCACTGTCAAGGAGCAGAATGACAGTTTCCCACCATCCCTGTGCTGAGTTCCCAGGTCTATACACCTGCTGTGCCCATTATGAGGGGTTCCCACCATCCCTGTGCTGAGTTCCCAGGTCTATATACCTGCTGTGCCCATTATGAGGGGTTCCCACTATCCCTGTGCTGAGTTTCTGGGTCTGTACACCTGCTGTGCCCATTAGGAGGGGTTCCCACCATCCCTGTGCTGAGTTCCTGGGTCTATATACCTGCTGTGCCCATTATGAGGGGTTCCCACTATCCCTGTGCTCAATTTCTGGGTCTGCACACCTGCTGTGCCCATTATGAGGGGTTCCCACCATCCCTGTGCTGAGTGCCCGGGTGTATACACCTGCTGTGCCCATTATGAGGGGTTCTCACCATCCCTGTACTGAGTTTCTGGGTCTGTTCACCTGCTGTGCACATTAGGAGGGGTTCCCACCATCCCTGTGCTGAGTTCCCGGGTCTGTACACCTGCTGTGCCAAATATTAAGGCTTCCTACCATCCTTGTACTGAGTTCCTGGGTCTGTACACCTGCTGTGCCCATAAGAGGGGCTCTTATTTTTTCTATATTCTTTTTATATCGGTAACAGACAAAGGTGGGTGGGCACACCAAAAACTCATAGGTGGACAAGAACAGGTTTGGTTATCACGGCAGGCAGTTCTCACTGCTGGGGTATCAAATATTACATTCACTGAAATTACATTGCTCTCTCAAAATGCTGATAATTGTTCATTGAGTACCCTTCAATACAATCCAGTTCATTAAGTTGCTGAGTGGTGTATTGTTTGCCTGTATTAATAGACAATGTGTTTGCTTCATCATTCCAAAATTGAAGAAAAGCAACCATTTATGTATTTACTTCCTCTACTGAATCAGCATTTCTACGTTACTATTTCAAACATGGAAGTGCAAACCATTAGGACAAAGCTTATATATACACTATACTGTGTGTGTATATATATATATATATATATATATATATATAATATTTTATATATATAATATTTTTTATATATATATTATGTTTTTTATGTATATATATATATATATATATATATATATATATACTCTGTATATATGTAGCCAGGAGTCCAGAAATATTCCTCTGGCATACAGACAATTGTGCCCATTGCCTAACATGGAGGATTCCCTCTAGCGTTCGTCTGTGGAATAAGACTGAATTGCAAGGAGAATGAAGCATTGTGGGATTTATAGTGTGGTAAGAAGAAACAATCAGCAGACTCTGGTATGAATGACTCCATTTCCCATCAGGCTGTGCTGCGCTGGAGGCTTCTGGGGGGTGCAAGGCTTTGTGGGAGAACTTATTTAAGTGGGAGGAGGAGCCGGCTCCAGTCTCTTGGGACAACGTGATCAATCAGTGAGGAAAGCTGTGTGCTTCTGTAACCTGAGCTAGGCCCGCGGCCTACTTACAGCGTTCCAGCCGACTGAATTCTCTGTGAGTGACCCAGCTAGCTGCCGCTCTCCAGCAACACAGTGAGTGACCAGCGGAGCTTTCCGATTCTCATCTGAGTCTGGATTGAAGCCACAGCAGTCACATCTGTCGATCCAGGAGAACTGCAAGGAGTGCAGTGGAAGGTGTTTACCTCCCAGGAGCAAGAAGCCAGTGTGAACTAACGGTCCCAGCATTACCATCATCGTTTGTCTACATCCAGTCCTTTGGTGTTGGCGAGTGGGCTCAGACCCACATATAAGAGTACTTATACTGTCTATTCAGCAGCCTTTTGTTACATCTTGGATTACAGTTTATATACACTGGATTGCCGTTGTGACTACTTTATTCAAGAAGTCAGTGATCACTGAAAGGCTATTTAGGTTATTGGAATTTAACCTCTTCTGTGCCTCATCTCAAGAATTAGAAGGACACAGAGTTCTCAGGTACCTAACTTTATAGTCGGCAGAGGATTGATTGAGCTTTACAAGACAGGATTGCTGCAAATCAGGGGAGCCATCAGAAATTTTGGGGCCCTTTACAAAGCTTCAGGTCTGGGCCCCCTGGGGCCTGACCACCAACATTCCCCAGGGCCTGCCCACTGGCGATCCCACCGAATACACCCACTGGCCATCCCACCGAGTCCATTGGTGCACACACTTTTATTTTAACACTCTTACAACTGAATATATGAAAATGAAAAACGTATTACAAGTTATCAGTGCTTCCAATATTTACCAGTAAGAGGCCTTTGACTCCGTGAGCTTGCCTAATTTTAGTGGTGCTGGAGCAGGGCGCTTTTAAACCCCAAGAAGGGGTTAAAAGCACCCATGTAGGGCAGGGCAGTTTAGGAGTGGTGTATACACCCCCAATGTGCCATTCCCATCATCCTCACCCCCCAGCGTGCCATTCCCATCATCCTCGCCCCCCACGTGCCATTCCCATCATCCTCACCCCCAGCGTGCCATTCCTATCGTCCTCACCCCCAGCGTGCCACTCCCATCATCCTCACCCCAATGTGCCATTCCCATCATCCTCACCCCCAGCATGCCATTCCCAACATCCTCTCCTCCAACGTGCCATTCCCATCATCCTCACCCCCAGCGTGCCATTCCCATCATCTTAGGAAGCGAGGAGAAGTTGGTGGGACTTTATATGAGGAAAGCGCCCGACTAAGTACCAGGAGCATGGAGTGACTAGAAGATATATATACAACCATTTGGAGGGCATGTAATCATAACCTATCCACATCCACATTACAACCATTTAAGAAGCATATAATCATAACATATCCACATTACTCTCCAAATAGGATTTTTATTTACCAGATGTCACCACATAATGACCATGTAATAATACAATACCATAGAAATGATTTACAAAGTGTTGCCACATAATGACAATGTGGTGATATGATACCATGGGAATGACATGGTGCATTGTAATATATCTCCATATAGACACCCAACCTCCCAATTGGCATGCTCACGCAATATATTATAAAATAAAACAATACACTGGTACAGGCCCATCAATCAGAATAAATGAATTCATGAAATATTTAAAAAAGGTAATAGCATCTGAATAGCTCTAGTAATGGCATCTATATAGCTCGACGCGTTTCATGGATGTTGTTATCCAATCTTCAGGAGCAGATGCAATACGATTCATCTATAAAGAGGAAGAATTGATGCATCTTGAGTGGGTGTGAAGTGAGAGACATTGTACATAAACAGGCATACTGATACAATAAGGGCAATAAATGATAGTTCACTGATACTTACAGGCAAACCAATTGTCCGGGAGGGGAATGTGGGTGACCAGACGCTGACCGGGGGGGAGGTAGTCAGCCTCGGGAGCTGAGGCGGCAGAAGCCCCATGAGGTTAAATGGGAGCCACCTGGGATTAGATATCCTTATGTGAGAAACTTCAGTGTAAGGACCCATCATCCTCACCCCCAATGTGCCATTCCCATCCTCCTCACCCCCAATGTGCCATTCCCATCATCCTCACTCCCAGCGTGCCATTCCCATCATCTTCACCCCCAATGTGCCATTCCCATCATCCTCACCCCCAGCGTGCCATTCCCATCATCCTCACCCCCAGTGTGCCATTCCCATCATCCTCACCCCCGGCGTGCCATTCCCATCATGCTCACCCCCAGCGTGCCATTCCCATCATCCTCACCCCCAGTGTGCCATTCCCATCATCCTCACCCCCAGTGTGCCATTCCCATCATCCTCACCCCCTAAACTATTGCTTATTCACCTATAGTACGTTGAAGAAACCAACTATGCAATAGACTAAGCGTAATATTACACTATCAAGATTGGGCGCTCATAGCCACACCACGGTTGTTGAACTATAAGTAGACAGCATACTATTGTACCAACAATCATACAAAGGTTGTGCAGGGACACAAACAATGAGGGTCCAGTTAAATGGCACTGGCAGACAGGACGTTAGTCTGGAACCTTTTATGATATAAGGAATGGGCGGGTGGTCCACAAGCGGTTAAGTAACATGCCTGGGGATGCCATGACCCTGCCTGTGTGATGTATACAACCTACTACAACAACACTGACATTTACAAAGAATTAAGTTAAATTGCCAACAAAACGACAGCTCCCAATGGCTTGGTTCTGTTTGTAAACAAATGGCTGAGGACTCCATTCATCTATACCAGACCCTTCTCCTAGATGAGGGTCTGGTGTAGATGTTAAACGCTTACCTCCACACACATAGCTCCTTACCCATTTACAATGGGGGAGAAGACGGTATCTCAGTGGCCCCCTATTGCTAATTGGGGCTTACAGAGCTCTGATACCACATACCCCCATAACTACTGGTTGTAGGGAAGAGGCCCTTGTCTTCATTATCATGTGGACACGGTTCTTTGCCAGGGGGTCTCCCCAAGGCCGGACGCTGTCAAGCATAATTGCAGAAGTAATACCAATGTTACTATTGAATGTTCAGGCATTTGTTTTAAAGCCTGAATGGTAAGGCGTGGTTCACACCTATGCAGGTTGCAGTTTGCATATTCTAGGTGCATTTGGTGTTTTTCAATACATGTTTTTAATCCACTGAAGTCTATGGAACCAAAACCAGAAAAAAATCCCTGGCCCTTTCCATAAAATGCACAGATGTGAACATGACCCATAGAAAACCATGTTATGTGTACTGTAGTGTGTTTCTGTAAAACTGAAAATGCACCAAAAATGCACAGGTGTGAACCAGGCCACATTCTGTGTATGTATATATAGTATATATCCCACCATCAGATCCGAGGAAATCCCTTCTTCACTTCCCCACCTTGTACCTCACCTGCTGATGACATATTTTGCTAGGGACCGTGACCAGTCAGAAGTCATTCAGCACCCTGCTAACTACAGGGGTAGCTCCAGTATGGTATGCAATGGGAATACCAGATACTACTCATCATGCCAGTGTAGTACCCACAGACCCAAACTTCTCTTTTGGATTTTTGCCATGTAATGCTTCTGTCACTTGGGAGAAAAGACAGGTGCACCACTCTGAGGAGCTGTAAAGTGGATAAATGGGAGACAGAAACCACACGGGTGCTCAGGCTCAGATGTCCTCTAATCCATCAATGAATAAATGGCAAACGGATAAGAGAGCCGGCAAGTCCGAAAATCCTTCTAAACCCTTTATTGATGCATGACTATGAGTAAAAGCGTTTCAGCATTAAGCCTTGATCACAGTCATGCATCGAAAAGGGATTTAGAAGGATTATAGGAGTTGCCGACTCTCCTATTCATTTGGCTCCTGTCACATGACCAGAAACAGGTAGTTGCGATAGATTTCCTCACTCTCGCTGTGCACGACTGCACAGGTCAGAGGTCTGCTACCGCTACATAAGCTGACCATAGATGGAGTGATTTTCTCCCTGTGGTTGCAGGAAAGAAAATTGATCGATTCTCCAATCAACGCAGTCAGTGTTGCTAGGGGCATCCCGGCCGTAGAGCCATTGTGCTCTCCCAGCAGGGGGGTGGGAGAGAGGGGGAAGCCATCCACATTGGGCTATAACAGCTGCTAGCAATAGTCGCATGTTGTCAGGGCTGGGCTCAGTCCTCCCTTCTCAGAGCTTAAGTTGTTTTCAGCTGTCTGTTAATTGCCAGTACTCTTCTTTCCACAGTGACTCATTTGGTCTTCATTTCCTGCTCATCAGCTATGATGAGCAGGAAATGACTGCCTGGATCAGATCTCCTGTGCCTTCGCCTGGTCAACATAACCAAATACTCTCTACTGTGTTTTCCTGTTAAAGATTTTGCCTGGCTGACTTCACTTCTGTTTCCTAATCCTGTTTGCTGCCTCTACTACGCTGATCCCTGGATTCCTGTTTCACTGGCTTGCTCCGACTACCCACTCTGGTTACCGAACTCTGGCTATGTTTTGACTACGTTTGCTCTGTTTGTACTATTTTACCATTTTATTAAAACGTGTGATTTTTACTGCACTTCTGTATCAGTCTGATTCATGATTCCTGACACATGTAAAATCTGACCGGCTGGTTGTACCCAAGTTTATTGGTTTATTGAGTGATCAGCTTGGGGACATCCAGCCTGCTCATACATGGTTCGAATCTCAGCCGGTTCCTGCTGAACCAGCTGAGATTCAAATCATCTATGGCTGGCTATTGGCTGGTTCTACAGGCCCTCAGGTTTTGTTCAAATCCCAGAACAGTTCTGAAGAATCCTGGGTGGTTTGGGGATATGAAACCCACCCACTAAACAAACAGGGAATGCCTATCAGATTGTTACATGCTAAAGAAACCATGCTGGCCAGCAACATGAACCAGTAAATAAGTCCATCATACTGAGACACGAATAGAATGATCCTATGTGGACATGTTTCAGACAATTGGGAAATTAGTGCCTTTCAATCTTTTACTAATGATTCAGTGTGAGTGGAGAAGCCTGGGTTTTCAGTTTTCTTTGGGTTTCGTAGTCCCAGATCTGGAGCCCTGAGGCTTCAGAGTTTTGGGTGGGAAGAATTCTCCAATCCTGAGTCCGGATCTTGCTGGAGACCTGCAGGTTGTAATAGTGTGGAGGTGTGCACACTCGATATAAGCGAGGCTTGGCCATAGCTCTAGGCTCCCTTCAGGAGACAACTGTGTACTCCATCCAGGAGTAAAGTGTTGGTGAAAACCCCTGCGTGGGCAACTGTTTTCTGTGTAAAGGTTTTCATTCTTTTTAATAAAAGTGGGCCAGCCAGAATCTCTGGATTTGATTAAACTCACTAGAAAGCACTATATATAAAGGCCCCATATTAGTCTATTAGCAGATGGTATGTGTATTAGTGGATCTATATACTGTAATATGGATATATAGGCCCATAACAACTGCTGAATTATTATTGTCACATGTTTGCATTGTGAACTCTAAAAGTGCCCTTTTAAAAACAGTTAACACGTTAGTACTCTATATGGCCAAAAGTTTTTGAGAACCTGACCATCACACCTCTATGAGCTTGCTGGACATTCCATGCCAATGCCATTAATATGGAGTTGCCCACCATTTGTGGCTATAACATCCTTCATTTTTCTGGGGAGGCATTCCACAAGGATATGTGTCTATTTGTGAGGTCAGGTACTGATGTTGGATAAGAAGACCTGGCTTACAATTGGTGTTCTAATTCATACTAAAGGTTTTCAGTATGGTTGAAGTCAGGATTCTCTACAGGCCCACTAGAGTTACTCCACACCAAACTCATCAAACCATAACTTTATGGACCTGGATTTGTGCACAGTCGTGCTGGAACAGTCACCAAACTGGAGGGACAGGTTCCTGCCTCAACTGTGCCCCCCCGGAAGCATGGTGCCCAAGGGAAAAACGTGGTTCCTTTATGATTTCCATGGTCACAGGGAGATGGCTATCTGATTGGATGCTGGTGCCCCATGTGACTCTGGCGGTCATCTTGGGTCAGGTAGAGTCTATTTTAGCAACTGGCTAGTGTAGGTACAGAATCCCTGTCTGGCAGGGACAGTACTTAGAGATAGGGAAAGGTTCCCCAGGAGTAGGGACAGTGCAGGGACTACATCTACCTCCCAGGAAGCCTTCCCTTTTGGGTGTGGTCCACATATCGCTGGTCCACTTTTGTTTGTGTTGTAAGTATGCTCCCCGGCTGGGCCTGTTGTACTTTCTGAAATTTTCTATAATATATTGTTACTGCCAACCACAGACTCTGCTTGTCACTGCCCACTGCAAAACGCTGCACCTAACCCACACGTGTAAAGGGTGGTTTTAATGGTCAACACGAGTCACTAAAAACTTGAAGGGTAGGACCACCTCATCCTGTAAACGACTGGCTGCCTTTTTAGAAGTCTACACCCCAGTGTGGTTGAACTTCGAATGATATTGAGCTCCAATTCCATACAGCCCTTCATTATTTTTAGATTTACTGAGCTGGGAGCTTTATCCTTAGACATTGGTGCTGCATATTTCAAAGGATCCTAGGGTTGCAATGTTCTTATAAAACTGAGACTGATCATGTAACATTACTGATAAAGACCCTCCTATTAAGCCATGATTAAAGGAATTGTAAAGCTTCATTTTTTTTTTAAATCACAAACATGTTATATTTACCTCCTCTGTGCAAGGGTTTTGCACAGAACGGCCCTGATCCTCCTCTTTTGGGGTCCCTCCGCAGTGCTCCAGGCTCCTCCCCGCATCGAGTGCCCCCACGGGGGCGCGCGCCAGAGTCCTGCTGCTACGTCCATTGACACAGACAGCAGGACTCAGTCCCACTCCCCATCATTGGATTTGATTGACAGCAGCGGAAGCCAATGGCTCCTTTTTTGTTAGCTTTGAATGGAACATGGTATAGTTAAAGTGCTTCCAAAGGCTCAAGGTTTTTTTTACTTTAATACATTCTATACATTAAGGTAAAAAACCTTCTGGGTTTTGCACAGAACGGCCCTGATCCTCCTCTTTTGGGGTCCCTCCGCAGTGCTCCAGGCTCCTCCCCGCGTTGAGTGCCCCCACGGGGGCGCACGCCAGAGTCCTGCTGCTACGTCCATTGACACAGACAGCAGGACTCAGTCCCACTCCCCATCATTGGATTTGATTGACAGCAGCGGAAGCCAATGGCTCCTTTTTTGTTAGCTTTGAATGGAACATGGTATAGTTAAAGTGCTTCCAAAGGCTCAAGGTTTTTTTTACTTTAATACATTCTATACATTAAGGTAAAAAACCTTCTGGGTTTTGCACAGAACGGCCCTGATCCTCCTCTTTTGGGGTCCCTCCGCAGTGCTCCAGGCTCCTCCCCGCGTTGAGTGCCCCCACGGGGGCGCACGCCAGAGTCCTGCTGCTACGTCCATTGACACAGACAGCAGGACTCAGTCCCACTCCCCATCATTGGATTTGATTGACAGCAGCGGAAGCCAATGGCTCCTTTTTTGTTAGCTTTGGATGGAACATGGTATAGTTAAAGTGCTTCCAAAGGCTCAAGGTTTTTTTACTTTAATACATTCCATACATTAAGGTAAAAAACCTTCTGGGTGCAGCTGGC
>BLSH010367878.1:378816-389787 GCA_018402905.1 Glandirana rugosa | reverse complement strand
GAGTCGGTACGGTACGGTGGTGACTCTCGGCCGGTACGACACGGGGGTGAACCTCGGCTGGTACGACACGGTGGTGACTCTCGGCCGGTACGACACGGGGGTGACCCTCGACTGGTACGACACGGTGGTGACTTTCGGTCGGTACGACACGGTGGTAACACTCGACCAGTACGACACGGTGGTAACACTCGGCCAGTACGACACGGTGGTCATCCTCGGCCGGTACGACATTTCTTGTTCAGATGCCATGGTAACAAATAAACAGAAATAATGTTGTCAAATCTTCATCTGTGTATCCATGAGATTTAGTAACACATTAGCAGAATGATGGCTGTGAGCACCCACCTCCACAGCATGGCCGGCTCCTACTGGTGGCACAGCATGACCGGCTCACAATGGTGGCACAGCATGACCAGCTCACAATGGTGGCACAGCATGGCTGGCTTTCAGTGGTGGCACAGCATGGTCAGCTCCCAGTGGGGGCACAGCATGGCCGGCTCTCAGTGGTGGCACAGCATGGTCGGCTCCAAGTGGGGGCACAGCATGGCCGGCTCTCAGTGGTGGCATGGCATGGCTGAGTCCCAGTGGTAGCATAGCATGGCCGGCTCCCAGTGGTGGCACAGCATGGGTGGCTCCCAGCGGTGGCACAGCATGGCCAGCTCCCAGTGGTGGCATAGCATAGGTGGCTCCTAGTGGTGGCAGAGCATGGCCTGCTCCCAGTGGTGGCACAACATGGCCTGCTCCCAGTGGTGGCACAGCATGGCTGGCTCTCAGTGATGGCACAGCATGGCCAGCTCTCAGTGATGGCACAGCATAGCTGGCTCCCAATGGTGGCACAGCATGAGAGGGTCCCAATGGTGGTGGCACAACATGGGACCTGTAACAGAAGAGGGTGGATGAGAAGAGAACACTGTGGGATTCACTGGGCTTGTAAGTATATTTATGTAGCCTACGTTGCACCTAAGGTAAAGAATATTAGGTTAAATTCACAAAGCTAACACACTAGGATAAGGACAGTTATTTTTAATACAGTGACAGTTATTTTCAGCTGAGCCCACTGATCTTTGGAGCGGCTGGTTGAGTGCTGCCGTTGCCATTGAGGGTAATGGAACCTGGAAGTATAAAGAAGTATAGCTTTTTGGCTTCATGGCCAGGCCCTTACTGCGCATGCGCGAGCCGCCGCTGCGCTTTCTCACTGGCCCAGTGGCAGAGGAGGGAGAAGGAGGGAGCCAGGCTGCTGACTTCAGCAGCCGGAGCCCGGGCTCCCGGATGTGTGGAAAAGGACACCTGTCAAAGATGGGTGTCCTCTCCCTCCTCCCTCCTCCCCCCTGAAAGGTGCCAAATGTGACACCTGAGGGGGGAAGAAACTGACGAGCGGAAGTTCCCCTTTTGGTTGTAAAGTGCTATGGAAACTGTTGGTGCTATATAAATCCTGTATAATAATAAGAAGAAAATAGATGTAACATGCAGCTTTCTTTCAAATGATCCCTGGTGACCTTGCCATAAAGTTCAGGCACTTCCTGTTATAGGGTGAAAACACGTCGTCCCCGTCACCACAATTGTGCTCCTGTGTTGTCACTCTGTCACACAAGCTTCCCATGCAGCCTACAAGCGACCAAACATTACACAGGCATGCTCAACTGCCAGGGAACCCGCCTTGGGAAATGCCATGCAGCCATCCCTGGAGAGTATGTAGACAGGAAAAGGCTGCAAAGAGGCTGCAGGAGATCAGCAACACTAAGATGTAACAAGGGATGAAGTAAAGGTGGATGCAATTAAATGTCTACATCTACTTTAAAGTAGACATCGACTCCAGCTGAATGACACCGTGTATCATAACCAGTTGCCATTTATTTAAAGTACTTGTATTCACCTTTTTTCCCCTCTTTTGTTACATCTCAGTGCTGCTAATCTCCTACAGCCTCTTTGCAGCCATTACCAAGACTGGATGAAGCACATGGAGGGGTGTACTCACTTTTTACTATATATATATATATATCTAGACAAGCAGGGTGAGGAGCACATCAACATCCAAATCTGTGCCAGCAATCAGAGCCTCCTGTGGGTCTAGATCAGGGGTAGGCAACCTGGGGCCCTCCAGCTGTGGAAGAACTACAAGTCCCATCATGCCCATGGGAGTAACTGTAACTGTCAGCCTTGCAATGCCTCATGGGAAATGTAGTTCCACAACAGCTGGAGGGCTACTGGTTGCCTACCCCTGGTCTAGATAATAGAGAAAAGTTCACGGGATTGCTGCACAAGAAAATGTATTGAATAAATCGATAAAATCACATACAGATCGTCATGTGTATCAAGGGTACGGTTTTGGGCTATGACAGATAATGCCCTTCTTCAGCCAAACACAGACAAACTACTGCACAGGTGTCAAACACAAGGCCCGCGGGCCGAATCCGGCCCTCCAAGCCATTTCATGTGGCCCTCGCACCTGTCCTGCAGCTGCAGGAGAGCTCCAGCCCACCTCCAGACCCTGTACTTTCTGCTTTCCAGCAATGCATCCAGCTTCTTCCCAGCAGCAGCATAAGGTAAGGGGGTGCACTTTGATGCAAGGGAGGGTGGAGGATTCAACTTCTGATGGTGGGGGTGACTCTTGACATCTAATGTAAGGGAAGGGGATGCTCTGGACATAGTCTTAAAGATACAACTGGCCCTTTTATGGGCAATCATAATGCTGATGTGGCCCACAATGAAATTGAGTTTGACACCACTGAACTACTGAATCACATAAACAGGTATATACAGTAATTACACAGCAAATGTGGAACCAATTAGTTAATTAGACATCAAACAACCGTCAATTTAACCACGAGTAATCAAAGGAAAACAAAACAATGTGTCAGTGAAATCAGGTCAACAGATGGATCATCACACATGGAACGATCATAAATCTGCCTAAAACAATACAAAAATACACAAAATGTAAAAAAATTATAAAAAAAGGAGAAAATGAGAAAAAAGAAAAAAAAAGAACAAAAGAAAAAAACAGATGCTGTGAGAGAAAAATAGATATACAAAAAAGAATAATAGATAGATAAATGATTATCCAATCAAAAAAAGACAGGAAAAGATTAGTTAAAATAATATAACTGGACAACCAAATCCAATATGTGGTCCCTAGAAGAAAAGATACAGATCTGTCTGTGTTTAACCCCCTGGGAAATAATGTGTCTAAGGCTGCATTCACATAGGGGCGACCCGATTTCAGCGCGACTTCGCTAGGCGATTTAAGCGCGACTTCCAGCGCGACTTCAAAGACCTCAGGCGACTTTACAACACGACTTTTGCCAGGCGACTTTGACTTGACCAATCAGAGAAGGGACGGAGGGGGCTGCCTAAAAATAAATTATATTCTTTTGACTGTAAAGTCGCTTCTATGTAGATGGGGATCCGACTTGGAGGCGACTTCTATTGAATTCTATGGGCACAAGTCGGATAGAAGTCGCCTAGAAGTAGTACAGGAACCTTTTCAGAAGTCGCCTTGAAGTCGGAGCGACTTCAGTCGTGTATATTAAGACGGCTCCCATTCATTTCAATGGGATTTCAAATGTCAAGCAACTTGGGGCGACTTGAGGCAACTCAAGTCGGATCGCAAGTCGCCCCTATGTGAACGGGCACTAAGGCCTGGTTCACACTGCTGTGAACTGTACTGCGAATAGATTGCGTTGCGATAGATTAAATACGCAAGTCATCTCCAATAACATAGTGTTCTACCAGTGCAGTTCACACTGATGCGTTGCAAATCTAATCCGTGAAGAAAAAGGGTCCTGTGTGAGTTTGATCCGCGCGCGATGCTGTGCGTTGCGAATTCAACTCCATAGACTACAATAGAACACGGATTGAAAACGCAATCTCCCATTCACATCACTGCGATAGCTTCCCCCTCCAACTCCAGCTACAGCTTTGCAGTAGATTCGCACCAACACATGTAGAAATCGCACTTGTGTCTGAACTGAAAAAACTCGCATCGCAATCGTATTCAATTCGCAGAAAATTCGCACCGCAGCAGTGTGAACCGAGCCTAAACGTTGGATCCAGGATACCTCACGTCGTTTTCAAATTAATTCACGATTACCTCCCCCTTGATGTCCCACGCCATAGAAGGGGAGGTAATCGTGAATTAATTTTAAAACGACGTGAGGTATCCTGGATCGTTTAGACACATTATTTCCCAGGGGGTTAAACACAGACTATGATCTGTATCTTTTCTTGTAGGGACCACATATTGGATTTGGTTGTCCAGTTATATTATTTTAACTAATCTTTTCCTGTCTTTTTTTGATTGGATAATCATTTACCTATCTATTATTCTTTTTTGTATATCTATTTTTCTCACAGTATCTGTTTTTTTCTTTTCTTCTTTTTCTTTCTTTTTTCTTATTTTCTCCTTTTTTTTATAGTTTTTTACATTTTTTACGTTTTGTGTATTATTTTAGGCAGATTTATGATCGTTCCATGTGTGATGATCCACCTGTTGACCTGATTTCACTGACACATTGTTTTGTTTTCCTTTGATTACTCGTGGTTAAATTGACGGTTGTTTGATGTCTAATTAACTAATTGGTTCCACATTTTCTGTGTAATTATATACCTGTTTATGTGATTCAGTAGTTTGTCTGTGTTTGGCTGAAGAAGGGCGTTATCTGTCATAGCCCGAAACCGTACCCTTGATACACATGACGATCTGTATGTGATTTTATCGATTTATTCAATACATTTTCTTGTGCAGCAATCCCGTGAACTTTTTTCTATATATATATATATATTACACAGTATCTCACAAAAGTAAGTACACCCCTCACATTTTTGTAAATATTTTATTCTATCTTTTCATGTGACAACACTGAAGAAATGACACTTTGCTACAATGTAAAGTAGTGAGTGTACAGCTTGTATAACAGTGTAAATTTGCTGTCCCCTCAAAATAACCCAACACACAGCCATTAATGTCTAAACCGCTGGCAACAAGAGTGAGTACACCCCTAAGTGAAAATGTCCAAATTAGGCCCAAAGTGTCAATATTTTGTGTGGCCACCATTATTTTCCAGCACTGCCTTAACCCTCTTGGGCATGAAGTTCACCAGAGCTTTACAGGTTGCCACTGGACTCCTCTTCCCCTCCTCCATGATGACATCACAGAGCTGGGAGATGTTAGAGACCTTGTGCTCCTCCACCTTCCGTTTGAGGAGGCCCCACAGATGCTCAATAGGGTTTAGGTCTGGAGACATGCTTGTCCAGTCCATCACCTTTACCCTCAGCTTCTTTAGCAAGGCGGTGGTCGTCTTGGGGGGGTGTTTGGGGTCGTTATCATTTTGGAATACTGCCCTGTGGCCCAGTCTCTGAAGGGAGGGGATCATGCTCTGCTTCAGTATGTCACAGTACATGTTGGCATTCATGGTTCCCTCAATGAACTGTAGCTCCCCAGTGCTGGAAGCACTCATGCAGCCCCAGACCATGACACTCCCACCACCATGCTCTGTAGGCAAGGCACACTTGTCTTTGTACTCCTCACCTGGTTGTCGCCACACACGCTTGACACCATCTGAACCAAATACGTTTATCTTGGTCTCATCTGACCAGAGGACATGGTTCCGGTAATCCATGCCCTTAGTCTGCTTGTCTTCAGCAAACTGTTTGCGGGTTTTCTTGTGCAGCATCATTAGAAGAGGCTTCATTCTGGGATGACAGCCATGCAGATCAATTTGATGCAGTGTACAGCGTATGGTCTGAGCACTGACAGGCTGATCCCCCACCCCTTCAGCCTCTGGCAGCACTCATAAAGACAACCTCTGGATATGACGCTGAGCACGTGCACTCAACTTCTTTGGGCGACCATGGTGAGGCGCTGTTCTGAGTGGAACCTGTCCTGTTAAACCGCTGTATGGTCTTGGCCACCATGCTGCAGCTCAGTTTCAGGGTCTTGGCAATCTTCTTATAGCCTAGGCCATCTTTATGTAGAGCAACAATTCTTTTTTTCAGATCCTCAGAGAGTTCTTTGCCACGAGGTGCCATGTTGAACTTCCAGTGACCAGTATGAGAGAGTGAGAGCGATAACACCAAATTTAACACACCTGCTCCCCATTCACACCTGAGACCTTGTAACACTAATGAGTCACATGACACCGGGGAGGGAAAATTACTAATTGGGCCCAATTTGGACATTTTCACTTAGGGGTGTACTCACTTTTGTTGCCAGCGGTTTAGACATTAATGGCTGTGTGTTGAGTTATTTTGAGGGGACAGTAAATTTACACTGTTATACAAGCTGTACACTCACTACTTTACATTGTAGCAAAGTGTCATTTCTTCAGTGCTGTCACATGAAAAGATAGAATAGAATATATATGAAAAATATGAGGGGTGTTCTCACTTTTATGAGATACTGTATATATATATATATATATATATATATATATATATATATATATATATATACACAGTATAAAGAGGTTTCACTTCTTTCTGTTTCCATTATAAAAGTTTATTGGATTTCCCTGAAAAAGAGCAAGTCGAAATGCGTCGGAAATTGGGTGTGAGTGGGGTACATCTTTGATCTGGTGTTATGTAGCATCTACTGCCCACAACGTACTGAGGAGGGGCGGCCCATACAGGCACAGCAACGTACCTGTACGACGCTGGACACTCCTGGTTACAGAGCGCACGCGGGAGTTTGGTCAGCAGGTCCCAGGCAAATGATTCATGGCCAGAACCTGCTGATCAGCTGTGTCCAATCACAGCCCAGAGCCCTGTGTTGTCAATCAACCCAGGGCTCTGTACAGAGGGAACAACAATCTCTGTTTATTCTCCTTGCAAAGCAGGGATAAGAGACAAAAATATATTTAGTGAAAAGCAGCACGTTACACACTTGCTAGGCACACATTTAACCCCTTGATTACCAGAGATGTTAATTTCTTCCCTGCCAGTGTCATTTACAGTGACAGTTTATAGTATTAGCACTGATCACTGTATTAGTATCACTGGTGATGTCAGTTAGTCAGGTCCCAATCAGTGTCGGTGTCAAATTTTTTTTTCAACATTCTTGGTCTTTTTTTTGTTTATTTAATAAAAAGATATAAAACATGCAGTGGTGATCAAATACCAAAAAAATAAAAAATGATATCAATTTTCATTTGGGTACAGCGTTGCATGACCGCGCAATTACCAGTTAACCTCTTCCGGACCGCCCACTGTATATATACGTCATTCGTTTGTTATATATTGTTAAAGCAGCAGATAGCTGCCATAACCCCGGTATTCGCCACGGGATCACTTTTATAGGCTGCGGGAGAGGTGCACCCCCCCTCCCCACACTGCTGCCCGATAGTTTCCCCGCTCACCAGAGCTGTCAGTAAAGTGGGAAACGATCCGATCCCCTGGAACGATGGGCAGGAAGTAGAGTGAGGGCAAGGTGTTCCCCTCAATCAACTCTATGCCCTTGGAGGACCGGAGCGAATTCTGACATCACTTCCGCCTAACGGTCTTAAAGGGATATTTTTTAATTAGCAAATATAATATTACCGGTACATTTTTTTTTTTCGCTTTTAAGGCTGGGTTCACACTGCATGATGCAGCGGCTCACAGCAGGAGTCCTGTGTGTCCCTGTTCACCATTTGAGCCCGAACTTTGGGCCAAATTTGGACCTGAAACGTACCAAAAGACAAACAGCGTTCTTGTGCAAATTGCACCGGAGCTGCTGCGGTGATGTGTGAACCGGCTCCAAAGAGAATTGGTCACAATCTCCTGCTATGCAAATTGGATGTAGGTTTCACTGCATTCCTATTACAGGGGATGTTTACATTTCTATTACGGAGATGTTTACATTTCTATTACAAGGGATGTTTACGTTTCTATTACAAGGGATGCTTACATTTCTATTACAAGGGATGTTTACGTTTCTATTACAAGGGATGTTTACATTTCTATTACAAGGGATGTTTACGTTTCTGTTACAAGGAATGTTTACGTTTCTATTACAAGGGATGCTTACATTTCTATCACAAGGGATGCTTAC
Source organism: Glandirana rugosa (assembly GCA_018402905.1). Lineage (NCBI taxonomy): Eukaryota > Metazoa > Chordata > Amphibia > Anura > Ranidae > Glandirana > Glandirana rugosa. The sequence goes on along the minus strand of BLSH010367878.1, from coordinate 381,761 downwards.
GTTTCTATTACAAGGGATGTTTACATTTCTATTACAAGGGATGTTTACGTTTCTGCTACAAGGAACGTTTATGTTTCTATTACAAGGGATGTTTACGTTTCTATTACAAGGGATGTTTACGTTTCTATTACAAGGGATGTTTACATTTCTATTACAAGGGATGTTTATGTTTCTAATACAAGGAATGTTTATGTTTCTATTACAAGGAATGTTTACATTTCTATTACAAGGGATGTTTACGTTTCTATTACAATGGATGTTTACATTTATATTACAAAGGATGTTTACATCTCTATTACAAGGGATGTTTACGTTTCTATTACAAGGGATGTTTACGTTTCTATTTCAAGGGATGTTTACGTTTCTATTACAAGGGATGTTTACGTTTCTATTACAAGGGATGCTTACATTTCTATTACAAGGGATGTTTACGTTTCTATTACAAGGGATGTTTACATTACAAGCAATGTTTACATTTCTATTACAAGGGATGTTTACATTTCTATTACAAGGGATGTTTACATTTCTATTACAAGGGATGTTTACGTTTCTATTTCAAGGGATGTTTACGTTTCTATTACAAGGGATGTTTACGTTTCTATTACAATGGATGTTTACATTTCTATTACAAGGGATGTTTACGTTTCTATTACAATGGATGTTTACATTTCTATTACAATGGATGTTTACGTTTCTATTACAAGGGATGTTTACATTTCTATTACAATGGATGTTTACATTTCTATTTCAAGGGATGTTTACGTTTCTATTACAAGGGATGTTTACGTTTCTATTACAATGGATGTTTACATTTCTATTACAAGGGATGTTTACGTTTCTATTACAATGGATGTTTACATTTCTATTACAATGGATGTTTACGTTTCTATTACAAGGGATGTTTACATTTCTTTTTCAAGGGATGTTTCCATTTCTATTACAAGGGATGTTTATGTTTCTATTACAAGGGATGTTTACATTTCTATTACAAGGGATGTTTACATTTCTATTACAAGGGATGTTTACATTTCTTTTTCAAGGGATGTTTACATTTCTATTACAAGGGATGTTTACGTTTCTATTACAAGGGATGTTTACGTTTCTATTACAATGGATGTTTACATTTCTATTACAATAGATGTTTACGTTTCTATTACAAGGGATGTTTACGTTTCTATTACAAGGGATGTTTACGTTTCTATTACAAGGGATGTTTACATTTCTATTACAAGGGATGTTTACGTTTCTGCTACAAGGAACGTTTATGTTTCTATTACAAGGGATGTTTACGTTTCTATTACAAGGGATGTTTACGTTTCTATTACAAGGGATGTTTACATTTCTATTACAAGGGATGTTTACGTTTCTATTACAAGGGATGTTTACATTTCTATTAAAAGGGATGTTTATGCTTCTATTACAAGGGATGTTTACATTTCTGTTACAAGGAATGTTTATGTTTCTAATACAAGGAATGTTTATGTTTCTATTACAAGGAATGTTTACATTTCTATTACAAGGGATGTTTACGTTTCTATTACAATGGATGTTTACATTTCTATTACAAAGGATGTTTACATCTCTATTACAAGGGATGTTTATGTTTCTATTACAAGGGATGTTTACGTTTCTATTACAATGGATGTTTACATTTCTATTTCAAGGGATGTTTACGTTTCTATTACAAGGGATGTTTACGTTTCTATTACAATGGATGTTTACATTTCTATTACAAGGGATGTTTACGTTTCTATTACAATGGATGTTTACATTTCTATTACAATGGATGTTTACGTTTCTATTACAAGGGATGTTTACATTTCTTTTTCAAGGGATGTTTCCATTTCTATTACAAGGGATGTTTACGTTTCTATTACAAGGGATGTTTACATTTCTATTACAATGGATGTTTACATTTCTATTACAAGGGATGTTTACATTTCTTTTTCAAGGGATGTTTACATTTCTATTACAAGGGATGTTTACGTTTCTATTACAAGGGATGTTTACATTTCTATTACAAGAGATGTTTACGTTTCTATTGCAAGGGATGTTTACATTTCTATTACAAGAGATGTTTACGTTTCTATTGCAAGGGATGTTTACATTTCTATTACAAGGGATGTTTAAGTTTCTATTACAATAGATGTTTACGTTTCTATTACAAGGGATGTTTACATTTCTATTACAAGGGATGTTTACATTTCTATTACAAGGGATGTTTACGTTTCTATTACAATAGATGTTTACATTTCTATTACAAGGGATGTTTACATTTCTATTACAAGGGATGTTTACATTTCTATTACAAGGGATGTTTAAGTTTCTATTACAATAGATGTTTACATTTCTATTACAAGGGATGTTTACATTCCCTGTAATAGGAATAAAAGTGATAAAAATATATATAAAGGGACAGTGTAAAAAAAAAAAAAAAAGTAAAATAAATAAGGAAAAAAAATATAAAGCGCGCCGTTCCTCCGTGCACTCACGCAGAAGCGAACGCATACGTAGGTTGCAACCGCAAATGTAAACAGTGTTCAAACCACACATGTGAGGTATCGCCACGATCCTTAGAGCGAGAGCAACAATTCTAGCAGAATACCTTCTCTGTAACTCTAAACTGGTAATCTGTAGAAATGTTTAAATTGTAACCTATGGAGATTTTTAAGTACCGCAGTTTGTCGCCATTCCGCGAGTGGGTGCAATTTTAAAGTGTGACATGTTTGGTATCAATTTACTTGGCATAACATCATCTTTCACATTATGCAAAAAGAATTGGGCTAACTTTACTGTTTTAATTTTTCAAAAAAAGTGTATTTTTTTTAAAAAAAGGATATTTAACCACTTGCCGACTGTCAACTGCAGGTTGACGGCGACAAGATGGCTTTCCTAGGCAAACGGTAGAACAGCGGCAGTTGGACGTCAACTGCCAGCCGTTCACC
>BLSH010367878.1:364572-376373 GCA_018402905.1 Glandirana rugosa | reverse complement strand
GTTACGTTCTCAAACGATGGTTCAGTTTGAGTCTACGGATGTGTAAATAATAATAATAGTAATTATTATATTTTTATGTAAATCACTACAGTATCATTTACTATTTCTACGTAAGTAAACAGAAAAGATAGACGAACTGCAAGTGGAAATTACTTTATTATTAATGTTGATTTGTTTTGGCCGGTATCAAAGGAAACGAAACTTTCGGTGTGTTTACCTTCTTCTCCTTAGCTACTTCGTCTTCACTCGCGCAACCCTGGCGGAATAGCGGTCGTTCGTTGTAGACGGTTGGAGGCCGCTGAAGAAGCGTGAAATGTTCAAATATCTTTCTCCTTGAATCAGTACGTACTTCTTCGAAAGTGTTATAAACTTGTAAAGTGCGAAGAAGTCGCCGGAGGTTGGCAGATGTTGCTTGCTGGCGATAAGGCGGTCCCAACGCGCTCACTTCTGCTTCATCGATTCCTCTTCTTCCATTTGTGTGGCTTTCAAAGCAAAGGAAACTATGGCCGGTTTTGTTTAGTTGTAATTATTATTTCATTAAAGGTGAACGTCAAGCAGATAGAAAAGACAAATGAATGCATCTTTATCATTTACTATGACATCACTAAATGTATTTTTATATTATTAATGATAATAATAATAAATGTGTAGGCATCTGAGTTTGACTTGGTAGCAAACTCTTGCATTGCCTGTACAGTGGAGCTCAGAGGAGATGAGGAGAAGCAGCTCAGGGAGCCAATCAGATGTGGTGAGGTGCAAGGAGCATGCTGTTAGCAGGAGCAAGCAGAGTGACCGAGATAAACGCATCTTCCTTTACTTTCCAGTCACAAGCTTTGGGAATAAACAAGACTTGTTAGGCCTCATTTACATGGGTGGCAAAGGGGGGCAGTGGAAACAGGCAGTCGATCGGCCTTTTTACCACCCCCTGACCACGAAGTCACACAGTTGCTGCAGTCGCGTTTTGGGCGATAATACACTATATTACCAAAAGTATTGGGACACCTTCCTTTCCATGCACATGAACTTTAATGGCATCCCAGTCTTAGTCCGTAGGGTTCAATATTGAGTTGGCCCACCCTTTGCAGCTATAACAGCTTCAACTCTTCTGGGAAGGCTGTCCACGAGGTTTAGGAGTGTGTCTATGGGAATGTTTGACCATTCTTCCAGAAGCACATTTGTGAGGTCAGGCACTGATGTTGGATGAGAAGGCCTGGCTCACAGTCTCCACTCTAATTCATCCCAAAGGTGTTCTATCAGGTTGAGCTCAGGACTCTGTGCAGGACAGTCAAGTTCCTCCACCGCAAACTCGCTCATCCATGTCTTTATGGACCTTGCTTTGTGCACTGGTCCAAATCATTTGGTGGAGGGGGGGTTATGGTGGGGGGTTGTTTTTCAGGGGTTGGGCTTGGCCCCTTAGTTCCAGTGAAGGGAGTTCTTAAGGTGTCAGCATACCAAGACATTTTGGACAATTTCCTGCTCCCAACTTTGTGGGAACAGTTTGGGGAAGGCCCCTTCCTGTTCCAACATGACTGCACACCAGTGCACAAAGCAAGGTCCATAAAGACATGGATGAGAGAGTTTGGGGTAAAGGAACTTGACTGGCCTGCACAGAGTCCTGACCTCAACCTGATAGAACACCTTTGGGATGAATTAGAGCGGAGACTGTGAGCCAGGCCTTCTCATCCAACATCAGTGCCTGACCTCACAAATGAGCTTCTGGAAGAATGGTCAAACATTCCCATAGACACTCCTAAACCTTGTGGACAGCCTTCCCAGAAGAGTTGAAGCTGTTATAGGTCAAAAGGGTGGGCCAACTCAATATTGAACCCTACAGACTAAGACTAGAATGCCATTAAAGTTCATGTGCGTGTAAAGGCAGGCGTCCCAATACTTTTGGTAATATAATGTATTTATACAACATGTTGTGTTTGCCAGGCCAAACTGCGGTTCCACCTTCCAAACATGACCCATTCAGGTTAATGAGACCATGCTGCAATTACACTGCAACCTTGTGCAATGTACAACAGACATTCAGGAGATGACATATTGCCTGTTAGCCACCTGTCAACTTATGTGGTAAACTCTACCACACTTGTCAAAGAGGCCTAAGTGTTACTGAACCAAAGCAGAGAAAAATCAGGTCTCCTCCTCGGCTATATGGGCTATATGGGCCTGTGCTAAGTGGCAGAGCTGTGTAAATCTCAGGACTGGATGGACAGCTATAGAAATAATTTAACAGCTTTTATAAATATACAGTATCTTGTCCATGTTTGTGGCTGTTTGCCCAGAGTTCAGATTTAAAGCTGAAATCCAGCAATTCAACTATTTTGTAAAAAATGAAGGTACACTGTGAGTTAAGTCTAGCGAGGTGCATGACACTTCCTGGCCTTTATTTCTAGTATTTATAAATGACAGCTTTATAGCACTCCTGGTAGACCGCTATCACTTTCCAGAGAGCAACACGGATCCTTCTGAGCTCTGCATCTTCAACAGGAGAGTCTCTGCAGTTGCTATGTCTGCCCCTCCCCTTATCCTTCCCATTCACAGAAGCCTTTGTACTATGAGAAAACATTCACAAAATACAAAGGCTTCTGTGAATGGGCAGCAGAGAGGAAGGTGGGCATCGCTACTCTGTGTGTCTTTCTCTTCTCTCCCAGCCCTGAGTGTCTCATTTTCCAATTCCCCATAGAGCAATACACCTGTCAGATGATGCCATAAATGTTGGCCCCGCTCTACGCACTTCATCACATCTGACATTGTCTGTGGTTTCACGACACAGATGATCTCAGATGTGATGAAATGCGTAGGGTGGAGCTCAATGTTTGTGACGTCATCAAGGACCCCGATATCAGGAAACGGCCCACCTAAGCCCCGGGACCGGCAGATATTATATGATGAGCGCTTACATATTTTTAACTTGTGAGTATTTAGTACATTGCAGATACCATTGTAGGGCATAACTCTGCAAGAAAGCATGTACTGGAGTCACCATCGGGTGAGCAAGCACTGATATTCTTTTACATGGTATATTGAGTTTAATTTTTATGACATCCAGACCCAGTCACATTCAGTGGAGGCTGGTGCTCCATTTTTTTTGGGGGGGGGCGCGGCAAACAAACCCCCCCGCCAGATCCGCATTTACCCAATCTCGGTTGCGGCTTCCCCGGCTTCTCCTGGCTAATTCATTCTTAAGATCCGTCTCCTGTCCTGATTGGCCGGGAAGAGAAGCTGGAAGACAATAGAAAATATTGATTGTGATAGCGATATCAATAGCGAATACTGATTGAAGTGGGTGGGTTCTGTGCTCCGAGCTCCAACCTGTTTGAAGCCAATTAGAGCCTCAGGCTCTAATAGGGGCGCAGGGGCACTGCCCCCCTGATCTCCATGCACCGACTCCTAATCTCCATGCACAGCTCCTAATCTCCATGCACAAACTCCTAATCTCCATGCACAACTCCTAATCTCCATGCACAACTCCTAATCTCCATGCACAACTCCTAATCTCCATGCACAACTCCTAATCTCCATGCACCGACTCCTAATCTCCATGCACCGACTCCTAATCTCCATGCACCGACTCACAATCTCCATGCACAACTCCTAATCTCCATGCACAGACGCCTAATCTCCATGCACTGACTCCTAATCTCCATGCACAACTCCTAATCTCCATGCACCAACTCCTAATCTCCATGCACAACTCCTAATCTCCATGCACCAACTCCTATTCTCCATTAACTGACTCCTAATCCCCATGCACCAACTCCTAATCTCCATGCACTGACTCATAATCTCCATGCACCGACTCCTAATCTCCATGCACCGACTCCTAATCTCCATGCACAACTCCTAATCTCCATGCACCAACTCCTAATCTCCATGCACCGACTCCTAATCTCCATGCACCGACTCCTAATCTCCATGCACCGACTCCTAATCTCCATGCACCGACTCACAATCTCCATGCACAACTCCTAATCTCCATGCACCGACTCCTAATCTCCATGCACAACTCATAATCTCCATGCGCCTATTCCTAATCTCCATGCACCAACTCATAATCTCCATGCACCGATTCCTAATCTCCATGCACCGACTGCTAATCTCCATGCACCGACTCCTAATCTCCATGCGGGGCAACAGACTCATAGGTTTCTATCAGTTTGGCGCCCCGCATGGAGATTAGGAGTCGGTGCATGGAGATTAGGAATCAGTGCATGGAGATTAGGAATCAGTGCATGGAGATTGAGTCGGTGCATGGAGATTAGGAGTCGGTTATGGAGATTATGAGTCGGTGCTTGGAGATTAGGGGGGCGGCGCTCCTGCACCCCTTATGGATCGGCCACCGCTGGTCACATTGTCATTAATCCAAATGGACATCTAGAATGGCTGTTTTATAGCGAGGATAAAGTCATAAGAGAACATGTTATCATTTTCTTTATTTTGATGCATCAGATTTATCAGGAAAATGGTTACAGAGACACAGTGGCATGGTTATCTTTACTTACACAAAGAATGTACAATAAAGGAGACAAATGTCAGTTTCCTGTGTTCTTTAAATAAACTGGTTGTGGTTAATTCTTTTTGTTTTTCCCAACACTTTATTTTTTCAAAAAAGAAAAATGCACATGGAAAATACAGAGACAATGTAACGCTTGTGTCCAGTGAAATACCTTAACCAAACAGAACATAACACCTAACTCAGGGGTCAGCAACCTTTTTTTCCACTTAAGGGTATGTGAATGCATGGAGGGCTGCATTCACCTGCTAATAAATTAAGCTAATAATAAGATACCTAGCATGTCACGTTTTAAAATTGCGCACACTCGTGGAATGGCGACAAACTACGGTACTTAAAAATCTCCATAGGCAACGCTTTAAACATTTCTACAGGTTACCAGTTTAGAGTTACAGAGTAGGTCTGGTGCTAGAATTATTGTTCTCACGCTAACGATCGCGGCGATACCTCACATATATGGTTTGAACACTGTTTACATTTGCGGTTGCGACTTACGAATGTGTTCGCTTCTGCGTGCAAGCACTGAGGGATGTGCGCTTTAAACATTTTTTTCTTATTTATTGTATTTTTTATTTTTACACTGTCCCTTTGAAAAAGAAAAATTCTGATCACTTTTATTGCTGTCAGAAGGAATGTAAACATCCCTTGTGACAGTAATAGGCAATGACAGGTCCTCTTTATGGAGAGATTTGGGGTCTATAATGAATGTAAACATCCCATGTGACAGTAATAGGCAGTGAAAGGTCCTCTTTATGGAGAGATCTGGGGTCTATAATGAATGTAAACATCCCTTGTGACAGTAATAGGCAGTGACAGGTCCTCTTTATGGAGCGATCTGGGGTCTATAATGAATGTAAACATCCCATGTGACAGTAATAGGCAGTGACAGGTCCTCTTTATGGAGAGATCTGGGGTCTATAATGAATGTAGCACTAAATTCCCAGGAGTGGAAGCTATGTATTAATAACAAAATAATATACCCAGGATTACAAAAGGCCAAAGAAGGATAGTGGGTTGTAACTGAAGATGATGTCTGGGCTAACTCCCTGTAAGGGTCCGTCAAGGGCATTCACTTAAGTGGGTCCCAATTCTGTTGTGTTGGAGAATCTGCCAACGGGCAGTTAACGTTGATTTTGAGCCTACCCAGTTTATTGGCAATGTTCCGTTTAAGATACCAATCTGTAAAGCAGAGCGGTTGCATGGACTTTTGGAGGTCCTCTTGGGTAAATGTAGCTTCCATATACTTGCGCCATTTCGCAAAGAACTGGGTGGTTGATTTAAAGTTACGCACAATAATGTCAAGTCTTTCAAGGTGAAAAAGGGATAGCATAGCCCGTTTTGCAAATGCCAGTCTGGGAGGGGTAGGTTGGATCCAGTGCTGCATAATGGTCCGGTGGGCAACTAGAAGAAACAAGTGGGTCCAGCGCAAGAGGTTGGAGTTTGGAGACCCCGAGGAGGGTGATGTAGAAGAATCGTATCCAAAAAGGCAGTTCAATGGAGAATTGGATACTTGGTCCTGATTGGTTTGTTGTATGTATGCCAATACGGCGTCCCAGTAAGCCTCGATGTGTGGACAGTCCCAGAGGCGATGCAGAAGCGTGGGGACGCTGCATAGAACACCACGGGCAACGAGCCTGGTTGGGGTTCTCTCTGCTGTGTCGAAATGGATAGTAGGCTCTATGGATGATCTTAAATTGTGTTTCACGCCAGGACTCTGAGATAGTAAGTTTGCGGATATGACGATATCCTTCTAGAATTTTTTCGGGCAGATCGCTATCATTGAAGATGGATGACCACTTGCGAAATGGGGCAAGATTGTATTTAGCAGATTGGTGAGTTATAAGAGAGGAGTACAATTCCGAGATGGAGTAAGAATCTCGCTTAATTGCTGAGTCTATAAAAGAATGCTGGAGAGGGTAGCAGGATCGAAGATAGCCTGTTAGCTGATGGTAATAGAACAGGTGTGAGGGAGGTAGGGAATATTCCCGTGCGAGGATCTGAAAAAGCTTAAGCTGACCAGCCATCTTGAGGAACAGGGAGGCTACTTTAGTTAGACCTTGAGTATTCCAAAGGGTAAATTTGTCATACATGGTGGACGGCAGAAACATCGGGTTAGCCTGGATAGTCAGATGGCACGATATACTTGAGGGAAGACCAAATAATCTCCGCAACTCTCTCCAAGCAATGACAATGTCCCTAATGAGGATACATGTTTTAAGATGAGGTGGTAGTACTTTTAGGTTTGAGTGGAGGATGGCTGGGAGAGAGTATGGGAATGTCATGGCACCCTCAAGCATATAATTGGAATATGTAGAATTACCTGTTAGCCAGTCGAGCCCCTGTCTGAGTAGGCACAAGAGGTTATAAAACCGTATATTGGGCAACCCTGCCCCCCCCTCCTCCTTGGGGGGAGACAGTTTCTGCAACGCTATGCGTGTTTTTTTGGACAGCCATAAGAAGTTTGTGAGTGCTGTATGCACTTTCCGTACATCTGAATGCTTAAGTAGAAGAGGTATCGTCTGCATGGGGTATAGCAGGCGTGCAAATGACACCATTTTAAACAGGTGGCATCTCCCGAAGAGTGAAAGGGGAAGGGTCGCCCATGCTTCCAGCTCCTACACAATTTTAGTAATGAGAGACGGGTAATTGATTTTGAGCCCTGAACTCAGTCGAAAGGCCGCAAAGATGTCTCTAAGTTTAGTAAAGTCTGATTGTGGATTGGTAGAGAATAAGAGTATATCATCCGCAAAAAGCGCTGAACGGAAGGTTTGTTCCCCTAGTGTAATGAGGAATAGGGGGCATCCCTGGTGGGTTCCTTTTGTCAAGGGAATAACGTCTGAGATAAAGTCCGGTGTAACAATCCTAGCTGTGGGGGACACGTACATTTGTTGCACAAACTGTAAGATTGGGCCAGAGAAGCCAAGGACGTCCATCACCCTGAACAACCAAGAAAAGCTGATGTTATCGAATGCTTTTTCAGCATCGAGCGAGATGATAGCCACGTCCTGATTTGGGTGGGCTTTAACATATTCCAATGCGAGGAGGACCTTGCGAATGTTCAGGGTGGCGGATCGTCCCGGTACAAAGCCAGCTTGGGCTGGATGGAGAATAGATGGAAGGAGCTTGGCTAGACGCGAAGCGATTATTTTGGATAAGATTTTTACGTCAACATTAATTAAGGATATTGGGCGGTTAAGAGCCTGGGCAAAGGGGGTCCTTACCTGCTTTAGCAATCAGCTTGATGTGGGCATGTGTGCCTGTTGGGAGATATGGGCCTCCCTCCCACATCCCAGCGAAGATATGCTTGAGCGTATCAGGGATAAAATCTTTTGTTACCTTGTAGAATTCGGCTATAAAGCCATCAGGGCCCGGGGCTTTGGCTGAGGCCATAGATGTGATAGTCAGTTGGATGTCTTCAACGGATATGGGAGTGTTGAGGGTTGCGAGTTGTATCGTGTCCAATTTAGTCAGGGGGATCTTTGTCAGCAGTTCTTGGAACACCGTGTGATCCGTTAGGTCTGGGGCGTACAAGGAGGTATAGTAGTCCGTGAGGTTTTATGGATGTCAGTGGGAGAATTAGTAAGTTTGCCCATACTATCCTTTAGAGCAGGAATATAAGTGGGGCGTCTGAGGGGTGAACATAACTTGGCCAACAATTTACCTGCCTTATTGCCGAATCTATGAAAGTGAAGGGTAGAATAGGATGTTTTAGCAGACCCTTGTTGTTCTGCCCATAGGTCAAATTCATGTTTGGCTTTTTGCCACTTTTGTATGTTCTCAGATGGTTTAATATTGGTTAAGAGTACTGTTATCGGGCTATGGTCAGATATAGTGTCGAGGATCTGAGGGTTATGCACTATAGGCGTCAAAGCAGGGGAGGTGAAAAAGTAGTCAATTCGGTAGAAGGACTGATGAGGGGGTAAAAAGAAGGTATACTCGCAGTCGGTGGGGTAAGCTAAGCGCCAGAGATCTACAAAGCTCATAGAGTCTACCGCTTGTGCAAACGGAGGCGGATGTGATGGCACATTGTGAGACCCTTGTGTCATATGTGACCAGGCACCCGAACGGTCTTCCGCTGGCGACATAACTGAATTAAAGTCGCCTCCCACTAGGTGGAGGGTGTCAGGGGTAGTCAGTATCCAAGAGATAATTTTCTGAAAGAAAGGGGTATCCGAAAAGTTTGGAGCATATATATTGGTGATGGCTATGTCTTTTGAAGCTAAGGTCATTCGAAGTGTTAGTTTGCGGCCAGTCGAGTCAGTCTGTACTTCACAAATTTTATATCTTAAATTTTTGTGAACCAAGATAGCTACTCCAGCCTTGCGGCCAATCGCTGCAGACCCAAAAACCTCACCTACCCAAAGTTTCCGCAGGCAGGGAAGATCGTCTACGGGCAAGTGCATCTCCTGAAGGAGGGCCACATCCGCCCGCAGGCGCTTCAGGTGTCTAAGAACCATTATACGCTTACTTGTGGAACGAAGTCCCTTGACGTTCCAGGACACAATCTTCAGGTGACTCCCATCAGGTTGCAAAGCCATACCAGTAAAGGGTATAAGGAATAGGCCGTTGGGCATGATCGCAATAGCAATATTGGGAGGTCGTCATTTATCCGGGGTTCACCGGAAGATTGCTTGTCACCTGGGAGGTCATAGGGTGAACAGGTATTTGTTACCAACATGTAGTAACAACTTAGCTGTAGAAGGAATTGGGGGGGTTAGGGTAAGGGGAACAGTAAACCACAACTTCACTTTTTTCCTCATAGGAACCTACTAACATGTAGAACAGAGTAACAGCCAGCTCACCTCTCCCCCTTCAGGAGCAGACCTCAAACTTGAAGGGTGGGGAGGGGGGTAGGGAAGAGGGGGTGTAGGGGAGGGGGGAAGAATGGATAGGGGATATGGTGGCTAGGGTTGGGGCAACAGGGTGGGTGCCTGAACCCAGTGGGAGCCATAGTAGGGAAAGCAAGCCGATGTGGGGCACGCCCCTTACAGGGTCATCCTAACTGAAGAGAAGCGGGCTGGCTGCTCACATTGAATTAAAGAGTATAAACTTGAAAAAAAAAAAAGAACATTTAGAAGCAGTGGCATTAATTAACAGAAGGGACAAACATCCCTCAAGTGGGAGAGGTATATTACTCCCTCTGTGTGCCCTCAAGAAGTCTAATAGTGTTCATAGGAAAAAAAGAAAAAGATAAAATGTATATAAAGGCAGTCAGAAATAGAGGCAAAAGAGAGCTTGGAGGGGCGCATAGCGAAGAAGGGTGTACTTTCCACCTCCAGGGTGTTCCATTCGACCCAGAACACATTTTCCTCAGCGGATTCCAGAATGGTCCTCCTGGGGGTTTACCCGGCTGCGTTTGTATGGCGGCTTGGTTGGAGAGCGTTGTTGCCTGGGTTGGGTGGTACGAGGAGCAGACTTGAGGGATCCATCTGCAGAGTCAGAGTGTTCCATCTCCAGGGCCAGGATATCACTTACATAATGGTCAGCTTCTTCAGGGGTGCTGAATGTGAGATGTTCCCCTGATTGCAGGTGGACGTGTAGGATGGATGGGTAGGCCAGGGCGAATCTGACTTGTTGATTGTAGAGGGTGGTGCAGACTTCCGAAAAGGCCTTGCGCTGTTTCATCACCTCTATTGAGTAGTCCACAAAGAGTAGCAGTTTCGCCCCATCCAGCAATAAAGAGCGGGACTTGCGGAATTTTTGCATAATACCGTTCTTGTCCGCGTTGTTGAGGTACCTGACAATAACATGACGAGGCTTAGTGCGGTTTTCAACATATTGTCCGATGCGATGGGCACGCTCGACTGCGCACGGGATGCATAAGCCCAGCTGTTCAGGGATAATTTTAGAGCATATATTTATAAGTTTCCCATTAGATATCGATTCCGGGAGTCCGATAATCCTCAAATTGTTTCTTCGCGTACGATTTGCTAAATCGTCTAGTTTATTCCAAATGTCCTTGTGTGAGGCAGACATGCGTGCGATTGAAGCAGAATTAGTAGCGGCCTCATCTTCTAATATGGAGATCCTTTCCTCTGCCTGTGTCAGCCGCTGGGATTGTGCCTGCAGTTCCAAATGGAGCTGTTCCAGCCCTTTCTGCACCGCTGTATCCACTGTAGCAGTGAGGGTGGGAGATAGGAGGGCGACCACTGCCTGTGCTATATTTTCAGGGACAGCCGGATCTGTGTCCAGGGATGTGGAGCTCGTCTGTAGCTGTGCTGGGAGGCGAACGGCTTCCAAACGAACAGCGTCCGGAGCGCATGGCGCGACCTCCATATTGTCTGCAGTCGCGGCCACCTCTCCCGTCCCTGGGAGCGCAGAGGAAACCGCTCGGGCGTACATCCACTCGACAAAGCAGTCCATGGAGGTCCCACCGGAGGCTTAGGGGGGTCGCCCCAAAGTCAGAGCAGGATTTTAGGGCAGGTTTTGGGGAGAGTGTGGCGGGAGCTGCCTCTGCTCACCTCCTTTCCATTAGGCGCCGGAACCGGAAGTCCTCCCACTTTTAAAGGGCCCAAAAGTAATGGGACAGATTAACAATCATAAATCAAACTTTCACTTTTTAATACTTGGTTGCAAATCCTTTGCAGTCAATTACAGCCTGAAGTCTGGAACGCATAGACATCACCAGACAATGGGTTTCATCCCTGGTGATGCTCTGCCAGGCCTCTACTGCAACTGTCTTCAGTTCCTGCTTGTTCTTGGGGCATTTTCCCTTCAGTTTTGTCTTCAGCAAGTGAAATGCATGCTCAATCGGATTCAGGTCAGGTGATTAACTTGGCCATTGCATAACATTCCACTTCTTTCTCTTAAAAAACTCTTTGGTTGCTTTTGCAGTATGCTTCGGGTCATTGTCCATCTGCACTGTGAAGCGCCGTCCAATGAGTTCTGAAGCATTTGGCTGAATATGAGCAGATAGTATTGCCCGAAACACTTCAGAATTCATCCTGCTGAACGACTTCTGTTTTGACTTCCCTTTTACGGGGTTCTTGTTCGTCCTTGACTTCTGTCAACGTCATCTCCGGACCGTCTCGTAGTGGTCCCTACTTTGGGTAACAGACCACTACAGATACGCAAGGTCTGAAGTCCGACATTAACTGACGTTTCCTAAACGTTGGTTCATAATTTTTCACTTTCAAACTAAATACTAACAATTAGACAGGGTAATGAAAACCCGGGAAATTTTCACCCTCCTGAAGGCCAAGGCCGCGGATTACCTTTCCTCCACTCGTCTCCGTCGAGGGCGGTGTGAGAGGGGTTTTGGACGGGATTTTAGGACGAGACT
>BLSH010367878.1:352381-364562 GCA_018402905.1 Glandirana rugosa | reverse complement strand
TGATTTTTGTGTGTGTATCCACCCTGAACTACCTTGGAGTGATTGATACATTAAACAAGGTCTTCTTACGAACATTAGGTTTCGAACATTGGTTTCGTGAGTATGTCAGTCCAGGTATTTATAACCCTGTAGCTGTGTTAAGATTAGAAAAACCGAGATATTTGGTGGTGTTACCTAAACTTTACTTTGTTTGTTCTACACGAAATTGGCGTCTGAAAGTCGAAATTAAACTCCCATAAATGTAGGTTTAGTCCACTTGTCACATCTTTAATGTTGTCAAACATATACACGGAGGGTGAAAAATTCTCTGGTTTTCATTACCCTGTTAACCGACGAGTCGACAAGGTAACGGGAATAACACACACCTGGCAATGGAACAGCTGAGCAGCCAATTGTCCCATTACTTTTGGTCTCTTAAAAAGTGGGAGGCACATATACAAACTGTTGTAATTTCTACACTGTTCACCTGATTTGGATGTAAATACCCTCAAATTAAAGCTGAAAGTCTGCGGTTAAAGCACATCTTGTTTGTTTCATTTCAAATCCATTGTGGTGGTTTATAGAGCCAAAAAGATTAGAATTGTGTCGATGTCCCAATATTTATGGACCTGACTGTATGAGTGCTTTGGTTACAAGCTTTGGATTACAAGCATTCTTCTGGAACAAATTACATAGTTAGTGAGGTTCCATCAAGTCCCACCTATGTGTGTGTTTTTAGTCAATCTACATTGAATATCCCTCAATGTTTTGGTCCCTTAGGTGCCCATCTAATAGTTTTCTGAAAGTATCTATACTCCCAGCAGAAACCACTGCTTGTAGAAGAGGATTCCACATCCTCACTGCTCTAACCATAAAAAACCCTCTACGCAGTTTAAGGTTAAACCGCCTTTCCCCTAGTTTTAGTGAATGGCTGTGTGTCTTTGTGTGCTCCCTTGCACTGAATAGTTTTGTCCCTATTGTAGGGTCACAAGTGCAGTATTTCTGCATTGAAATCATATTGACTCTCAAGTGTCTCTTCTCCAGAGAGAATACGTTCAATGCTTGTAATCTTTCCTCATAATAAGGTCCTCCAATCCCTTAATTAGCTTTGTTGCCCTTCTCTGAACCCTTTCCAGTTCCAGGCCATCCTTTCTGAGGACTGGCGCCCAGAACTGGATGGCATATTCCAGGTGCGGCCTCACCAGAGACTTGTATAGTGGAAGAATTATTGATTTGTCCCTAGAGTTAATCCCTTTCTTGATGCATGCCAACACTTTGTTAGCTTTGCTTGCAGCAGTTTGGCATTGCATGCCACTGCTGAGCCTGTTCTCTACTAGGATCCCTAGGTCTTTTTCCATCCTAGATTCCCCCAGAGGCTCTCCCCCTAGTGAGTAGTTTGCGTTCATGTTCTTCATACCCAAATGCATTATCTTACATTTTTCTACGTTAAACCTTATTTGTCACTTGTCAGCCCACCCCATTAATTTGTTCAGATCATCTTGCAAGGTTTCCACATCCGGTGAAATGATTGCCCTGCTTATCTTGGTATCATCCACAAATATTGAGATTGAGCTATTAACCCCATCCTCAAGATCGTTTATGAATAAGTTGAATAGGATTGGTCCCAGGACAAAACCTTGGGGTACCCCACTTTCCACACCGGACCATTCCGAGTATTCCCCATTTATCACCACTCTCTGGACTCTCCCCTGTAACCAGTTTTCAATCCAGGTGCTCACCCTTTGATCCATGTTGACAGACCTTAGTTTGTACAGTAAACATTTATGGGGAACTGTATCAAATGCCTTTGCAAAATCCAGATACACCACATCTACGGGCCTCCTTTATCTAGATGGCAGCTCACCTCCTCATAGAAGGTTAATAGATTAGTTTGGCGAGAATGATTCTTCATGAAACCATGCTGATTACTGCTAATGATACCGTTTATCATTACAATAATCTTGTATATAATCCCTTTTTATTCCCTCCAAGATCTTGCATATTATTGATGTTAAGCTAACTGGCCTGTAGTTCCCAGTGATATATCTTGGTCCTTTTTTATATATTGGTGCTACGTTGGCTTTCCTCCAATCAGCTGGTATCATACCAGTCAGTAGACTGTTCTCTTTTTTTTATTATTAATGTTTTTATTGAGTTTAAAAAGTACAGTACAAAGAGAAATGTAAGGTACGTTGCAATATCTTAATTGTTACAGGTATCAGCTTGGTACATTGAGAGAGAAAAAACTAGGGAAAGAAAGGTATATGGAATGCATAAGATAGTTTGAGGTATGTGGTGTACAAGGAACATCGTACAATAGGCATATTTACAGGAGACATTTTACAACTACCCATATTTAATCATTAAGTTCAAAGAGTTTTGCAGTGATCAGTCCATATGGACCAGTTGTAGTCGAATGATGCTCTGTGCAGTGCATTCGTGGCTATGGCTCGTTCATGATAGAAGTTCCTTTGTACTAGATTTAGAACCTCAGTTATGAGGGGAGGTGTGTTAGACTTCCATGTTCTTAGTATAAGCATACGCGCTGCCAGAAGTATGTGAGTAATGGGTTGTCTAAATTTGTGGGGGTAAAGGTCTAGTCCTATGTGGAGCACAGCTAGCTCTGGGCAGGGCTTTTTGATGCAGCCTGCGAGTGTGGACAATATTCTGAAAATGCTGTACCAGAAACTAGTGAGGTGTGGGCATTTCCAAAAGGCATGTATGAGGTTTCCAACCTGCCCGCACCCCCTCCAGCATAATGGGGAGGTGTTGGGGTAGATTTTTGCCATTCTGTATGGCGTAAGGTGCCATATGTTGGTAATCTTGAATGAGATTTCCCAATGGTTGACGCAATGGGTCGCTTTATGTAGTTCTCTGTGTGCTGCCTTCCATTTATCTAGAGTGAATGCGGTTTCTAGCTCAGTTTCCCATTTGGTAGCGGCTATGGTTTTTTGGAATTCAGTTTTGTTTTGTAAGTTATTGTAAAAATGCGTAATGCCTTTGATGCGTAGTGTAGGGGTTGAGTAGTAATAATTCCATGCGTAGGTGGGTATTTCCAGCCGTGGAATGGTGTGTTTTTTCAAGAAGTGTAGGATGCGGGCGTACGTGAATTGGGCTATCATGTTGAGTTTGTATTTTGCTGTCAAATGGTTCAGGCTGCAAGGCTTACCGTCCTGTATGAGGTCTTGGATTCGGGTTATGCCATGCGTGTTAAGGTGAGCTGTGGATAGAGAGGGTATCAGTGCCTCAATCGTTTGAAGCATAAATTCGTGTGGTATGGCTTTTGTAGGTGTGTTCGTTTGTTTTAGTAGGTGACGCCAAGCTAGGATGGAGATTTGTATTGTGGGTGGAAAATGGTGTAAGTTCCATTTTTTCCATTGGTCACTCATCAATAGTGTTTTGAGATCCTCTGCCGGTTGCATGGACAGTTCTATTGCAACCCACAGTGGTTTATCTGTGTCCATTAGCCAGTGAGAAAGTTGTTCTAGCCTTGCCGCCCAGTAGTAATTCTTAACGTCTATCATACCCGCCCCACCGCATCTTTTATGTATTAACATGGTTGCATATGTACATCTGGCCTTTCGTCCATTCCACAGACATTTCCTCAGGAGACCCGACAAGTTGAGGTATCTATTTGGGATGGGAAGTGGTAGCACTCTGAAAACATAAAGGATTTGGGGGGAGGATCATCATCTTTATGGCCGCTATCCTGCCAGCCCACGAAACATTACGTTGTGAAATAGTTGCGAGGGTTGGGCTTAGTTTGGTAGCTAGTGAAGTAAGATTAGCTCTTACTGTTGTTGTGATAGATTTAGTAATAATGATTCCCAGATAGGATATCTCTTTGTCGTTCCAAGCAAATTGCATGTTTTTTTGTAATTGCTCTCTGAGTGTGGATGTGATTTCTATGGCTAGAATAAGGGATTTGGTAAAATTGACCTTATAGTAAGAGATATTGCCAAATTCTGCTAGTATCTGGTGATCTGCCGGGAGAGATGTTTGGGGATTTGTGAGCATTAGTATCACGTCGTCAGCAAATAGTGTTATGACATGTGGTTCGTTATTGAATTGGAATCCCGTAATTAGTGGGTGGGTTCTAATTCTTTCGGCTAGAGGCTCTATCAGGAGGTTAAAGATTGTAGGTGATAGCGGGCACCCTTGTTGAGTCCCATTTGTAATATTGAATGGCCTGGACAGAAAGCCGGATGTGTACAGTTGAGCTGTTGGGGTAGAGTAGAGAGCAAGAATCGCTGACAGTATTGGACCCTGGAAGCCAAACTTTTTCAGTACTTCTGACATATAAGTCCAATGGACTCTATCAAACGCCTTCTCTGCATCTATGGAGAGAAGCAGAGAAGGCGTTCGTGTTTTTTCGGCATAGTGTTGGATATTTAGTATTCTTCTGGTGGCATCAGCAGACTGTCTGCCTTACGCAGCCCATCTGGTCTGGCTTGATCAAAGACGGTAGTATGTCTGTCAAACGCTTTGCTAGAAGCTTGGCGTATATTTTGACGTCCGTATACAGGAGTGAGATAGGCCTGAAGTTGGCCGGGGCATTGGGTTCTTTGCTCGGTTTTGGCAGCGTCACCACATAAGCCCCCAGCATCTCTTTGGGGAATAGGGATTCTTGAGTTGCTTGGGTGAATACTTTTTGCAGGTAAGGAGAGAGTACCTTGTGGTAGGTCTTAAAGTACTCGTTGGAGAGGCTGTCCGGGCCTGGTGATTTCCCATTGGGAAGTGATAGGATAGTCTTTTATATTTCTATATGTGTGTATGGGGCATTTAGAGTTAGAAGTTGATGTTCTGTTAGCTTGGGGAGGTTAACAGTTGCCAAGAATTCCTGAATGTTTATTGGGGTGGATTGTGTGGTGTTGGGATCTGTCTGGAGGTTGTAGAGTGCCTCGTAGTAGTTTGCGAATTGATTCGCGATGTCATTTGGGTTTGTGATATTGTGTTTGCTGGTTGGATGTATCAGGTGTGAAATTCTTGTTTTGGCCCTTGCTTGCTTTATCCTGTCGGCCAGGTATTTCCCTGCTCTGTTGGCATGTGCATAGAAGTGTGTGTTTGATTTTTTTCATGTATGTGTTGTATTGCTGGGCTAGTAAGGTCTTCAATTGGTCTCTAAGTTTCGCTAGTTCGTGTGAAATTATCGGGGTGGGCGTGCATTTGTTTTGAGTTTCTAGGGTATGGATGCTCGCTAGTATGACGTTAAGAGTGACCGTGTATTTTTTTTTTGTGACAAGCTCTGTGGGTCCTGTAGTAATTTAGCGCCAGATGGGTGTGCAGGGTGGGACATTCCGCTCTGTGATGACCACACATATCGTAGCGTGGTCTGACCACGTGATGTCTTGAATGGTGGAAGAGGCAATATTCTGTAGCAGCCGTTTGTCTGTCAAGAACATGTCTATTCTGGAGTACATATTGTGTCTAAGGGAAAAGAAGGTATAATCCCTCTCATTGCCGTGTTGACAACGCCAGACATCAAAGAGTTCTTCCGTATGAAGTAATTGTTGTAGAGAGTTTGTGAGTCTCCTGGGTTTTGAAGTGGAGTCTAGGTTAGGGTCTGTTGTCAGATTAAAGTCCCCGCTGATGAAGAGTTGACCATATCTGTCAGTGGACAGACGTTTAAATAGTTTGCGTAAAAAACACAGCTGCTGTGTGTTAGGGGCGTAGAGGGACACTACCGTGAATGGTTGAAAGTTAAAGGCTAGGAGTACTCCTCTTTTCTTGATTTTGGCATTGGATAGAAATATATTTGGGTAGTCCCTGTGGTAGCACTTAGGTGCTGCATCATTGGAAAAGTGTGCCTCCTGGATGCTTAGAATATCCGCCCTATGTGTAGTGGCTTCTTTCCATAGAGAGTGCCTTTTGGCATGGTGGTTTAGGCCTCTGACGTTAATGGATAGGCACGTTATGTGCATGGTAAAGTCTATGGAGAGTCAGTGTAGTGTTCCAAGGGTTACTCACAGTTAAGATGAAGTGAGAGGCCTTGTCCAAAGGTTGATGGTTCTTCCTTTTCCCGTAGACTGCCAACAGCGTGGTGGAGAGGATATTCTTGTTGTACCTTACAAGACAAGTCCAAGAGTAGAGAAAGAGGGAAATAGACAAGCAAACTGTACAACTTATAAACCAAGCGGCGTAACTACGCCAGTAAAAAAGGAGGTATAGTTGGTAAACCTCGAGTAATATCAGTGGCCTGGGTGATCCAGGCGGGGGGAATAGAGAGATCATTACCTTCATGAGAGATATACGTAATGGTCCTCTAGCCCGGGGATTGACAGAGATTTAGCTTTGTGGTGTGGCGTTTAGGAGCCCCCATTGTGTTTTTTGGTGTTTTTCTTGCGTGAGACTACTTGCCAGTCTTGATCTTAGTGGATAAGTTGGCTGGGTTGGCTGGATATTGGTGGTGGGTCCGGTATGATGCCCCATTGGCGTAAGGCAGATATGCCCTCTTCCAGCGTGGATACGGAGATTGTTTCTCCCCTGTGCGTAATGATTAGCGTGGCGGGGTATTTCCACTTGTGCATAATTTTGTGATTCCTTAGGGCCTTGGTGACTGTGGCAAGGTTGCGGCGTTTTTGGAGGGTGTATCTGGAGAGATCTGGTAGGATTTGTACTGTGGTGTACAAGGATGGTAAATTATCTGATTTTTTAAAGGCCATCAATATCATTTCTTTTACGTGATAAAAATGTACTCTTAACAGGACATCTCTAGGGACTTCTGCTGCTAGAAAGGATGGTTTAGGAAGCCTGTGGATCCTATCAATGATGAGGTCCTCTGCTGTCAATGAAGGCGCTAGAGAGGAGAACAGTGTCAATGCATACTGTTGAAGCTGCTTGGGGAGGATGGTTTCTGGTATTTCTCTAAGTTTGAGGTTGTTCCTCCTCGAGCGATCTTCTAAATCTGAAAGTTTGTCTTTCAGCCAGTTGATCTCATCGGTTTGTGTATTGTGCCTTTCTATCAGGGTGTTATATTACACTGTGTAATTATCCATGTTTTTCTCCATATGGTCTATTCTATCCCCCAGCTTATGCACCTCTGCTAAACAGTGCTGGACACTGGATATAAGGTCCGCATGGAGGGCTGCTCGCAGTGAAAGCATCATGTCTTTCAGCATCGTGTCTGAAACAGGCTGGCCAGATGTGGGGAATGCTGAAATGGGGTCTGTGTGGCCTGCTGTGTTGTGTGTAGTCTCAGGCTGTGCTCCACTCACCTCCATGTCCAGGTCTGAGTGGGGAGTGCTTGAGGGCTTTAGATTTAGCCGGGCTTCTCACCGTGGGGCTGGAGTTGGTGGTAGACGATCCACTTCCTCCGTGACCCGCGCTCGTTCCGTTGCTGTGAGGCGAACAGTGCGGTCCGGCGGGCTGGGCTTGTTCTCCTCGTGTTGTGCCGCCGCCATCTTGCCGGCCTCTCTGGATCGCGGGGTAAAACCCCGGTTTTTTGTGCAGTTGCTGCAGCTCTTTCCTTCTGCGGGTCATTCTGGAGCGATCCTTGTGTCTTGTGAGCGCAATGGGAGATGTTTTGCTCCGTTGTGGGCTCCTTGCTGGGCTGGTATCCCCGATGGCTGAGCGGAGCTCTAAGCTTCAGCATCCATCTTAGAGCTCAGCGGCCACGCCCCCCCTCCAGTCAGTAGACTGTTCTTAAAGGTTAGGTACAAGGGTCTGGAAATTACTTGACTGAGTTCCTTAACCACTTCAGCCCCGGAAGGATTTCCCACTGTAGGACCAGAGCACTTTTTGCGATTCGGCGCTGCATCACTTTAGCTGACAATTGCGCGGTCGTGCGACGTTGTACCCAAACAAAATTTGCGTCCTTTTTTCCCCACAAATAGGGCTTTATTTTGGTGGTATTTGGTCACCTCTGTGTCATTTCTTATCGCCGCTATAAACAAAAAAAGATTTTGCAAAAAAACAATATTTCTTACTTTTTGCTAAACTACAAATAAAAAAAACAAAAAAAAAAACAAATTTATTCATCGGTTTTGGCCGATTTATACTCTTCCTCATATTTTTGGTAAAAAAAATCGCAATCGGCGTTTATTGATTGGTTTGCACAAAAGTTGCCGCGTTTACAAACCATGAAAATTAATCTCTGGCGTTTTTACAATTTTTTTTTTTCATTAATAGCGCCGATCTGTGATTTTTATCGGGACTGCGATATTGGGGCGGACATGTCGGACATTTTTGACACCTTTTTGGGACCAATGACATTTATACAGAATTTTAAATATCCACCGATTACTGTATAAATGTCATTGGCAGTGAAGGGGTTAACCTGCAGGGGGCGATCTAGGGGTTAACTGTGTTCCCTAGGCGTGTTCTACCTGGGCTGTTATGGGCATAAGAGATCTAACTGATCCCAGTGACCAGTAGATCTTTTAAATGCCCACTGAAAGAGCGGGGAACCACTGTGTTTACATCGGCGGTTCCCCGTTCTTTCCCTCTGGCAGCTCATCGCAGCTCGCCGGTGGACATCGGGTCCGCCCGAGGGAGGATGTCCTTGGATTCGGTCTGATACTGCAGTGGCAAAGTGTCGCTTGGAGGTTGACAGAAAGGGCTACCGACTGTCCCAGGACATGGTGTGAGTACAGATCTGTGAGAGGATCCTTGAGACTTTGTGCTAGAATTTCCCCTGCCCTCATATCAGCTTAATTGGGTGTGCCAGCTAGAAAGGAGACACTGGTTGGTGTCTTGAAGAAACAAAGTCCGGCATGTCCTTTGTTGTTTAGAGACGGACTTGTTTCACTGGAGTCAGTCTGCTGTGAAGCCACTGACTGCCTGCTATACAGACAAAAGCAAAAAACAAAAAAGGTTCCAAGCTCAACCTGCGGACCAGTCTGCCACCAAGCCAAATTTACCTGTCTAACAGTCCAGCGTTTAAAAGACAGGGGATTGGTTACACACATTTGCAAGTGTATGTGTAAGCTGCAGGCCACAACAAGGCTCCCTGTATACTGCACAGGTAAATTTGGCTTGGTGGCAGACTGGTCCGCAGGTTGAGCTTGGAACCTTTTTTGTTTTTTGCTTTTGTCTGTATTTGCCTTTCCAGAAGAGCTCCTTGCTGTAGTGCCTGCTATACAGAGCCTAGGGAGAATTTGTCCTCAGTTACAGTCAGTTACTTGGAGTATCCCATACCTACCCTTCTCCTGTTAAAGTTCAACAATAAAGCATTGAAAATTCATCCCCTAGACTGGTCATTGGTAACAAGCAGGATTGTGTGTGCACCTGGATGTGTGAAAATGCTATAGTGACTGGCTGCATCATCAAATCCAGCCGCTCCCACGGGGGTAAGCGCTATATGTGGGGTGCTCGTCCAGGATTTATATTCCCTCTACTCTGCAGTCAGCACTAGTCATCCACCCTAGATGTGCCAAGATGGACCCGGCCACCGTGATTGAGTGGTGTAAAGAAGAGAAAGTGTCCTGTGATAATGTCTGCTTTACAGTATTAATTGCAACCATTTTGTCAGAAAGTAGAGAAGACAAAGTTTATTTGAAAGTCAAAATGGCAGCCGCGGAGGGCCATGTGCGCACGTGTACTGTGCGAGTGAATGCCGGCTGCACAGTCACTAATAATAGGACACTAGCAGGCCACAATGGTGAAGATTGTGATCTAGAGCACTGGAGATGGAGTGCTGCCTGTGTGTCTGCTATGCTTGACGCTGTCTGCTTCACAGTAGCGCCTATCAATGTCGGGCAGTGGTTGAGCAATAGCAGTGAAGGGGTTAATTTGCAGCAGACTTCCCTTGATGAAGTCACGTGTTCTGGTGACGAAACGCGTCGGGGAGGAGCCTAAGGTGACGCTGAGTACATGATCTACATGCTTGCAGCCAGCAGCCGTGGATTGCTGTTATTTGTATACATGCATTACCCGAGTGTACCGGTGGAGGTGCACCAACAAATGTGAGTGCAAATTTTAATGAGCTTTAAATAAAAAAACGTTCCTTTTTACGATTCAACACTATGTCAGCCCTTCTTTTTATTCTATAAATGATACTACATTGCTGAGATCCACCTGTGGAGTGGGATTTATACCCCAGTGGGGACTGCGCTACTAGACCCAGTGGGGTCGCCCCTTGAGGTGAGCAGCTAGTGGCACCGGGTGGTGGAAAGAGGTGTGCACAGGATTTGGATTGGAGCACGTTTTTACCTTGCACAGTTATCACTTTGGAGGATTATCACCCCTGTGGAGCAGAATTATTTTGTATTTTAAAAGGACATTATCTATTTATATTTACAGCCAGCAGGACTTTTTTTCACAGCATTTGCACTTTTTTGAGACTATATGACAAATACTTGATGCATAAAAATATTCCACTTTAGATGCAATATTTTATTTCTGCACATTTTGAGACTATATGTCAGTACTTGATGCACAAAAAATTTCACTTTATATACAATATTTTTTGCTTGTTTTGCACATAGATCTATATTCAATGCACAGTGGTTATTTATTTATTTTATTTGATTTTATGTAACAGTATTTTATTGCGCTTCACTCATTTATATAATTTTTATTTCTATGACAGTGGGGGGTCACTGGTTATAGTGTAAGCAGCAATTAGTCCCATTTGCATACATTTTTCATTTTTTCATCTGGTGGTAAGGATTTTATACTGGTGGCGCGGTATTAACCACTTCAGCCCCGGAAGGATTTCACACTTTAGGACCGGAGCCCTTTTTGCGATTCGGCACTGCGTCGCTTTAACTGACAATTGCGCGGTCGTGCAACGTTGTACCCAAACGAAATTTGCGTCCTTTTTTTCCCACAAATAGAGCTTTCTTTTGGTGGTATTTGATCCCCTCTGCGTCATTTCTGATCGCCGCTATAAACAAAAGAAGAGCGACAATTTTGCAAAAAAAAACAAATTTCTTACTTTTTGCTAGAATACAAATCCAAGAAAAAAATATAAAAAAACATTTTTTTTCACCGTTTTTGGCCGATTTATATTCTTCCTCATATTTGCGATAAAAAAATCGCAATCAGCGTTTATTGATTGGTTTGCGCAAAAGTGGCCGCGTTTACGGATGATGAGAATTCATTTTTGGGGTTTTTTATTTTTATTTTTTTTACTAGTAATGGCGGCGATATGCGATTTTTTGCAGTACTGCGATATTTCAGCGGAGATGTCGGACCATTTTGACACTTTTTTGGGACCATTGGCATTTATACAGCGATCAGTGCTATAAAAATGCACTGATTGCTGTGTAAATGCCATTGGCAGTGAAGGGGTTAACTTGCAGGGGGCGCTCTAAGGGTTAAGTATGTTCCCTGGGCGTGTTCTTACTGTAGGGGGACTGCCCTGGCTGGGGAAGGGAAGTGATCACAGCCTTTCCCCCTCACACAGAACGGAGGTCCGTGTTTACATACACGGACCTCCGTTCCTTCGCTCCGGGGGGGCCATCGCGGGTAGCCGGCGGCAATCGAAGCCGCCGCACCCGCTCCCTGGCCCTCCCCGAACACAGTGAGCGCGCGGGCACGCCTCCAGCGGCGCGCGCGCGCTCACTAGGCTCGTGAGCGCGGCCGCCGTCGTATGACGCCGATTTGCGCTCACGAGCCACCTTGCCGCCGTCAATTGCCGATCGTCGGTCGGCAAGGGGTTAAGTAGTATTTTAATCCTTCAGAAGTATACTGTCAAATTTATGGAATAGAACTTTAAAACCTCAACATTTTGAAATATGTCAGTTAGATAGATTGGTGGGATGTTGTTGTTCTATGTTTCTTTTCAGGTCCACAAGGAGACAACGTGTCAAGGTTGCCCTTAGGGGGCAATATTCATGAAGATGTCTCTACGAGAATGTTAGTGGTAGATGCATGCCAGTGGGGAAACCGCCTCCGAGGAGAGAGTGTTCTCACTAATAGTTATTCAGGAATGTACATAATTGGTTGCTTGCATATATTTTCTTCTTTTCTTTGCAGAACTGCAAGGAATCTTCAGGCCTCTGCTGAGGCAAGTGTACTACATGTGTGTACTATTATATTATTATGTAGTAATAGTTAGTTAGGATGTAATGTTTTTGTTTACCCCCTCCCCCAACCATTTTCATGTTTGGCGGTGGGTGCACTAAACAAGTGCAGTTGGTAGAGTTCCACTGAAAATGTGAAATGCTAAGTACAACCAACCATCTGTGTCTATTGGATGTGGTGGTTATATTGGCACCCACAGTCATTGTTATTTTTGGCGGGGGGGGGGGGGGGGGGG
>BLSH010367878.1:336645-352371 GCA_018402905.1 Glandirana rugosa | reverse complement strand
GCTAGAGGTCTGGTATACTTTGGTGCATTGATAAGGTATATTGGTAAAGTGAAATGTGATTATTTTCTACAGCGTATTTGTACTACTGGCCACATATGGGGTATGCCCCATGGTCCTGTTCATTTGTTATTTTCCCTTTTCCCCCTTTCCACAATATGGGATACTCCGCTAGCCTTTTGATAGATTTTTGTAGGGGCGGCTGCCCAGAGGCAATGAGGACATGGCTAATTTTTGGCGGGGGGGTGGATGTAGCGCCCTCCTAGTTTGGGTACTAGAGAGTGTATATAGTTTTTGGCTCTGTCTGATTAACAGGCGAGCTGACAGGTAAATTTATGTGCTGTCTGCTTATCAGAGACCCTATATTAAGTAAGGTCTGCTCAGTTTGCTCTAGTGCTGTTTCATATGGTCTGGAGATCGTTTTACCCTGTCCAGTAGTATGGGTCCCTATTGGACAGAGGGATAAAACCTCAGCCAGTGACAGCAGGTGTATTTGAGGGTGGTGGGGAGTGGTGACCCACTGCATCTTGGGTGAACACCTTCATATAAAAAGGGAGCATATGGGCTCAAGGTTAAGAGTCCCAGCCCACCCAAGCCTGAGGGGTGAGGCGTATGTTCAGCTCTTGGCTGCTATGCCCGAGAGCCTATCCAGGAGGCTGCTGGCTGCTAGGCTTAGTCGAGGACTATCCGGATGCTGAAGCTGCAACCCACATTTCTATGAAAGCTGACAGAGGGAGGATGTCCTTGGATTCGGTCTGATACTGCAGTGGCAAAGTGTCGCTTGGAGGTTGACAGAAAGGGCTACCGACTGTCCCAGGACATGGAGTACAGATCTGTGAGAGGATCCTTGAGACTGTGTGCAAGAATTTCCCCTGCCCTCATAATCAGCTTAATTCTTAATTGGGTGTGCCAGCTAGAAAGGAGACACTGGTGAGTGTCTTTAAGAACAGAGTCCAGCTTCTGTCCTTACTACTTAACTTAAGGGACCTGTTCTGCTAAAGTCAGCCTGCCATAAAGTGCCTTGGTAGTCTGCTACACTGAGTTAGAAAGGAGACACTGGCGAGTGTCTTGAAGAAACAAAGTCCTCCATGTCCTTTATTGTTTAGAGATGGATTTGTTTCACTGGAGTCAGTCTGCTATACAGAGCCTAGGGAGAATTTGTCCTCAGTTACAGTCAGTTACTAGGAGTATCTCATACCTATCCTTCTCCTGTTCAAGTTCAACAATAAAGCATTGAAAATTCACCCCCTAGACTGGTCATTGGAAACAAGCAGGATTGTGTGTGCACCTGGCTGTGTGAAAATGCTATAGTGACTGGCTGCAGAATATTCAGAGGGGTCAGGTTTGCTTAAAGGGTTGTACTGTCAGAGTAGTAAAATATATCATCAAATCCAGCCCCTCCTACGGGGGTAAGCGCCACACCCTCCCTATCCCTGCAATATAGGGAATACCCCTGAATGGTAGCCAGCCAATCATGAGAGCTGTTGAACCAAGTCTCCGAAATTCCCACAAAATCTGATTCCTCTTTGTACAGTAGCAGCTCTAGTTCTCCCATCTTGTCCGCCAGACTCCTGGCATTAGTGAACAAGCCACGTAGTTTTGTCCGGACACCTACTGTTTCCTTGCTGGGTATTCGTTTGCATATAGGACTTGTTACACTACTTACCTCGGGTTTAGGTTCTTTATTCGGCCTACCACTCCTGCCCCCAATGCTATACCCTGAACTCTGTTCTACTCTGGCTATTTCTAAGTCTGGACCCTCCCCCCCGTTGCCTAGTTTAAAAGCCCCTCTAACTTTTCGGCCATCCTCATTCCCATTCAGTCTGCAGCCTTTCTAAAGACCTCATAACCGATTGAGAAATCGGCCCAGTTCTCCAGGAACCCAAAACCATCCTTTCTACACCAGCTCCTCAGCCACTTGTTAACTTCCCTAATCTCCCGCTGCCTCTCTTGTGTGGCTTGAGGTACCGGTAGTATTTCTGAGAATACTACCTTGGAGGTCCTAATCCTCAAATTTTCTCCTAGGTCCCTAAAATCTTTTTTTAGAACCCTCCACCTACCTCAAACTTTGTCATTGGTGCCAACATGTACCATGATAGCCGAGTCTTCCCCAGCCCCTCCCAGCAATCTGTCCAACCGATCCGTGATGTTCCGAACCCAAGCGCCCGGTAAACAGCATACAGTTCGGCGCTTCAGGTCTTTGTGACAGATTGCCCTCTCTGTATTTCTAAGAATTGAGTCGTCTACCACCATAATCTGTCTTTCCTTTCCCCTGGCTTCATGCCTACCCTTGCCGGAGGAGTTACTCCCCTGGCAGCTAGGGGCACCACTCTGCTCCAGCGATGCTGATTCCTGACTGGTTTCAGCAATATCACACAACGGGGTGTACCTATTGGGATATTTCAGCCCAGGATCAGCCTCCCTGACTCTTTTCCTTCTACCCTTCATTACTGTCACCCAACTACTCTGTTCTGGTGCCTGCACCTCTAGGTCTCCACCCGCCTCTGTGCTGGCCCCTGCTAATCTGAGGTTCCACTGTATTGTGAGTCAGCAGTGATAGAAGGAGGTTAGAGCAGCGGTCCCCAATCTTTTTGGCACCAGGGACCGGCCATGTGGAAGAAAATTGCGCCAAGGCGCAGGGGTGGGGCGCGCAGGGGGTAAGCGATTTTTCGCGGGCAGTTTGTCAGGGCAATGGTTGG
This sequence comes from Glandirana rugosa, assembly GCA_018402905.1. Taxonomy (NCBI): domain Eukaryota; kingdom Metazoa; phylum Chordata; class Amphibia; order Anura; family Ranidae; genus Glandirana; species Glandirana rugosa. Next base: position 349,675 of record BLSH010367878.1, on the reverse strand, counting down.
TGTTAAGGCTTCAATCATTCCAGCACCATAGTTAATATGGTGCCAGGGTGATTGAAGCACATTATTTCTATTATCACATTGTTATATAAAATGAAACAGTTCAACTAACCATAATGCAGAATCAGTGGGGGCCCCGAGTGTGTCACTTGCCACTGTCGCCTGCCACCAGATGCGGATTGTCACTTGCTGCGACGCATGCCACCAGATGTGGATTGCCACTTGCCATGTTGCCTGCCATTGCCACCAGTTGCGGATTGTCACTTGCCACGCCGCATACCAGTGCCACCAGATGCGGATTGCCACTTGCCATGTTGCCTGCCAGTGCCACCAGATGCAGATTGTCACTTGCCACGCCGCCTACCAGTGCCACCAGATGCGGATTGTCACTTGCCACGCCGCCTACCAGTGCCACCGGATGCAGATTGTCACTTGCCACCAAAAAATAGCTTGTCACAAAAGCATTTATATGTAAAATCGAGTCCCTTCCAGCATTGCAGAGTACACAGTACTTACAGCCTCTCCTCAACATGGATCGCGGGTAAACTAGCGAGCTGAGCGCACATGGGTAGTGGGTACTATCCAATAGCAAGGGCGGGCGGTGAGAGATGACATCATTCCCTCTCTCTCTCATCGGCCACGGCTGCACCTCCTTGTAGAGCAGCCTTCACTGCCCTGTAAGTAAGGGCGGAACAGCGGTGCGGGCAATAAGAAATGATGCCATCTCTCTGCTCGGCTGCCCGCACCGCTGACAGTCTCCTTCGGCCCGGCAATGGAGGCGCCACAGATCGCCATTGGGCCGCGGCCCGGAGTTTGACGACCTCTGAGTTAGAGGATATGCAATAGTGAGAGGTGAATGTTGGATTATGTATGTGTAATCAGGTGGGTAACATAAATAGGGCACTTTTAGTGACTGTAGTTAAAGTGGACCTGAACTCAAAAAGTGATGGTTTGCTGTCTAATACAGCATATCTAAAAATGTTAATTGGGCCAAAGCAGAACCCTGAAAAATCAACTTTTTTCCTTTCTCCTGAAAAACACAAGAGCACCGCCAGCTTCAAAGCTGTAAATCTTTAGTGTGAGATCTTCTAAATCAGGGGTCTCCAACCCTGGGGCCTCTCTGCAATCGGGCCGCGAAGGCTGTGCTGTCACATGTACGGTGCGGAGCAGAGAGATGACATTTCTCTCTGCCCGCCACGCTTCTCTGCTCTTCTGCCCTCACAACGGGGGGGGGGCAGCTGCAATGTTGGAGGTAAATGGGGAGCATAGAGATGACATCATCTCTCCCCGCTCACCGCTCTCTTAGCAGGTGTTCTATCAAGGCTTCTATGAGGTGCATCTAACTCTACTGCCCTCAATAGGAACCCACCACTGCACAGAGGCCTGCCTCCAATGCAGTGACAATCCATATCTGGTGGCAGGCAGCGTGGCAAGTGACAATCCACATCTGGTGGCAGGCAGCGTGGCAAGTGACAATCCACATCTGGTGGCACGTGACTTGGCAAGTGACAATCCACATCTAGTGACTGGCGACGTGGCAGGTGACAATCCACATCTGGTGGCAAGTGACAAGCTGCATCTGGTAGCAGGCGACATGGCAAGTGACAAGCTGCATCTGGTGGCTGGCGACATGCAAGTGACAATCCACATCTGGTAGCAGGCAGCGTGGCAAGTGACAAGCTGCATCTGGTGGCAGGCGACAATGGCAAGTGACAAGCTGCATCTGGTGGCTGGCGACATGCAAGTGACAATCCACATCTGGTAGCAGGCAGCGTGGCAGGTGACAACCCACATCTGGTGGCAGGCAACGTGGCAGGTGATTACCCACATCTGGTGATAGGTGACGGTGGCAAGTGACACGCTCAGGGCTCCCACTGATTCTGTATTATGGTGAGTTGAGTTATTTCATTTCATATCACAATGTAATAATAGAAATAATGCCCTTCAATCATCCTGACACCATATCAACCATGGTGCCATGATGATTGAAGCGCTAACACCAGCCATTGTCCTGACAAATTGCCCGCGAAAAATTGCATGACCCCACCCCCTGTGAATTCCACTCCGGGCCTTGGCACAATTTTCTTCCACACAGCCGGTCTCCGGTGCCAAAAAGGTTGGGGACCACTTTTCTAAAGCATTTTTAATGCCAGTGTTGTGACAGACTGTTCTGGATATTTTATAGATAGACAACTCCTATCCTCATATTGAAATTAATAATAACTACTGCAGTAGGGAACAGACACAAAAGATACACTCAGCATCTTTCCAAATAACTGTTCTGTTTATTTTGACGCAATTGAAGGTTTTTATACACATGATTACATAGGTATCACATTGATATTACAATTGTACTTGTACGGTAACAAGAGGTGTAACCTAGGCAGGCTAATTCTAATCAGGACTCAAAATAATGCAAACCTATAATGAAAACATTATTAGTGCCGTGTGCACAATGAGTGCAGTGTGCAAAACATAGGCAAACATACAAATAGAATACAATTATCATGAACCTGCAGTAACATTCATGTCTTGTCTGTCTGCTTACCTCTCTGCTTGTGTTCAGCTTAGAGACCATGCATCCCTCACCTGTGTACTTAAGTAATATTCCCTCAGCAGGGCTCCACCCCAGGTCCTAATCAGGAACACTATTTAACACCGTACAGTGCAAGCCAGCGCTGCCAATCAACATTGTGTGTTAGACTTCCTGTGTGTGTGGTTCCTGCCTGATTCCATTTACTGACCTTGGCTTGTTCTTTGACTAATTCTGTCTGCTTGACACCCCGATCTTTGGCGTGCTCTCCTGTCTATTCGTTGCCCTGACCCTTGGCTATCCTACTGACTATCCTTTGTTGTCCTGCATTGCTGCTTCCTCTCTATCCACCAGTAGCCATACATGAGCGGGAGCTGGGAAACCCTGGGGGCCATGACCTGGAGTCAGTTGCAGCGAAGTCCATCCCCACCATCAGAGGCTCTGGTGAAAACCTGATGGCTCTTAGACTCCGCACCCTGGGGAACCCAATGCTCTATCTCCCTGTGTAATCTATGTTAGTGCTCCAGGGGACCTGCTTTCCTGGACCACCCAGAGCTCCATTCGCAGCAGTCAGCTAAGGGTCCACAGCCTTAGCGGTGCACCCCTAACCCCAGCGGTGTGCATCTTTCACCTGGCGACAAGTGACCTGACAACAATCATATGCAGAACTTACAAATTTCCTTTACACAGACCCAGCCAGGACAGGAGCTTTTGTAGGGGACTGCAGGGTGGTCTCTTGCCCATGGATTATGGGCCCTGGTTTTAAGGGAACACTATTCTTTGGGAGGTATATGTCTGGGGGACTCTTGGAGTGGTCTTGTTGCTGATTCAAGTTCATGATCCCTCTAAAATCTAAATACACAGATTTTGGGAATCTAGACCCGGGATCCAAGGTTAGGGCCTAAATGCCCCGTTACCAATAATGACTGCTTCAGACTGTGAGATTCATAGCAGATGATAATATCATCAGCTCAAAGTAACCTGTCTGGGGTCTCCTGCTATAACATGTTTATTGTGAGTAGGTCTCTCCTTTAGTTAATTGTTAATTGGGACACCTATTGTTTCTGTCTGTCTGCTAGTTTTATGTCCACTACACCTTGTTAGCAAACGATTGGAGGATGTTATATATTAATGTTGATTAGCTTAAAACAAAAAAAATATATATATATATATATTTCTGTATACAGTTTCCTTTCATACAATAATGTGATTGGGCTCATTTGACCTGGTGTACAACAAATTCTGTGTGAGTTTTCAATAAAGAGTTCCAGTTCTTATACAAGCTATTGTGGGCTAGTCTTGTATGGTCAGTTACAATATCTGGTTGCTATTTCTAGACTGGAGGAAGCTGTATACTGACAGAAGCACTCAAGCTGGGTGCTGGTTGGTTCCGTCACAAGGTTTGGAGTGATTTGATGACATCAATACTGTGCCGCTCATGTTCTCCTTGCTGGAGGGTAAGTTGTACCTGAGGACCTACAGTGCAAGATCTCTTTGCTTCCTCTTCATCCATTCTGTGGCTTCAAACATGCTTGGGATAAACATAAATCTATAGTCAGACAATGAGGTTTACTGGGAAAACAAAAAAAACATAAAACAAAAACAAACAAACAAAAAAAAGGGCAGACTAGATAGACTACTCAGTCTTTTTCTGCCTTCACTTTTCTATGTTTCTATGTTTCTAAACTTGAAAACAACTTATTGAAATTGAAAGGTGCTCAATATAGATAATAATAGTGTACATAAATACAAAATTCACAATTTATTGAATCACAATGTAAAAGCATTCCATATTAAACTCTTACACAGTAATAATGTGGTCTTCTCATTTCCACAGCTGTTTAATGGTATATAACCCCCACATGTTTCGCACTATTGGGGCTTCCTCAGGGAAAAAGATAACCTATAATATTCTGGAAATTGTATCATAAAAACAAGATATAAATAGTAGACTGACATAACATACTAATAAGTCACACAGCTTTAAAGTAGGATATTCACAATGTTGGCCTTGTCATGCTTACACTATGATTTGATATAAATCAATTGAAGAGATAGACAAGTCTCACAACAATATCAAATAGCCAGCTTCTGTGTGACCACAAGAGGTACAAGAGGACCAGACTAAAACAAACATATGTATAAAGCTATGTAAGTTTTAATTAAGGATCTTACATACATTTTTTTATATTGTTAATCAGTACATACAATGTGTAGTATTGAACAGAACCACACAGGGAAGCCTAGTCATCAGCCAGCTTTATATAAGCTATATGGAAGAAATTAAAATAAGATAATAACTACTGAGTAAAGTCCAGTTTATTTGAATGGTGCACCAATGATAATCATACTGGTATAAATAATCTAAGATGTAAAATTCATAAATTACAATAGCAGTTTAACATCACCAAGTAGACAACTATGTATACTGTTACAAGGAGGCATCAGGGCCTGGACTTGAACCTAGGATCTCTGCTGTATCTGGCAATAACTCTTCTCGCTGAGCTACCTGGGCATCCTTTCTGATCCATTGGACAACCCTGCTTTGTGCCTTCACTTCTGCTAAACCTTGAACTCTTTGCTCCTCCGGTAAACTTCCTGATTTAAGCCATGTCTCTGCACTTTCTGTTTGACAGATTATTGTGCTCTCTCCAGCCAATATCTTGCTCTGTTATCCCTGCTGCCGTCCCTATCTTTGCTATCATTTGTTACCGACCCTTGGCTTATTCCTCAACTTCGCTTATACCTGATCCCAACCTGCAACTACTCATTACTGGCCTTTGGCTTATTTACTGACTACACTTCTCCTTGATCCTTACCTGCTATATCTGCTACTGGACCCCAGCTTGATAACTTCCTGGTGGGGCGATCGTGAGGACTGTGACCTGGTACTAACATGCAGCAAAATCCATCTCCACCATTAGGAGCTCTAGTGAACATTGGTTAGAACCTAGAACTCACACCTCAGGTGAGCCTGCGTCATCCAACAGGGTGACCCGCTTATCTTCTGGTCGGTGGAAGTCCTGCTACTGCTATAGCCACTGGTCTTCGAGCCTGACCCCTGATCATAACAAGGGGATTAAACCTCATCTATGGGCGATAAGTAGTTATAAAATGCAGCATCACTATAAAATATTTGAAACCAATTTCTTCTATTAAAAGGTCTAAACTAGTTCTCCCCATAAAGCTGTATGTAGCCTGGATACAGGCCGCCCACGTGGCGTCAGATACATCAGCCTTTTATACCCCCACCTGGTCGTCATGTCACGTCACCGGCTGGGCACAGATGCCCTATGTGCTACTGCGCATGCGCTGGGGTCTGGAGTAACTGCCCGGACACTGGGGCTAGCTGGGTGCTAGAGTCAATAAAAAGTAGGGTGCAGGTAAGGATGGTGCCACCCTTTTGTCTATAATGGTGCTATCTGTGATACATTTGCCTTAATATATTATTTTTTGAGTTTAAATCTGGTTTCACCAACACAGTATAACATTTAGGAAAAAATATACAACCTAAAATTCCACCACTGGATGATATGATAGCAAATATCTCCACAAGCAATGTATTGATTCCTGTAACGCTTAGATAGGCTGGTATAAAAGTGATCCAGACACTGCAGAACACCAGCATGCTAAAGGTGATGTATTTTGCCTCATTGAAAGTATCTGGTAAATTCCTGACCAGGAAAGCCACTATGAAACTCACAGCTGCTAGAAACCCCATGTAGCCCAGGAGAATGGAAAATGCCAGTATAGATCTTTCATTACATTGAATGATTATTCTGTCCAGATACAAGATGGTATTGGATTCAGGGAAAGGCGGGGAGACAGACAGCCAAATTATACTGGTCACAATTTGGAAAGAAGAACAAATGAGAACCAGACACTTTGGAAACCTCACTCTAACAAACTTCTTCCAGCAGCTTCCAGGTTCGGTGGCTTTAAAGGCCATGTAGACCATGACAGTCTTGGCCAGAATGGTGGAGAGTGCTACTGAGAAGAGGACCCCATAGACTGTATGACGAAGCATACATGTTATTTGTATGGGACGACCCAGAAACAAAAATACAGAGAGGAAGCTCAACATGATGGAGACCAGTAGAACAAGACTCAGATCCCGGTTATTAGCTCTGATGACCGGCGTGTCTCCATACATAAAGAAAATCACCAATATGAATAAAGTTACAGCAAAAAACAATCCAATAACCATAAAGATTGCAAGAGTCACTGCAGAATTTGTATAGGAAAGATATTCAACAAGTTTTGGTACACATTGGTCGTGGTCATTTGGCCATTGGTCTTCTGGACACTTCTGGCATGAGCCTTTGTCTAAAAAGATAAAGAAGTCATGAGTGCACTAATCCACAGCACAAAGAATGGGATCCCCAGCTAAACAATATTTATTTCCACATACAGTAGAAGGTAACAGATTTTGAGGGTTTCCAAGTACCCTTCTAATGAGGGCTTAACCGGTTCCACACTGCGTGCAGTATATTTACTGCGGCAGTGTGGACGCCGGGCGCGAATGGCCATAAAAAGGCGGTGATCTGCGGGTGGCCGCTAGGGGGCGCGCGCGTGCCGATGTCCACCGGCGAGCCGCGATGAGCGGCCACAGCCAAAGAACCGCCGATGTAAACACCGTGGTTCCCTGCCCTGTCAGTGCAGGCATAGGTGATCTACTGATCCCTGTCACTGGGATCAGTTAGATCTCTCATGCCCATGTTAGCCAAGCCCCCCCCCCACAGTAAGAACATGCCCAGGGAACACAGTTAACCCCTAGCTCCCCCCCGGTTAACCCCTTCACTGCCAATGACATTTATACAGTAATCAGTGGACATTTAAATTTCTGATCGCTGAATAAATGTCATTGGTCCCAAAAAAGTGTCAAAAATATCCGACATGTCCACCGCAATATCGCATTACCGCTAAAAATCGCAGATCGCCGCCATTACTAGTAAAAAAAAATAAAAGAAATAAAAACCACAGAAATTAATTCTCACCATCCGTAAATGCGGCCATTTTTGCGCAAACCAATCAATAAACGCCGATTGCGATTTTTTTATCACAAATATGAGGAAGAATATAAATCGGTCAAAACCGATGAAAAAAAAAAATGTTTTATATTTTTTTGGGATCTGTATTTTAGCAAAAAGTAAGAAATATTGTTTTTTTTTTTTTGCAAAATTGTCGCTCTTCTTTTGTTTATAGCGGTGATCAGAAATGACGCAGAGGGGATCAAATACCACCAAAAGAAAGCTCTATTTGTGGGAAAAAAAGGACGCAAGTTTTGTTTGGGTACAACGTCGCATGACCGCGCAATTGTCAGTTAAAGCAACGCAGTGCCAAATCACAAAAACTGCTCTGGTCCGAAAGGGGGTAAAACTTTCCGGGGCTGAAGTGGTTAAAAAGTACAAATGTGCAAGAGGCACCTACTGAAGATTTCGGGTGTTATATTTTTTTCTCTATTTCGTGAGTGTGTGCAGTTTTGAGGCTTGACATATTTTTTTGTCTTTTTATTGACACATGTATTTATTAAAATATAGATCTGATAAGTAGTTGTGCAGATTTCGTGCGACATTAAAAATTGCAACTGCCTTCTTTTTACTCTACAGGGCCTCTGGCCGTTCAGGCTGTTTTAACCTGTTAAGGACCAACCCCATGCAGATATACTGTGACAGGGTGGCCCTCCTGCGCGAAATCATGTACAGGTACATGATTTTGTGCACCGGGTCTAGGGCAGATCGCCGTTCTGTCAGAGTGGAAGATGGAGATCTTGTGTTCCTGCTAAGCAGAAACACAGATCTCTGTCTTCCCCCAGTCAAAGCACACCCCCCACACAGTTAGAAAGCACTCCCTAGGAGCACATTTAATCCTTTGATCGCCCCTGAAGTTAACCCCTTCCCTGCCAGTGTCATTAGTACAGTGACAGTGCATTTTTTCACTAATCATTGTATTAGTGTCAGTGGTCCCCAAAAAGATTTGTACACCGCAATGTTGCAGTCCCCCAAAAAACATTGATCGCTGCCATGACTAGTAAAAAAAATAAGTAAATAAAAATTCAATAAATACAGTATATCCCATAGTTTGTAGACGCTATAACTTTTGCGCAAACCAATCAATATACGCTTATTGGGATTATTTTTTTTACAGAAAATATGTAGCAGAATACATATTGGTCTAAACTGATGAAGAAATCCGATTTTTTTATTTATTTTTTTTATCGGATATATGTTATAGCAGAAAGTTAAAAATATTGTTTTTTTTTTCAAAATTGTCACAATTTTTTTGTTCATAGCGCAAAAAATAGAGGCAGAGGTGATCAAATACCACCAAAAGAAAGCTTTATTTGTGGGAAAAGTAGGACATAATTTTTAATTGGGTACAGCGTTGCATGACCGCGCAATTCTCAGTTAAAGTATTGCAGTGCTGTATCGCAAAAAATGGCCTGGTCATGAAGGGGGGGGGGGTAAACCTTCCGGGGCTGAATATGTTAAGTTACTTCAGAGCCAAAGATGCAGATTTTTAACAAGATAAATGTGTGAAAAATGCAGTAATAATATTCATGTCAAATGTATGTTGGTGTTCTGCTGATCGGCTGTGTCCAATCACAGCCCAGAGCCCTGTGTTGCCAAACACCACAGGGCTCTGTACAAAGGGAATGATTGCTTTGTCACATCAATCTGTAGTAAAAAGCAGTTCATATAAATGGAAGGTCGGAATTGGCTGTCGAAAGTTGTGTACACACTACCAGAAAATCGTACGATTGTTCCTTGGACGAAAATGTTCACCCAATTTTCGTATAGTGTATACGAGCCTTTAGAGCTTGTTCACACGGGCTTTGTTGTTCTCCTAAGAGCAATCCACATTCATTTCACTCTTCAGAGAACATTTGAAAGTCAGTGAGGTGTTATATCACCTCCTAACCACCAGCTTTAGCCCCTTGGATCCCACAGTAGCATACCACAACCGCATGCATTGCACATGGTTTTTAGGTGCTTGCAAAGTAGCAACATTCACTTGAATGGGTCATGATTGGCGCGTGGTATCGCCTACCAGGACTGGTAGAACCAATGCCCCCTAAACCATTTGTGTGAACAAGCCCTTAAATAATATGTACAATGTTTTATCCAGATGATCATTCCACAAGCTTATAAGCTAATTAGCAAGGAAAATGACCTACCTGTATGATTGGATATCTCCCCCTTTGGGCAATGGACACAGTAAAAGCAGCACACAGGCATCTCTGGCTTCTGGACTCTTCTATTAGCTGGGGGACAATCTAAAGAACACACTGATACAGGGATCTAGAAGAAGACAGGAGGACAATCTAAATAACACACGAATACACTAATCTGGAAGAAGGCAGGAGGACAATCTGAAGGAATCTAGAAGAAGATGGGAGGATAATCTGAAGAACACACTGATAGAGGAATCTATAAAAGAAGACAGGAGGATAGTCTAAAGAACACATTTATACAGTAATCTAGAAGACGGCGGGAGGACAATTTGAAGAACACACTGATACAGGAATCTAGAGGAAGACAGGAGGATGATTTGAAGAACACACAGATACAGGAATCAAGAAGAAGACAGGAGGATGATTTGAAGAACACACTGATACAGGAATCTAGAAGAAAACAGGAGGACAATCTGAAGAACACAATGATGCAGGAATCAAGAAGAAGACAGGAGGACAATCTAAAGAACACACTGATACAGGAATTAAGAAGAAGACAGGAGGACAATCTGAATAACACACTGATGCAGGAATCTAGAAGAAGACAGGAGGACAATCTGAATAACACACTAATACACTAATCTGGAAGAAGGCAAGAGGACAATTTGAAGGAATCTAGAAGAAGATGGGAGGATAATCTGAAGAACACACTGATAGAGGAATCTATAAAAGAAGACAGGAGGATAGTCTAAAGAACACATTGATACAGTAATCTAGAAGACAACGGGAGGACAATTTGAAGAACACACGGATACAGGAATCAAGAAAAAGACAGGAGGACAATTTGAGGAACACACTGATACAGGAATCAAGAAAAAGACAGGAGGACAATTTGAGGAACACACTGATACAGGAATCAAGAAGAAGACAGGAGGGCAATTTGAAGAACACACAGATACAGGCCTGGGGGCCGAATGGTTGCTTTTGTACGACCCATGGTGCACTATTCCTCCCACTGATATGAGACTCTATTCTGTCAACTGACAGCAACAATAGGGCACCATTTCTCCCACTCCCTCTGGCCACAGTTTGGCCCCTCTAAAGTCTGGAGGAAAAAAAACTGGCCCATTGTTTGTGGAAGTTTGGAGACCGGAAATGACTAGCATTTTCGTCACTTCAGGTTAGGGCAGATGAAAACACTGCAATTTTTTTTTGTTTTTGGAAAGCATGAGCTCAATGTTATGTCATACTTTCAAGGGTAGAGGAGAGATGTGGGGTCTTATAGACCCCAAATGTCTTTATAAAGAGGACCTGCCATGCTTTATTTCTAATACAAGGGATGTTTACATTTCTTGTGATAGGAATAAAAGTGACCCAAAAAATAAATAGACATATAAAGGGACAGTGTAAAAATGAAAAAACGATAATAAAATAATAATATAAAAAAGGAAAGCTGCCCAGTCCCCCGTGCTTGCACGCAGAGGCAAAATGCATACGTAGTGGGGGTTACTGTGTAGCGCTAATTAGGACTTGGAGATGCCACTAGTTTTAATGATGAATAGTGGGCAAGAGATAAGGGAAAAATGTGAAAAGGTGACGTGCACTATACTTTAATATTAATGCACTCTAGGTAGAGTACCCTATAGGGCAGATTTATGCAATTAGCGGACCTCCAGATGTTGCAAAACTACAAGTCCCATGAGGCATAGCAAGACTCTGACAGGCACAAGCATGATACCCAGAGGCAGAGGTATGATGGGACTTGGTAGTTTTCCAACAGCTGGAGGTCCGCTAATTGCTTATCCCTGCTATAGGGGATACATCAAGATGTATACATAAAAAATATGAAGATTTTGTTGTGAAATAGACATCACAAATATGTGTATGACCAGGACGAGGGAACGAAGCCCTCAAATTCTTCGGTCCTACCACCCCAGGCACACACATCCAGCGTGAAACTGCAAATATGTAAATCGAAAAGTGGAACCATAAAAAATATATGTGTTGACTCAATAATAAATAAATAAATAAGCATCTATGTGTCTATGAGGGGAGACCCACCTCTAGAACATATAGAAAAACTTAATATAAAAAACAGGTGTAAAAAAATTATATTTGACAACTGATGGGGTATCATTCTAGATCAGTCAGGTAAGCCTTTAACCTATTCAGTGACGGGGTTACATAGTCCCCTCCGGGACCCCCCAGAGGTTATACCCCCTCATCTAAGGATTCCCCATTTTTTGAAGATTTGCACAAACTGTTTGAACTCTTACTATGAACTTTTTATGGTCCTGTGTGATCTAGAATGATACCCCATCAGTTGTCAAATATCATTTTTTACACCTATTTTTTATATTACGTTTTTATATTAAGTTTTTCTATATGTTCTAGGGGTGGGTCTCCCCTCATAGACACATAAATACGTATTTATTTATCCGTTGTTGAGTCAACACATATATTTTTTTATGGTTCCACTTTACATATTTGCAGTTTCACGTTGGTTGTGTGTGCCCGGGGTGGGAGGACCAAAGAATTTGAAGGCTTCGTTCCCTCACCCTGGTCATACACATATTTGTGATGTCTATTTCATAACAAAATCTTCATATTAAGGGAAAAATGTGAAAAGGTGACGTGCACTATACTTTAATATAAATGCACTCTAGGTAGAGTACCCTATAGGGGATACATCAAGGTGTATACATAAAAAATATGAAGATTTTGTTATGAAATGGACATCACAAATATGTGTATGACCAGGGTGATGGAACGAAGCCTTCAAATTCTTCGGTCCTCCCACCCCAGGCACACACAACCAGCGTGAAACTGCAAATATGTAAATCAAAAAGTGGAACCATAAAAAATATATGTGTTGACTCAATAACAAATAAATAAAAACGTATCTATGTGTCTATGAGGGGAGACCCACCCCTAGAACATATAGAAAAACTTAATATAAAAAATAGGTGTAGAAAATGATATTCGACAACTGATGGGGTATCATTCTAGATCACTCAGGACCATAAAAAGTTCATAGTAAGAGTTCAAACAATTTGTGCAAATCTTCAAAAAATGGGGAATCCTTAGATGAGGGGGTATAACCTCTGGGGGTCCCGGAGGGGACTATGGAACCCCGTCACTGAATAGGTTAAAGGCTTACCTGAGTGATCTAGAATGATACCCCATCAGTTGTCAAATATAATTTTTTACACCTGTTTTTTATATTAAGTTTTTCTATATGTTCTAGAGGTGGGTCTCCCCTCATAGACACATAGATACTTATTTATTTATTTGTTATTGAGTCAACACATTTTTTATGGTTCCAC
>BLSH010367878.1:309603-332605 GCA_018402905.1 Glandirana rugosa | reverse complement strand
AGTAATGTGTATTACTGTAGTCAATACATTAAGAAGACATGAGGGTGATTTGTGGTTCGGACACCGTAACAAACGAGGGTGACTATGACCCCGTAAAGGATGAGGGTGACCAGTGTCGGGCCGGGGGATTTCAAACTTCCCGTCATTAAACCGGGAAATACTTAAAACCCATACATGGCACGAATACCCAAATATTTACACTGACGACGGAAGGTGCCTGAGGGAGGGCACCCTCCCTTCACCATAACTTTCTCCACCACGAACCTATACCTCGACAGACTCACCACCCTTTATTTATACAAGATTTACAGGACACATGTATACAAAATTTGCACTTTATATATATGAACTTAATGATTGGTGATCAGAGTCTTATATCCTACTAAAACATATGTACACAGGACATTTAGAACATATTTATTTCCCACCACTCAGACAGCTCCATATCCAAGCACCACCTCTTTCAATACCACTTCCCTCCCACGGGAGGGAGTCCGTGGAAGGCAGCAGTCACATTTATAAACCCATAAGCACGGTACATACCCAAAATTCATAAAGGGCCAAATTACTGCCCTTCAAACTTTAGGGGGCCGGGCTGTGACCAGTGGGAGTAGGAAATGCCCCAGTATCAGTGGGAGCAAACAATGCCACAGGCTTGGTGTTTAGTGGGAGTACAGAAGAATTACATAACTGATGTCATTATGTGTAATGATGCCCCCGTCATTGGTGTCAGTGGGAGAAAAAATGCCCCATCATTGGAGTCAGTGGGAGGAATAGTGCCCCATCATGGGTATCAGTGGGAGGAATAGTGTCCCATAATTGGTATCAGTGGGAGGAATAGTGTCCGTCATTGGTGTCAGTGGTAGGAGTAGTGCCCCATCATTGGTGTCAATGGGAGAAATAGTGCCCCATCATTGGTGTCAGTGGGAGGAATAGTGTCCCGTCATTGGTGTCAGTAGGAGAAATAGTGCTCCATAATTGGTGTCAGTGGGAGGAATAGTGCTCCATCATTGGTATCAGTGGGAGGAATAGTGCCCCATCATTGGTATCAGCGGGAGGAAGAGTGCCCCATCATTGGTGTCAATGAGAGGAAAAGTGCTCCATCATTGGTGTCAGTGGGAGATAAGTTCCTTATCTCTGGTGTCAGTGGGAGGAATAGTGCCCCATCATTGGTATCAGTGGGATGAATAGCGCCCCATCATTGGTGTCACTGGGAGAAATAGTGCCCCATCATTGGTATCAGTGGGAGGAATAATGCCCCATCATTGGTGTCAGTGGGAGGAATAGTGCCCCATCATTGCTGTCAGTGGGAGGAATAGTGCCCCATCATTTTTATCAGTGGGAGGAATAGTGCCCCATCATTGGTATCAGTGGGAGGAATAGTGCCCCATCATTGGTATCAGTGGGAGGAATAGGGCCCCATCATTGGTTTCAATGGGAGGAAAAGTGCTCCATCATTGGTATCAGTGGGAGATAAGTTCCTTATCTCTGGTGTCAGTGGGAGGAATAGTGCCCCATCATTGGTATCAGTGGGAGGAATAGTGCCCCATCATTGGTATCAGTGGGAGGAATAGTGCCCCATCATTGGTATCAGTAAGAGGAATAGTACCCCATCATTGGTATCAGTGGGAGGAATAGTGCCCCATCATTGGTGTCAGTGGGAGGAATAGTGCACCATCGTTGGTATCAGTGGGAGGAATAGTGCCCCATCATTGATAATTGTGGGAGGAATAGTGCCCCATCGTTGGTGTCAGTTGGAGATAAGTTCCTTATCGCTGGTGTCAGTGGGAGGAATAGTGCTTCATATGATCGTAGGAGGAATGGTGCCCTAAGGGTCAGATAAGGGCAATCAAGGGGTCACATCTCTGGCCTGCGGGCCATAGTTTGGAGACCCCTGCTGTATATCATCAGCACTGATGCTTGATATGGAGCATTCTATGCTTTATGGTAAAAAAATAAACCTTCTGTGTGCAGCAGCCCCCCCCCCCCAATACTTATCTGAGCCCCATCTTGATCCAGCGATGCGCACTTTCAATCACAGTTGATGAGCCAATGAGGAGAGAGTGGGGACGGGGCTGAGCCGCACTCCATGTGTGAATGGACACACAGAGCAGCGGCTCAGGTGCCCCCATAGCAAGCTGCTTGCTACGGGGCCAGAAGCTTCGGCAGGGGACCCAAAGAAACAAGATCGGGGTTACTCTGTGCAAAACTATTGCTCAGAGCAGGTAAGTATGACTTGTTGGTTACCTATTTACTTATTTTAATCTGTTTTTAATATCACTTTAAGATGTCATATCCCTTTAATTTTTTAATATCAATTGTAAAGGCCTTTGAGACTGCAAGGAAACATCAGAAAGTCCCACTAATCTAAATTCCTGCATGCTCAGTGGGAGATTCTCCCTTTCTAATGGCTGAGTACTCTACTTCCTCCTCCTCTTCCTTGTGGATTGATCAGTTGATGCTCCTTTCCCTCTCCTTTGCTCCTTTCACCTCACTGATGTTGTAGACTGGGTGAGCAATCTAACAGGTGCTTAATAAAAGAACAGAGGAGAGGGAGGGTTTAGTGTGGGGAAAGAACCACCCAATTACCCACTGATTCCTGGCAGAGATCCTCCTATGAGGAACAATTACATCACTTCCTTCAAACAGCAGAACCTCCTTCATCACCTCCCATGCTGAGGAAGTAAATGGAAAAGACTCTGAATAATGTTGTGTGGATCATATAAAATATACATAAAGCAAAAGCTAACATTGATTTGCAGGTATGCATGCATGCACAATTTTCAAATGTTTGGCACTGGGCAAAAAAAATATATTTTTAATGATCTTTGTTTTATTGTGCGCCTCAAATTTCAAAAATAGACATTAGACTGCACTGACAAAGGAGGAATGGTTGCCAAGAGGTGATCAATAAATCAATTTAAAATAAAGCGCAACAAAAACACGATACATATTCCAAATTCTAAGAGACTTTGGCATGCTGGTCAATATTCACATCTACTTGTAGATATCAGTCAGGTGTTTTGGTATCATCAACAAATCACACTTTTTCCTCTGAACCACAAAAAAATAAATACATGAAAATTCCAGTATACAGATCATAGTTTGTAGACACTAAAGCCCCGTACACACGGTTCGACGATCACATACAACGGTCGTACTCACGACCGTTGTATGCGATATCGATCGTTCGTATGCGCGATTTGAACAGTCGAACATACGACGGTCGTACAAGGGAGTTGTATGAGCAGACTAGAAAACTTGGTCGTACCAACCAGCACTCATACGACCGTTGTATCGTGTGTACAGAGCAGTTGGTCCAACAAAGTTGTATTGTGCAAAACACGCATGCTCCGAAGTCAGGAATGGCTGGATGCTAATTACATGCACCTGAACGTTCTTTCCCCAGCCGTACGATCGTGTAGTGCAGTCAGTATGCTGCATACAACAGCCAACATACGATTCAACACGGTCGTACGTGCGATCGTCGAACCGTGTGTACGGGGCATTAGGGGTTGATTTACTAAAGCTGGAGAGTGCAAAGTCTGGTACAGCGGTGCATAGAAACCAATCAGCTTCTAACCTCAGCTTGTTCAATCAAGCTTTAATAATAAAACCTTGAAGCTGATTGGTTTCTGTGTGGAGCTGCACCAAATTTTGCACTTTCAAGCTTTAGTAAATCAACCCCTATAACTTTCACACAAACCAATTAATACACACTTACTGGGATTTTTTTTATTTTATTTTTTACCAAAGACATTTTGGCCTAATTTTATGAATAAATTTGTTTTTTTTACTTTGTTTTTTTATTGGATATGTTTTATAACATATATATATATATATTTTTTGGATAATGTATAAACCATAGTTTGTAGTCTCTATAAAATCCCTACAGACTAAATAATATACACTGATTTGGGTTATTTTTGCCAAAGAAATGTAGCAGAACACATTGTGGCCTAAATGTTTATTTGCAAATGTTTAAAACAGAAATGAAGAAAAACTAAATTTTTCCAAAATGTTCTGACTTTTTCCATTTATATAGCAAAAAAATAAAAACCTAGTGGTAATCAAATACCACCAAAAGAAAGCTCTAATTGTGTGAAAAAAAATTATATTAATTTCATTTGTGTACAGTGTTGCATGACCACACAATTGCCAGTTAAAATAGCAAAGTGCTGAATAGCAAAACATGCCCTGGTCATGAAGAGGGTAACATTTTCCAGAGGTCAAGTGGTTAACATGAAAAATATGGCTAATGCTAGGTCCACTTTAAAGCGGAGTTCCACCCAAAAGTGGAACTTCCGCTTTAAGGGAAGATGACCCCCTGACATGCCACATTTGGCATGTCATTTTTTTGGGGGGGGGAGGGGCCGGGACCACATTTTGACATTGTCCCAGCTGCACTTTCTCTCCTGGCTCCGTGGCACAGGAAGGAAGTTCACCTTTCTCCCCTCCCTCTCAGCGATCTTCTGGGACACGTCACAGGTCCTAGAAGATACGCCGGCCATTCACAAAGCGCGGTGCAGCTCGTGCATGTGCAGCGTGTGCCCAGCTTTGAAGCCAAAGCCGGGCGCCCACACTTGTGATGCTGGCCCGGCACGGTGGAGGGGGAGAAGAGGGAGGCAGCGGGCGGCCACATTGCTGGAGCCTGGGACAGGTGAGTGTCCAATTCTTCAAAGTCAGCAGCTACACTTTTAGTGGAACTCCGCTTTAACCTCTATACATTACCTTTATGTGCTTATGTTTTTTTATGTAATGGTTGTTGCTCTTAGTATTTCTGGACATATATAACTGAACTTCATGTAGAGAATGTGCCATGGCATAGACAGCCTTATAGACTAGGTAAGTGATTCCAAAATGTTGCGTGTCAAAAAATCTACTGGAAATTTGACTAAACGTTACACTGTGGTTGCATGTATGAAGTTTAGCACCATGGGATTCTAGGAATTCGTCAAACTCCTTGTTGGATGTTTTACAGTGCAAAGAAAGTCCCATAATCAGTTTAAGCAAAAAATCATCGGGACGATTTGCAAAGCTGATATCTGCTAAGAAGTTCCTCAGGGGTGGGATCTCTTTAATGGTGGGTGAAAACACGAGACAGCCATTTAGTGTTCCTACGTGCTTTATAGGTATCATCTCTTGAACAAAAGAACCTGCTGGAATAATTAATGTCTTCTCTCTAACTACGCTTTTTTCCATTTTCAGAAAATTAATGGTAGTTAAGGAAAGGGAACCACAAAACACAATGATTTTTGAGGTTGCATTTCTTAAATCTTCTGCTTCATTAGCCAATGCTTTACACATTTTTTGTTTGTCATCACATGGCATCCTAATACTGAAGTCTATGCAAATACTGTAAAATTCAGCTAATTTCCTTAATTCTTGACTCTGTTTTTCTCCAGCATCATCATCAGAGGCAATTATGCCAATCCAAGTCCATCTGAAATGGGTGAGTAATTTAACAATTGCCAAACTCTGGGTCTGGTCACATGGAAGAGTTTGGAAGAAGTATGGGTAGACATTGCTACTGGTTAAAAAAGGGTATGATGGGCCGCAGTTGATCTATATAAAACATAAAGGAATAAGTAATGAAAACAAAACCTTGGTAATATCATGGTGATGGAAAACGGTTCTGTGTCATTGCAGGGGAGGAGCAAAGGGCGGAGTGCAGGGAATGTCAAGGCACGGAGGGATTCCAGACCACTGATGAAGCTGTATAAGGCATTAACTATCTTCTGTTATATACTGGGGGAGCAAACCTACTCTCTTACCCCATCCTACCTGCCCTTCAGGTGACTTCCATGGTAGTTTTGATGTTTGCCAAGTAATAGGCCCCCTTCTTTCCCTGCTTCCCTCTACCCTTTCCTCCTCCTCCCTACCCTTCCCCCTCCCATTAGTTCTCTCTCCATGCTATCAACTCCCTCTCACCTTTTCCCCATCCCACTCTCTTCCTTCCCTGCGTTTCTTCCTCCCTTATTCCTTATGTTTTTTTACCGGTTACCCCTCCCTTTCTCTCTGCCAACCACTCCTCTCCACTTTCTCCTCCCCTTTCCTCCCCCTTTTTCACTCTCCCTTCCCTTCTCTCCCCTCTTTTTTCCTTCCCCCTTCTTTCCCCTTTCCCTTACCTTTCCTTCCCCCATTTCCTCTACCCCATCTTCCATTTATCCTCCAATCCAGACTGCATTTATGGCTTATTTTGCACTTAAACAGTCTTACTTTATGTTGCAGTGCATCATGTGAGGTGTTTCTGGATTTATACTTACCCCTTGTGTGCCTCCTATGTCTACCCTAGGAGGATTTTGGGTGTTTCTTCCTGGTACACCAATGCAGGTCCTCATCACCCCCTCTGGTTGTGGGTAAGCAATAATTTAAATATCTTTACGATATTGGGTTTTCATTGTACTCTCACTGAATGTTTCAAAATACACTAACATGTACCTATATTTTATCTCAACCACTGGCTCATATTCCTCCTGAAGAAGTGACAAATGTGTGAAACATGTAGAGGAACAACCGCAGCTTCTTTACCATCATCTAATACTTGGAATCCATACTTTATTTTTGGCTGTCGGTTATCACCATGGGGAAAGTGGTGCAGGTAATTGTGAGCCTGTAATTGTGAATGTTATTCTTCTGTCATTCTAATTTGTTATGTGTCTTTTTTAAGTTTAAGCTTTTTTTAACCAAATATTTGTGTGTGAATCTCTTGTCCTTTTAGGTACCAAGATAATCCATAAGCTGAGGTTATACCTCTTCCTTTATTGTATCTGCAACTGTTGGATGATGGTGCCCTTACTGGTTAATATTATCTCTATAGGCGCTAATAATTTGTTTTGACTTCCATGGTAGTTTTGATGTTTGCCTATTAATGGCAAAGCGTCGGGTCCACTTGTATAGCAGCTTAATCTCATCTTGCTTTTGCTCCCCTTATGCTCCATTCAGATGCACAGAGTGTGGAATAGACGCTTTGTATAAACCCCAAATTGATCCTATTTGAAGTTCTCTATGCACGCCAGAAAAGAACAATCCCCTTCGCTCAAGAGTGGTGCACTGGCAAGAAATGGATCACATCACAGGTCTTTAGCAGTTCCGATACTGGCACAAGCTTTGCTGAAGCCTAAGGGCTGGGGGGAACCCGGAAAAAGTACTGCAACATAAGGAAAAGAGGATGCACCAGCCTTGCGCATTACCTAAGTGATAGCTTAACCCTGAGGATGCATATTTATTTGAATCGCGAAGGGTAGGTTTTCAGAGCCAGAACGCTGCGCCGCCACATCCGAGGTCCGGGTGGCGGTGCTATATGTGAGTCTAGCGACTTGGTACATTGTTTTATGCATTTTATACCTGTTTATTGTATGTCCTTCTTAACACCTTCCCCACCGCCTGCCGCATATTCACGGCGGCAGTGTGGATGCATTGCGCGAATCGCCGTAAAAAGACAGCGATCTGCGAATGGCCGCTAGGGGGCGCGCGTGCCCGCCGCACTCCTGAGGAGTGTGCCCGCGGCTCGGGCAGACCCGATGTCCACCGGCGAGCCGCGATGAGCGGCCACAGGCAAAGAGCGGGGAACCACTGATGTAAACATGGCGGTTCCCCGCTCTGTTAGTGCGGGCATGGGTGATCTACTGATCTCTGTCACTGGGATCAGTTAGATCTCTCATGCCCATGGTAGCCCAACCCCCTCACGGTTAGAACACCCAGGGAACACAGTTAAGCCCTAGATCGCCCCCCTGCAGGTTAACCCCTTCACTGCCAATGACATTTATACAGTAATGAGTGGATATTTAAATTTCTGATCGCTGAATAAATGTCATTGGTCCCAAAAAAGTGTCAAAAATGTCCGACATGTCCGCCGCAATATCGCAGTACCGCTAAAAATCGCAGATCTCCGCCATTACTAAAAAAAATAAATAAATAAATAAAAACCCCAGAAATTAATTCTCATCATCCGCAAACGCAGCCACTTTTGCGCAAACCAATCAATAAATGGTAATTGCGATTTTTTTTATCACAGATATGAGGAAGAATATAAATCGGCCAAAACCGGTGAAGAAAAAATGTTTTTTTATATTTTTTTTTTTGGATTTGAATTTTAGCAAAAAGTAAGACATTTGTGTTTTTGTTTGCAAAATTGTCGCCATTCTTTTGTTTATAGCGGTGATCAGAAATGACGCAGAGGTGATCAAATACCACCAAAAGAAAGCTCTATTTGTGGGGAAAAAAAGGACGCAAATTTTGTTTGGGTACAATGTCGCACGACCGCGCAATTGTCAGTTAAAGCGACGCCGCGCCGAATCGCAAAAAGTGCTCTGGTCCTAAAGTGTGAAATTCTTCGGGAGGTGAAGTGGTTAAATACTGCACTATGAGGCACATTTTTTGTGTTTTGCCTTTGGCATTTGGGGACTTATAAATGGGGCTCTACCCTGTGTAGTGAGATATTTGAGAGGAATTTCTCTCATTGAAGCCTGCGGATGTCCCTATTTTCACCCTTGATGCTTTGTTTGGTGAATGCGCAATGCATTGGGGTGACAGCTGGTGGAGGTTGGTGATCGGCAGTTGCACTTACAGTATCTCACAAAAGTGAGTACACCCCTCACATTTTTTTTTTTTTATAATTCCTTTATTTAGAGAGTGCATAGTTAACAGCCAACTTATATGACATAGTACATGTGAGCACAGAGGAAATACATATGGAGAGTGGGTAAGGCACATAAAATGCAATACCACTTATCTGATAACCCATCATACTGTAACCTGTAAACCGAATATGCCATATATTGACTCTGGGAGTCACTGACAGGCTAAATAAGTAGCAGAGCACGTTGCCCAAACATGTAAACATATTTATCACTTAATTGTATTATGGGCTAAAAAAACATACTTTTGGGAGACTTCATCGTCCGGAAAGAGTTATAGCAAATGAATGGTGGTAATCTTGAAATAGATTGGATAAAGAAAGCCGTGCAACCATCTACTAAAACCACCAGTAACCTGTGCTTCTATCAGAGAAAAGAAAGGGGGATAAAAATTTAACGTGGACATAAGAGGGTAGATGGGAGAGAGAGAGGGAGGCCCCTCCGAGGTTGGAGAAATCAGAAACTAACAAAATGAAATATTGGATAGAAGAGGAAGGCAAAGAGTAGAAAGACTTTTAATGCCTCCCGCCCAGGCATGCCACATCAGGCCTCGGAGGTCGGCCACATTACGACATTTCACGCAGGTAAGGATCTGAAGACAAAGTGATTCCAAGGTCTCCAGGTCTCACGGAAGGTCTCCTCCCGACCATATCGGGTTGCGGTGAGATCCTCCATGTTCCTCAGCTCGTTCATTTTTGAGAACCAAAGCGCTTTAGAGGGGGGCGTCTCCGATCTCCAGCGAAGGGGTATACAGGCTTTAGCTGCACCCCTCACATTTTTGTAAATATTTTATTCTATCGTTTCATGTGACAACACTGAAGAAATTACACTTTGCTACAATGTAAAGTAGTGAGTGTACAGCTTGTATAACAGTGTAAATTTGCTGTCCTCGCAATATAACTCAACACACAGCCATTAATGTCTAAACCACTGGCAAAAAAAGTGAGTACACCCCTAAGTGAAAATGTCCAAATTGAGAGCAATTAGCCATTTTCCCTCCCCAGTGTCATGTGACTCGTTAGTGTTACAAGGTCTCAGGTGTGAATGGGGAGCAGGTGTGTTAAATTTGGTGTTATCGCTCTCACTCTCTCATACTGGTCACTGAAGGTTCAACATGGCACCTCAAGGCAAATAACTCTCCGAGGATCTGAAAGAAAGAATTGTTGCTCTACATCAGTGGTTCTCAGCTCCGGTCCTCGGGACCCACTAACAGGTCAGGTTTGCAGGATAACTGAAATGCATCACAGGTGATATAATTTGCTGCTCAGTGATTGCAGTGTTCTAGTCTGCATGTCCCCAAGGTAATACTTAAAATCTGGCCTGTTGGTGGGTCCCGAGGACTGGAGTTGAGAACCGCTGCTCTACATAAAGATGGCCTAGGCAATAAGAAGATCGCCAAGACCCTGAAACTGAGCTGCAGCACGGTGGCCAAGACCATACAGCGGTTTAACAGGATAGGTGCCACTCATGGTCGACCAAAGAAGTTGAGTGCCGTGCTCAGCGTCATATCCAGAGGTTGTCTTTGGGGAATAGATGTATGAGTGCTGTCAGCATTGCTGCAGAGGTTGAAGGGGTGGGGGGGGGCAGCCTGTCGGTGCTCAGACCATACGCCGCACACTGCATCAAATTGGTCTGCATGGCTGTAATCCCAGAAGGAAGCCTCTTCTAAAGATGATGCACAAGAAAACCCGCAAACAGTTTGCTGAAGACAAGCAGACTAAGGACATGGATTACTGGAACCAATGTCCTGTGGTCTGATGAGACCAAGATAAACCTATTTGGTTCAGATGGTGTCAAGCGTGTGTGGCGGCAACCAGGTGAGGAGTACAAAGACAAGTGTGTCTTGCCTACAGTCAAGCATGGTGGTGGGAGTGTCATGGCCTGGGGCTGCATGAGTGCTGCCGGCACCAGGGAGCTACAGTTCATTGAGGGAACCATGAATGCCAACATGTACTGTGACATACTGAAGCAGAGCATGATCCCCTCCCTTCGGATACTAGGCCGCAGGGCAGTATTCCAACATGATAATGACCCCAAACACACCTCCAAGATGACCACTGCCTTGCTAAAGAAGCTGAGGGTAAAGGCGATGGACTGGCCAAGCATGTCTCCAGACCTAAACCCTATTGAGCATCTGTGGGGCATCCTCAAACGGAAGGTGGAGGAGCGCAAGATCTCTAACATCCAATTGAGCGCTGATGTCATCATGGAGGAGGGGAAGAGGACTCCAGTGACAACCTGTGAAGCTCTGGTGAACTCCATGCCCAAGAGGGTTAAAGCAGTGCTGGAAAATAATGGTGGGCACACAAAATATTGACACTTTTGGGCCCAATTTGGACATTTTCCCTTAGGGGTGTACTGACTTTTGTTGCCAGCGGTTTAGACATTAATGGCTGTGTGTTGAGTTATTTTGAGGGGACAGCAAATTTACACTGTTATACAAGCTGTACACTCACTACTTTACATTGTAGCAAAGTGTCATTTCTTCAGTGTTGTCACATGAAAAGATAGAATAAAATATTTACACAAATGTGAGGGGTGTACTTACTTTTGTGAGATACTGTATGTTTCATGGATTGAGCGTTATTCACCTGGGTGCATTTTATCAGAGTGGTAACAATATTACACCATACAAGTTATTTTCTTTTTCCGGCATATCTGGAGCTTCAGAGATAAGGACAGTGGCAGCTGGTGGGTTATTCATTTGGGGGAATGGCATGGGTGATGCTGATAGCACCCCGCTCACGGGGGGGCAGGACTGATAACTGGACCTCATGCTGTCTGCCTGGGGCTGTAGTGTCCTCTCCTCCTCACGTGCGGGCAGCGGCTTTGGTGTCCGCTTCTCCCGCATCTCCTCTCTGTTTGTCCAAAGCGCCGGGCATCCAATAGGATCGCCTGACGCTTTAGGCAATCGGGAAATGGGTCTCACGTAGGGTTGCCACATCATCCCTTTAATCCAGGACACATATGAATTACACAGGTTGTTCTGAGGCTAATTTAATGCAGATGAGGCACCAAGTGAGTTTAATTATTCACCTTAATCAGCCACAGAACAACCTGTGTAATTGATAGGTGTCCTGGATCAAAGGGATGATGTGGCAACCCTAGTCTCGCGACTTGCCTCCTGATTGGCGGGGAGGGACGTTGGTGTGAAAATAGCGAAAATGAATTCGCTATCATCACACAATTGGGTGGAATCAGGGCGCACTCTTTTTTGAAGCCTATTAGAGCCTCTGGCTCTAATCAGGTGCTTCAAAGGACACACAGCCTGCCTATCTCCACAATTGCAATTCACGCACCCGGCGTCCTGAAAGGGGCTGGGTACATGGATAGGGGGCAGTGGCAGCAGGGATGGGGGGGCGGTGCCCGTGCGCCCCCAATGGACGGTCCGCCACTGGATAAGGACAAATGAAAGGATATGTCATACTCCACGTGATTGGCATTATCAATACTTGTTTGCTGCACTGAATTGCGTAGGCAGGAATTCTGGTAAGCCTTCATTCTTATGGTGGTTGGATACTTTCTTTTGTACTTATTGAGTCGGAAGACTGGACTTTTTTTTTGTTTAACACAGAAGGACTATTTTTATGCTTATGTTTATTTCACCTTTAAGAATTATCACAGCGCTGCACACTTTATGTTTATTGCGTTGGAGGACTGGATATATTATCTTTTTGCTAGCAGCTGTTATTTTGTTTAGCGCTCACTCCACTTATTTTTTCAGTCTCACACCCCTTTGTTAGTCTCCACCAGTGTTGAATTACTCACTCTGTCCTCTCTTTGCTCTCCTGCCTCCAGGAAAGCCTCCTCCCTTTGTGTCTTTGGCAGGATCCTTCCAGCACCCAAGCCCCGGGCCGAAGCAGGACACACCGACCCCTAGAATAGGGGGCACCCCTCAGGGCCACTGACATCCTCCCCGACTGCCCCTGCTGGCATGACTCAGCAATATTTAAAGGCTCCCTGCCAGGCCCACTCCCGGGGATTGGCCAGAGACCTCTAAATATGCTGAGCAGCCCCTCCTAGCCTCCACACACTATCTTGCAGAATATTCTCTAACATTCTCTAACACACTGGAAACAGGGGGAGGCACCAGAGAGCCCCTGAGATGAGTCACCTGGCCCTAAACTCTAATAACCCTGACCCAATTGCAGACTCACAAATTTACAGTATGAGTGAGAGCATGGCTTGCACACATTAGAGGGTGCTACACTAGTAAAAGACTTGAAATGATCTTAACTGTTCTTGGAAGATCACCTTGACCCATTTGATCATTAAGGTTGAAAGTTGGAAATCATTACCAACAGAGAGGGCAGAAGCTGGGGTATTTCCTGCGGATGAAGACTTATTGACTGTGGATATGTTCACACATATTTTCAACCACTTTCATACCGGGCCTATTCTGGCAATGCTCTCCTAGAAAATTACTCAGAACCCCCAAACATTATTTATGTTTTTTTTAGCAGAGACCCTAGGGAATAAAATGGTAGTCATTGCATCTTTTTATGTCACACTGTATTTGCTAAACTGTTTCATGAATTAAAAATAAACAAAACTCTAAAGTTAGCCTAATTTTTTAATATAATTTTTTAAAAAATTATATTACGCCGAGAAAATAGATACTCAACATGTCACGCTTTAACCACTTAAGGACCGGAAGGATTTCCAGCTTTAGGACCGGAGCCCTTTTTGCGATTCGGCGCTGCGTCACTTTAACTGACAATTGCGCGGTCGTGCGACGTTGTACCCAAACGAAATTTGCGTCCTTTTTTTCCCACAAATAGAGCTTTCTTTTGGTGGTATTTGATCCCCTCTGCGTCATTTCTGATCGCCGATATAAACAAAAGAAGAGCGACAATTTTGCAAAAAAAAACAAATTTCTTACTTTTTGCTAAAATACAAATCCAAAAAAAAAAATATAAAAAAACATTTTTTTTCACCGTTTTTGGCCGATTTATATTCTTCCTCATATATGCGATAAAAAAAATCGCAATTGGCGTTTATTGATTGGTTTGCGCAAAAGTGGTCGCGTTTACGGATGATGACAATTCATTTTTGGGGTTTTTATTTTTTTTTTATTTTTTACTAATAATGGCGGCAATCTGCAATTTTTAGCGGTACTGCGATATTTCAGCGGACATGTCGGACCATTTTGACACTTTTTTGGGACCATTGGCATTTATACAGCGATCAGTGCTATAAAAATGCACTGATTACTGTGTAAATGCCATTGGCAGTGAAGGGGTTAACCCGCAGGGGGCGCTCTAAGGGTTAAGTATGTTCCCTGGGCGTGTTCTAACTGTGGGGGGACTGCCCTGGCTGGGGAAGGGAAGTGGTCACAGCCTTCGTATACAGGAAGGCTGTGATCACAGCCCTTCCCCCTTCACAGAGCGGAGGTCCGTGTTTACTTACACGGACCTCCGTTCCTTCGCTCCGGGGGGGCCATCGCGGGTAGCCGGCGGCAATCGAAGCCGCCGCACGCGCTCCCTGGCCCTCCCCGGACACAGTGAGCGCGCGGGCGCGCCTCCGGCGGCGCACGCGCGCTCACTAGGGGCGATCACGCGGCCGCCGTCATATGACGGCGATCCGCGTTACAGAGCCACTTTGCCGCCGTCAATTGCCGATTGACGGTCGGCAAGTGGTTAAAGTTGTGAACGCTCATGGAATGGCGCCAAACTTCGGTATTTAAAAATCTCCATAGGCGACGCTTTAAAATTTTTTACAGGTTACATGTTTAGAGTTACAGAGGAGGTCTTGGGCTAGAATTGATGCTCTCGCTCTAACGATCACAGCGATGCCTCACATGTGTGGTTTGAACGCCGTTTACATATGTGGGCTCGATGTACGTATGCGCTCGCTTCTGCGTGCGAGCACTCAGCGACGAGGCGCTTTAAATTTTTTTTCTATTGTTTATTTTATTTTTACACTTTCCCTTTAAATTTCTTTTTTGATCACTTGTATTCCTATTACAAGAAATGTAAACCTCCCTTGTAATAGGAATAGGGCATGACAGGTCCTCTTTATGGAGAGATCTGGGGTCTATAAGATCCCACATCTCTCCTCTAGGCAGGAAAGACTGAGATGAAAAAAAAAAAACATCTCGGTCTTTCCAGTCGAGTACACGGCAGTGTTTACATCTGCCGGGCCGGATGTGACGTCATAACGTGACGGGCGGGCCTTCGAAGGTCATAGAGACTGCTAGGGACCGTCTGGTCACCGGTATTCTCTATGGCAAACTTCTGGCGCTGGCGGATTCCTCCTCTGGCTCGCTGGTCACATAGGCGAGCCGGTAGAAGCACCGGAGGTCAACGGGAGGACGCCCCCTCCCGCAAAACATTCAAGCGGCTGAATAGCCTCTATGATTGTTTTTTCGGTGCAGGGAATCACCGGCAGAAAAGAATGATATCTGAATGGAGCCTGCACTCAAAGTCTCCACTCAAAGTCCAGGACGTCATATGACAGCCTTGGGCGGGAAGTAGCAAAAGACAGACAACTAATCTACACTGTTTTCAGGAGGACCTGTTAACACTTCTATGTAAAAAAAGGCAGTATTTTAGTGCTGTTGACAGAGGCGTAACTAGAACCTTCAGGACCCCAGTGCAAGAAATTATGAAGGGCCCCCCTGACCCCTGGCCAGGGCTCTTCCCTCTTCCCGCTGATCCTGGGGCCCTTTACCCCCATCGCAGGTCCCTTTATTACGGTACCGCAGCGGGGTCCTTTCACAAGTTCTGCACTGGGGCCCCTTTCTGCCATCTTCGGGCCTTCCCATGGTAGTGAAATATCAGGGCCCCGTCCCAATTGCAACCCTAATAGTTCCCTCACTGGTGTCAGTAGTTTTTAATTTTTATTTTGTTATTTTTTTACCATTTCATTTTATTTCTTTTAATATTTTATTTTTATTATTTTTTACAATTTATTTTAGGAGCTCTGTTGGGGGGCTTTGATGAGATATCAGGGGGTCTAAACAAACCTCAGCCCTCAATCTCCATCTCTGTAACCTCAGCTGCACAGAATGAATGGACAGGAATAGCTGTGCACCGAGCCTCCCATTTATTCAGAAATGGAAGTATAGTAAAAACAGTTTACTATGCTTCAGTTATGAATGAACCAATTGGTACCAATCACTGACTCTGTCCATTCAGAAAAGGAAGGAGCTGGTAAATGACAAATTTACCGACCCGTTCCCATCACTCCATCATGACTCATCTTCTACAGCAGCTGGCAGGAGAGAGGAGGGGGGAGATAGCAGCTCTGTGGGGGGACCAGGGAAGTACACAGGGACCCTGGGAACAGCAGAAGACAAACTGGATAGGAGGGGCGGTGGGGGCAGCATATAGAGGAACCAATCTCCTGCTTTAGAAGGAAAATGGAGGAGATTGTTTCCTCTAAATGCCGCCCCGGCCATCCCTCCTATCCAGGTGTACAAGGGAGGCACACGGGCCCCCTGGAACCCACTATTGTTACGCCCCTGCCGTTGACCTATATTTTGTCACTCGTTTGTTTATCGCTTAGTTGAACTTTTTGGCATCTCTACAATAGTGATGAGCTTGAGTTCAGGCTGAACTTGGAAAGCAGTTGTCATTCCTGTGCCAATCCGCTGTGGGGCAGGAAAGGTCCTGGCCACAGCTGATTGGCCCAGGTAGGAGAGGTTGGCCCATGTGGTCATTGATGTAATGAGAATCCCCACCACTTTGCACATGCGCGTAGCCTGCAGTTACCTGCTTCTTGATAACGGTGCTGGCCCTGGTAAAGTTCTGAGTTTTATTGGCAGCATGACTTTTTTTGTGCCATGTTTATTGGAAAATAACGAGTACCTGCGTGTAGCCATAGATGTCCAGTATCTGTACGATGTATAAGGATCTCTCTGCAGATGGATGGAAGAGGACACCGGCCAGCTTGTCACGGTCTTGGCAGGAGAAGTTTGGGATGAGGTCTCCAGGACCAGACAAGATCTGTAGGACGCTTTCTATGGCCTTATTCACATTGTTACAGGAATCGTACATGTGGTATCCCAGAGTCACATTGGGTAAAATATCCGGACTCCTGTTTATCTCATCCACAGCAAAAATAATGGCCATGAGACGTCGGTATAAACCAGGAAACGGCCTAAGGGGAATGCAAGGCAACACTGACAATAAAGTGCGATGTTGATGTATTAGGCCCCTTGCACATGAGGCGTCTAGCTGCAGTGTGTCCCTCTCTTTTAAAGTGTCACTAAACCCACATCATAAAAAATCTATCAATATATGGTGTATCCCATGCTGTTCATACTCACTCAGTCACTATGAAATTCATTTTCTGTATTCTGCAAAAAACCTGGTTGATCCTGCTGCTCTCTATGTCCCCCTTCTGTTCATGCCCCCAATGCAGCTAGGGACTTTGCAGCTTTGGTGGCAGCTCTGCACATGCTCAGTTTCCAGTGAGTTTCAATGCTGAGCATTTCCTCCCTATCACGTCTGAACAGCCCATGTGACTATAGAGTCACGCATGTGGGTGTACACAGTGCCTTGAAAAAGTATTCATACCCCTTGAAATTTTCCACATTTTGTCATGTTACAACCAAAAATGTAAATGGATTGTATTGGGATTTTATGTGATTGACCAACACAAAGTGGCTCATAATTGTGATGTGGAAGGAAAATTATAAATGTTTTTCAAGATTTT
Source organism: Glandirana rugosa (assembly GCA_018402905.1). Classification (NCBI taxonomy): domain Eukaryota; kingdom Metazoa; phylum Chordata; class Amphibia; order Anura; family Ranidae; genus Glandirana; species Glandirana rugosa. The sequence goes on along the minus strand of BLSH010367878.1, from coordinate 315,305 downwards.
TTACAAATAAATATATGAAAAGTGTGTCTGTGTGTGTGTGTGGGGGGGGGGGGCATTTGTATTCAGCCCCCTTTACTCTGATACCCCTAACTTAACCACTTGCTTGACGGCAGCAAAGTGGTTCGTTATCGCAAACCGCGATAACGAGTAATGTGAGTGCGCGCGCGCCGCCGGAGGTGCACTCGCGTGCTCACTGTGTTCCGGGGTGGCCAGGGAGCGGGTAGGGTGGACTTGATCACCGCTGGCTACCCGCGATGGCTCCCCCCGCAGTGAAAGAACGGAGGTCTGTGTATGTAAACACGAATCTCCGTTCTGACAGAGGGGGAAGGGCTGTGATCACAGGCTTCCTGTATATGGAAGCCATGATCACTCCCCTCCCCCAGCCAGCGCAGCCCCCACACAGTTAGAACACGCTGAGGGAACACAGTTAACCCTTAGAGCACCCCCTCCAGGTTAACCCCTTCACTGCCAATGGCATTTACACAGTAATTAGTCCCGTTACTCTGGGGACTCTAAGGCCTGCAGGGGGTTTTTTAGCCAGTGCACCATTCATTTTGAGCTCCAGTCTCAAAACTTTCTGTCTGATTGGGCTAAGGTGGCCTACATTATCTCTCTCCTGTCTAGCGAAGCTTTAGCCTGGGTTGCCCCTCTGTGGGAGAAAAGTGAACTAGTGGTTTCTAGCCTGTCTGGACTCTTGAAATTCTTTTGGAACATGTTTGAGGAACCGGGTTGTATCTCTTCAGCAGCTAGAGCTCTTTTATGCCTCCGCCAAGAATCTGCTTCTGTGGGGCAGTATGCTCTTAATTTTCAGATTCTGACTGCTGAGCTGAACTGGAGCAATGAGGCCTTAGTTACAATCTCTTTACAGGGCCTCTATGATCGAGTAAAGGACGAATTAGCGGGGAGAACCATCCCCACGAATCTGGACGATGTGATCTCTCTGTGTAATCAGATTGACATTCATTTTCAGGAGAGGACCCTAGAAAAAAGACGCCAGCATTCCTTGGTCCCTAGTCAGCCTGAAATCCCCTCTCTGTGATCTGTGGAGCATCCCCTGCCAGCTGAGGAATGCAGCTGGGCTGGACCAGGCTATAGCCCGAGGAGCATGCTAGGCACAGAACTTTGGGCCTGTGTCTCTACTGTGGGGTCAAAGGTAATTTTCGTGAGACACTTGCTCGCTGTGCATGGGAAACGCTCGGGTCTAATACGTCTGGAAGGTGGAGAATTGGACCCAGAAACCTCACCTTCATATCTCCTTCTGTCGGTGTTCCTTCACACCAGTGCTTCTTCTTATTCGGTCCTGGCATACCTTGATTCTGGAGCTGCTGGCAATTTTATGGACTGGAAAATGGCTTCTTCCATGAAGCTTACCCTTTTGCCTCTCTCCACTCCATTGGCAGTCTCGGCGATCGATGGTACAGTTCCTCCAGGGGGCCCTATCCACATTCAGACCCTTCCGGTTAAGATGTCAGTAGGAATACTACACCCGGATTAGATATCCTTTCTTGTCCTACCTAAGGCCTCAACCCCCATCATATTGGGTCTTCCCTGGTTACAGCTCCATTGTCCACATGTTAATTGACAAATATTGGCTTGGGGTTCCTCCTGTTTTTCATCCTGTCTACTCAAGGTGATCATGAAGGAGGGACTTCCTGTTGCCACCATGTCAGTTTCTTCTACCCTTTCCACTGCATATAGCGATTTCCGGGATGTCTTCTTCAAGCTGAAGTGCTTCCTCCTTACAGGTTCTTTGACTGTGCCATTGACCTTGTTCCAGGAGCGACTCTGCCCAGGGGGTCGTACCTATCCTCTGTCCATCCCTGAGACCCAGGCCATGTCAGAATATTTCGCTGAAAACCTAGAGAAAGGGTTCATTCGGAAGTCCCCGTCACCGGGGGGAGCAGGATTCTTTTTTATTGCCAAAAAGGATGGCACCTTAAGACCTTGCATTGATTATTGAGGTTTAAACGTGGTGACAATCAAGAACTATTGGACAGGTTGAAAGGCGCCTCCATCTTTACCAAGTTGGATCTCAAGGGTGCATACAATCTGATCTGGATAAGGGAGGGTGATGACTGGAAAACGGAATTTAACACGAAAGAAGGGTACTATGAATACCTGGTTATGCCCTTTGGGCTGTGTAAAGCCCCAGCTGTATTTCAAAACTTCGTCAATGAGGTCTTCAGGGATTTGCTATATCAATTTGTGGTCATCTATCTGGATGACATTCCAATCTTTTCAGAAAATCTGCTTGTCCACAGAAACCATGTCCGGGTTGTACTCCAGTGCCTTAGGGAAAATAACCTGTATGCCAAGCTGGAGAAATGTTCTTTTGAATGTTCTGAGGTCCTTTTTCTGGGATGCTTTGTCTCCAATTTGGGTCTTCGTATGGATCCCGAAAAGGTCCATTACCAACTGGCCTCTTCCTGCCAGCCTCAAGGCCACACAGCGATTTCTTGGGTTTTCCAATTATTATAGGCAATTTATTAAGAACTACTCTTCCATTGCTGCGCTCATTATTGGCTTGACCAAGAAAGGTGATAATGCCAAGGAATGGCCTCCTGAAGCTGTTGCTGCGTTCCACGATCTGAAATAAGCCTTTGTTTCTGGTCCTCTCTTGAGGAGACCTAGTCCTGGGGAACCATTTTTTATTGAAGTGGACTCTTCCTCTAGTGGGATAGGAGCGGTGCTTCTTCAATTATCTGAGAATAAATGACAACCTTGTGCATTTTTCTTCAAAAATTTTTCTCAGGCAGACAAAAATTACACTATTGGTGACCTGGAGCTTCTTGCAATTAAATTGGCGTTAGAGGAATGGTGTCATCTCCTGAAGGGTTCCCCTCACTCTATAACAATCTTCATTGATCACAAAAATTTACATTACTTACAGAATGCTAAACGACTGAATCACAGACAGGCCAGGTAGAGTCTGTTCTTTTCCCGTTTCAATTTCACGATCACGTACAAACCTGGTTCCTGCAAGAGTCAGGCTGAAGCACTCTCTAGGTCTTTTGACACGCTGGATGAGGAGCCCACCTCTGAACCTGAGCCGATCATTCTGACCAGCTGTATTCTTGCCCATTCTACCACTCTGGAGTCTAAAATTCCTCCTGGCAAGACCTTCGTCTCCACGAAACTATGACCAAAGATCCTTCGTTGGAGACATGATTCCAAGGTGTCAGGTCATTCTAGGTTCCTCCGATCCCTTCAGCTCATCAGCGCCACTACTGGTGGTCTACTCTCCGTTCGGATGTCAAAGGCTATGTAAAGGCTTGCCATGTTTGTGCCCAGTCTAAGTCCTCCACAAAAGCTCCTGCCTGTCTGCTCATGCCCTTGCCCATTCCGAAGGAGCCCTGGACTCACATTGCTATGGATTTCATCACCGATCTTCTGCCGTCTGTAAAGAATACTGTAATTTGGGTGGTAATCAATCGGTTCTCCAAAATGGCTCATTTTGTTCTGCTTCCTGGTCTCCCATCTGCTTTCGCACCATCTTTGTTCAATAAATCCTCTGCCTCCATGGGGTTCCTTCAAATATTGTTTAGGACATGGGGGTTCAATTTACATCATGCTTCTGGAGAACTTTTTGAAAGCCCCTCAATATTGTCTTGGATTCTTCTTCTTACCACCCTCAATCCAATGGACAGACTGAGAGGGTTAATCAGGAGTTAGAGGTCTTGCTCTGCACCTTAGTCTCTGCTCATCATGATGACTGGTCCTCCCTACTCCCGTGGGCAGAATTTTCTCACAATAATCATGTTAAACCAGTTCTCAGATGGAAGACACCCTCAGCTTCCTCTTCATATGACCTGTTCTCCGGATATTCCAGCTTTGGCTACTGTTCAGCAATCATTCAATACCATTTGGGGTGAGGTTCATGATTCCCTTCGGGCAGCGGCTGATAAGTTTAAGGGTTTTGCCTACCGTCACAGGTGTAAACGCCTGCTCTACAGATTGGAGACAAGGTCTGGCTTTCTACCAGGAACATCAAGCTCAGGGTTTCTTCTCTGAAATTTGCCCCAAGATTCATTGGTCCATATTCTATAATTGCTAAGTTGAATCCGGTTTGTTTTAAACTCCAGATTCCGAAAAGCCTCAGAATTTTGAACTCTTTTCATGTTTCCCTTCTGAAGACTTTAGTCCTCAACAAGTTCTCTCATACTCTCCCTACCATGGTTCCGGTCTCGGAGGTTTGTCAGGAGTACGAGGTTAGTCTAGTCCTGGAATCCCGGCTCTGTAAAAACATTCTTCAATACCTTGTGCATTGGAAAGGGTTTGGTCCTGAGGCGAGGTCTTGGATCCCTGCATCTGAGGTATTTGTGTCTTGCCTGGTGAGGAGGTTTCATTTAAGACTTCCTTCCAAGCCTGGCCCTGGGCGGGGGAGGCCTCGTAAGGGGGGGGGGGGGGGGGGGTACTGTCATGATCCCATAGTCATTCATGTCCTGTCTGTTTGCTTACCTCTTTGTTGTGTCAGCTTAGAGGCCGTTCACATCACCACTTGTGGGCTAAGTAATCTCCTCTCAGTGAACTCCACCCCAGCCTCCAATTAAGCAAACACTATTTAAGACCATGTGCTGCAAAGCTTCCCTGTCGATCAATGTTGTGTGTGGTTGGCTTTGTGTGTGGGTCCATTTCCGTTTACCGACTTTTGGCCTCCCTGCCTGATTGATACCCCAGCCTTCGGCTTGATCTCTGTTTCTCCTGCCTGCTTGATACGCCGACCTTGGCATGCTCTTCTGTCTGTCCCTGTCTGCTTGTGGCCCTGACCTTTGGCTAAGCCGCTTACTATCCTTGCTGTTCCTGCTCTGCTGCTTCCTCTCTTCCACCTGTAGCCAGCCGAGCGTTGAGCTAGGGGACCCCGGGGGCCACGACCTGGATTTAGTCGCAGCCAAATTCATCCTCACCACCAGAGGCACTGGCAAATACCTACTGACTCCGCGCCCTGGGGAAACCGATGCACTAGCTCCCTGTGTTTCATTGTTAGTGCTCCAGGGGGCCCGTCTTCCCGTACCAGCCGGAGCACATTAGCAGCAGTAAGCTATAGGTCCACAATCTTAGTGGTGCGCTTCGCAAACCCTAGCATGCGCTTCGCACTTCTGCGGTGCAATTCGCATCCTTGCGGTGCGCATCTGTCACCTGACCCTAGGTGTCCTGACAGAAGGCTTCATAGGCATGTGCAGGGGGTGTGCTGAGTATGCCTTGGCACACCCTAATCATCCTGTGTGGTGCAAATTCCCCCTGCAGTCTGGTGCTGATATTTCACCAAAGCCCCCAACGAGGCTCCCCAAAAAATTAAAAAAAAAAAAAAAAAAAAAAAATATATATATATATATATATATATATATATAAATATGTATATATATAATAAATATAAATATTGTAAAAAAATAATGATTGGACACAGCGAGAGCCAATCAGTAGCGATGTCTGCTAGGACCCGCCGATCTTTCAAAAAAAAAATGCAGAACGGTGGTCTGCCTATGTAAACAAGCCAGACCGCCTTTCTGTGGAGGGGAATGTGCTGATCCTGTGTTCATGGATCTTTACATTCCCCCAGTCACAGCACCTCCCCCCTATCTTGTACTATGTCTGCAGTTTCTGACCATCTCTTGTCCTCTACCAGTCTTAGACGTCTGTACTATGTTCTCTACCAGTCTTTGACGTCTGTATCATGTTCTATCCCCCCTCCACGACACTGACCC
>BLSH010367878.1:299418-309593 GCA_018402905.1 Glandirana rugosa | reverse complement strand
CAGTCTCTGACGTCTGTACTATTTCCTCAACCAGCCTCTGACGTCTGTACTATGTTCTCTACCAATCTCTGACGTCTGTACTATGTTCTCTACCAGTTTTTGACGTCTGTACTATGTCCTCTACCAGTTTTTGACGTCGGTATCATGTTCTCATCCCAACGGTGTAGTAGGAAAATTACGTCCTGTGTATACTTAATGTGTCCGACAAGACACCGACTAATTCCACCATTAATTTGAGTGAACCACGGAATAGACGTAATTTAATCGGAGTCTTGTTGGACACATTAAGTATACACAGGACCTAATTTCCCTATCATCCCTTTAATCCAGGACACATATGAATTACACAGGTTGTTCTGAGGCTAATTTAATGCAGATAAGGCACCAAGTGAGTTTAATTACCACCTTAATCAGCCACAGAACAGCCTGTGTAATTCATATGTGTCCTGCATTAAAAGGATGATGTGGCAACCCTACTCTTGTACTATGGCTGCAGTTTTTGACCATCTCCTGTATCATGTCTGCAGTTTTTGACCATCTCTTGTATCATGTCTGCAGTCTCTAACCATCTCTTGTATCATGTCTGCAGTCTCCGACCAACTCCTTTATCATGTCTGCAGTCTCTGACCATCTCCTGTATCATGTCTGCAGTCTCTGACCATCTCTTGTACCATGTCTGCAGTCTCCAACCAACTCCTTTATCATGTCTGTAGTCTCTGACCATCTCCTGTATCATGTCTGCAGTCTCTGACCATCTCTTGTATCATGTCTGCAGTCTCTGACCATCTCCTGTATCATGTCTGCAGTCTCTGACCATCTCTTGTATCATGTCTGCAGTCTCTGACCATCTCTTGTATCATGTCTGCAGTCTCCAACCAACTCCTTTATCATGTCTGTAGTCTCTGACCATCTCCTGTATCATGTCTGCAGTCTCTGACCATCTCTTGTATCATGTCTGCAGTCTCCAACCAACTCCTTTATCATGTCTGCAGTCTCTGACCATCTCCTGTATCATGTCTGCAGTCTCTGACCATCTCTTGTATCATGTCTGCAGTCTCTGACCATCTCATGTATCATGTCTGCAGTCTCTGACCATCATTTGTATCATGTCTGCAGTCTCTGACCATCTCTTGTATCATGTCTGCAGTCTCTGACCATCTCCTGTATAATGTATGCAGTCTCTGACCATCTCTTGTACTATGTCTGCAGTCTCTGACCATCTCCTGTATCACATCTGCAGACTCTAACCATCTCTTGTATCATCTACAGTCTGATCAACACCTGTATCATATCTGAAGTCTCTGACCATCTCCTGTATTATGTCTGCAGTCTCTAACCATCTCTTGTATCATGTCTGCAGTCCCTGACCATTACCTGTATCATGTCTGCAGTCTCTGACCATCTCCTGTATAATGTATGCAGTCTCTGATCACCTCCTGTATCATGTCTGCAGTCTCTGACCATCTCCTGTATCATGTCTGCAGTCTGATCACCTCCTGTATCATGTCTGCAGTCTCTGACCATCTCTTGTACTATGTCTGCAGTCTCTGACCATCTTCTGTATCATGTCTGCAGTCTCCAATCATCTCTTTTATCATGTCTGCAGTCTCTGACCATCTCTTGTATCAAGGCTGCAGTCTCTGACCATATCCTTTATTATGTCTGCAGTCTCTGACCATCTCTTGTATCATGGCTGCAGTCTCTGACCATATCCTTTATTATGTCTGCAGTCTCTGACCATCTCCTGTATCATGTCTGCAGTCTCTAACCATCTCCTGTACCATGTCTGCAGTCTCTGACCATCTCTTGTATCATGTCTGCAGTCTCTGACCATCTCTTGTATCATGGCTGCAGTCTCTGACTATATCCTTTATTATGTCTGCAGTCTCTGATCATCTCCTCTATCATGTCTGCAGTCTCTAACCATCTCCTGTACCATGTCTGCAGTCTCTGACCATCTCTTGTATAATGTCAGCAGTCTCTGACCATCTCTTGTATCATGTCTGCAGTCTCTGACCATCTCTTGTATCATGGCTGCAGTCTCTGACCATATCCTTTATTATGTCTGCAGTCTCTGACCATCTCTTGTATCATGTCTGCAGTCTCTGACCATCTCTTGTATCATGTCTGCAGTCTCTGACCATCTCTTGTATCATGTCTGCAGTCTCTGACCATATCCTTTATTATGTCTGCCAATATCCAGCAACTTCGCACAGCCATTGAAGTGGATTGGACCAACATTCCACAGGCCACAATCAACAATCTGATCAACTCTATGCAAAGGAGATACTGACTGGTTTTCGGACCCCCGGACCCCGCAATACAGTAAAACTGCATATTTTAGAGTGGCCTTTTATTGTGGCCTAAGGCACACCTGTGCAATAATCATTCTGTCTAATCAGCATCTTGATATGCCACACCTGTGAGGTGGATGGATTATCTCGGCAAAGAAGAAGTTCTCACTAACACAGATTTAGACAGATTTGTGAACAAAATTTTTAGAGAAATAAGCCTTTTATGTACATAGAAAAAGTCGTGGATCTTTTAAGTTCAGCTCATGATAAATAGGGGCAAAAACAAAAGTGTTGCGTTTATAATTTTGCTCAGTATATATAGAAATGACGCTTTGCTGCAATGTAAAGTAGGGAGTGTACAGCTTGTATAACAGTGTAAATTTACTGTCCCTCAAAATAACTCAACACACAGCCATTAATGTCTAAACCACTGGCAACAAAAGTGAGTACACCCCTAAGTGAAAATGTCCAAATTGGGCCCAATGAGCCATTTTCCCTTCCCGGTGTCATGTGACTCGTTAGTGTTACAGGGTCTCAGGTGTGAATGGGGAGCAGGTGTGTTAAATTTGGTGTTATCACTCTCACTCTCTCATACTGGTCACTGGAAGTTCCAATTAGCCATTTTCCCTCCCTGGTGTCATGTGACTCGTTAGTGTTACAGGGTCTCAGGTGTGAATGGGGAGCAGGTGTGTTAAATTTGGTGTTATCACTCTCACTCTCTCATACTGGTCACTGGAAGTTCAATATGGCACGTCATGGCAAAGAACTCTCTGAGGATCTGAAAAAAATAATTGTTGCTCTACATAAGAATGGCCTAGGCTATAAGAAGTTTGCCAAGACCCTGAAACTGAGCTGCAGCATGGTGGCCAAGACCATACAGTGGTTTAACAGGACAGGTGCCACTCAGAACAGCGCCTTGCCATGGTCGACCAAAGAAGTTGAGTGCAGTGCTCAGCGTCATATCCAGAGGTTGTCTTTGGGAAATAGACGTATGAGTGCTGCCAGTATTGCTGCAGAGGTTGAAGGGGTGGGGGGTCAGCCTGTCAGTGCTCAGACCATACGCCGCACACTGCATCAAATTGGTCTGCATGGCTGTCATCCCAGAAGGAAGGGTCTTCTAAAGATGATGCACAAGAAAACCTGCAAACAGTTTGCTGAAGACAAGCAGACTAAGGACGTGGATTACTGGAACCACGTCCTGTGGTCTGATGAGACCAAGATAAACTTATTTGGTTCAGATGGTGTCAAGCGTGTGTGGCGGCAACCAGGATGAGGAGTACAAAGACAAGTGTGTCTTGCCTACAGTCAAGCATGGTGGTGGGGGTGTCATGGTCTGGGGCTGCATGATTGCTGCCGGCACTGGGGAGCTACAGTTCATTGTGCCTCCTTATTGTGCATCTTGAAACAGCCACACAACATGTTTTCAGAGAGTCCTGAAGTTATTTGTGGGTTTTTCTTTGCATCCTAAACCATTTTCCTGGCAGTTGTGGCTGAAATTTTAGTTGGCCTATCTGACTGTGGTTTGTTTTCAACAGAACCCCTCATTTTCCACTTCTGGATTCAAGTTTGAACACTGCTGATTGTCATTCTCAAATCCTGGTTTATACAGTTCAACTACCTTTTCCTGCAGATCCTTTGACAATTTTTTTGCTTTCCCCATGACTCAGAATCCAGAAACATCAGTGCAGCACTAGAGGAAAGATGCAAGAGTGCAAAAACTCATTGACCTTTTATATACACACACTAATTACAAGCAAACAGATCACAGGTGAGGATGGTTACCTTTAATAGCCATTCAAACCCCTTTGTGTCAACTTGTGTGCATGTTATCAGGCCAAAATCATCAGGGTATGTAAACTTTTGATCAGGATCATTTGGGTAGTTTCTGTTGCCATTATGATTTAAAAAGAGTAAACACAGCTGATTGATAATAAATGGCTTCAGCCAAACAATAACCATGAGTGAAAGAAACGTTTTTGTGTTATCATTCATATTCTCTGAAAAATGGCCAAGAAATCATAAATTCTGCCAGGGTATGCAAACTTATGAGCACAACTGTATGTAGTCATGAACTTTGTGTGGACATATAGAAGAGAAACTGAGTCCTATAAAAACAACTTTAATATTATTATTACCATTAAAAATCTATTACACAACGTTAAAAATGACTCTCCACATAGGGGTTCCCAACATGCAAAGATTCCGATTGCAGTTTACATTTTGGCTCAACGCGTTTTGGGAATCCTTCTTTAGGAGAATATGTGACAGAATCAATACTCTGGAACCCACTCCTAAGCTTTAACAGAGTTATATCAGCCAGTAGGGTGGACTGGAATTCATAGTATGTGTGAATTCTAAGCTATAAATTCCAGTCCACCGTATTGGCTGATCGGTATTTTTTCATTTATAATGCAAAAAAAAAATCCCATTGGTTAAAATCGTCCAATTGTATGAAGACTCAGGAAAACAATTTTAAATTTTTACGAGGTGGTACCATACTCCTCATATGTTACATAAATTCTATGCCAACACCACCAGCCACTGTTGGAGATGCCAGGAGGGAAGGGCAACGCTATTCCATAACGTTTGGTCCTGCCCCAAGCTTAAATATTACTGCAAAGAGGTGCAAGAGATTATCCAAAAATTCTCTGATTATGAGACTCCTGATGATCCAGCTTTTTCTTTAGCGCACGTGTCGGCCATCCCAACAAAAATCTATAAAATAATCAGTTGTTCGTCACCCATTGAACGCCGCCAAGTCCTGTATTCCCCTTAATTGGAAAAACCCACAACCACCAACTATCAGTTTTCAGCTTCATAACGTAGAAGAAATCAATAAGATGGAAGATCCGGTATTCACAGTGCAACATAAACATGAAAAGTACTCCAAGATCTGGAGACTATGGAATATGTTTGTTCTTTCTGAAGATAGGAAAGCTCTGCTGGGTCCGTAATTTGCCCAACAGGCAATATTCTTTGAATACCTTTATTGTGATGGCTCATGATATCACCCCAAACTACACCTTCCCCCCCAGAGGCGTAACTAGAACCTTCAGGGCCCCGGTGCAAGAAATTACGAAGGGCCCCCCTGGCCAGGGACCTTCCTTCTTTTCATTGATCCTGGGGCCCTTTACTCCCATCGCGGGTCCCTTTACTATGGTCCCACAGCGGCACCCTTTCACAAGTTCTGCAGCGGGGCCCCCTTACTGCCATCTTTGGGCCGCCCCATGGTGGTGAAATGCCAGGGCCCGGTCGCAATTGCAACCTTTGCAATCCTGATAGTTCCCTCACAGGTGTCAGTAGTTTTTAATTTTTATTTTATTATATTTCTACCATTTCATTTTATTTATTTTACAATTTTATTTTAGGAGATCTGTTGGGGGGGTTTGATGAGATATCAGGGGTCTAAACAAACCTCAGCTCTCAATTTCCATCTGTGTAGCCTCAGCTACACAGAATGAATGGACCGGAATAGTTGAGTACTGAGCCTCCCATTCATTCAGAAATGGAAGTATAGTAAAAACCGTTTACTATGCTTCAGTTATGAATGAACCAATTGGTACCAATCACTGACTGTGTCCATTCAGAAAAGGAAGGAGCCGGTAAATGACAAATTTACTGACCCGTTCCCATCTGTCCATCATGACACATCTTTTACAGCAGCTGGCAGGAGAGAGGAGGGGGAAGACAGCAGCTCTATGGGGGGCACCAGGGGGGAAGCACACAGGGACCCTGGGAACAGCAGAAGACAAGTAAACTGGATAGGAGGGGTGGCGGGGGCAGCATATAGAGCAGGGGTAGGCAACCTGCGGCCCTCCAGCTGTTGTGAAACTACATTTCCATATGAGGCATTGCAAGGCTGGCAGTTACAATTACTTCCAGAGGCATGATGGGACTTGTAGTTCTGCAACAGCTGGAGGGACGCAGGTTGCCTACCCCTGATATAGAGGAACCAATTTCCTCCATTAGGAAGAAAATGGAGGAGAATGGTTCCTCTAAATGCCACCCCCACCATCCCTCCTATCCATGTGCATGGAAAGGAAGGCGTCCCAATAATTTTGGTAACATACTGTATATGCAGAACAGAAATGACAAGAGTAAAATTCTAATAAATTCTAAGTGTACTTACATGGTGCAAAATGAAATGCTATCTAAGGCTTTGAAGTTGTAGTTTTTTATACTATAAGCGACATAATTTACAGGGAATACCCCGCCAATAATATAGTCTCCATCCTGGAAATATTTGGCATTGAAGTGGTATTCTTTTTTCTCCATATAACACCGAGGTCCTGAGCTTACTCTCTGGCTTTGTACCAGAAGGGTGAGACAAAGGCAGAAGAATGAGGTGATAAGAGAACGGCTACCAAACATCTCTATATAATAACAAGATCTGTAAATCGCTCTTCATAGTCACAGTGCACCATTACATAGATCTGCAGTACGGCCTGATAGACGTCTGTGGGTAACGTCTGCTCCTCATACAATCTACTGATCTTATATAGAGTGCAGGGCGAGGGAGAGGTTAGGCGAAGATTATTCTTAGGTGACTACTAGGATTATTTTAGTGTAGTTGTGGTCTTCTAATTTCATATTAATTCATTATAATTTGATATTATAAAAAAATCTGTTTTAAATAAATACTATCATAGAAAGGAGAAAAATATATAGAATATAGAAAGACGATATAAAAAGATGGTGTAGCACACGCTGATAATAAAAACATAGATATTAAAACATAGATATTAAAATAAAACCATAATAATCGAAAAATATATAGAAGATATAAAAATTTATAGAATATATAAAAATATATGATATTAAAAATTAACATTGTATTTATATTAAAAGATGGTGTCGCGCACGTTGATAATAAAACCATTAAATATTGATCTGTCTCCGTGTGATTTTTCTATGTGAGTGTGCTATGTTCTATGACGTGAATCCACCAGTTACTCCTCTTGGGAGATAAAAATAGATACATTGTATCAAACTACATAAATAAATAAAACTAATAAACAACTATCTACACACTAGTGGCAGCTGGTGTTTTTTTTTGTTGGGGGGGTCGGGTCATGGACGACACCCACCGCGGTTGGTCGGTGGAGTCACGGGGATCACGAGCTGCACACCCCCCAGGTCGGTCAGTCAGTAGGACGTGGCCCCGCACTTACCTCATCTTGCGAGCAGTGCTCCGGGTGGCGGGTGGCTTCTCTCCGGCTGCATCCTCGCTTCCACTGCGTCTCCTCCTTCCTCCTCCTGGCGGCCGATCTGATTGGATCTCCTTTCGGCCAATCGGGTGACGTATCTCACGATGTGCTTCCTGATTGGCCAAGAGGAGAATCAGTGTAACCATAGCGAATTTTCATTCACTATTGCCACACAACTGGGTGGGCTTAGGGCCCAAATACAGAGTGCAGAGTTAAGGGATGTGTTACTTACAGAATGCAGAGTGCAGCGGTGCTCTACATACAGAGTTCAGGGGTGCGCTGTATACAGAGTTCAGGGGTGTGTTACCTACAGAATGCAAAGTGCAGGGGTGCACTTCGTACAGAATGCAGAGTTCAGGAGTGTGTTATGTATAGAGTGCAGAGTTCAGGAATACACTATGCACAAAGTGCAGAGTTAAGGTGTGTATTAAGTACAGAATGCAGAGTGCAGTTGTGCGCTACATAAAGAGTTCAGGGGTGTGCTGTATACAGAGTGCAAAGTTCAGGGTTACGCTATGTACAGAGTGCAGAGTTCAGGGGTGAGTTATGTACAAAATGCAGTGTGCAGGGGTGTGCTACATACAGGGTTCAGAGTTCAGCGCTGCGCTCTATGCAGACAGCAGAATTTAGGGGTGTACTATGTACAGAGTTTAGGGGTGCGCTGTGTACAGAGTGCAGGGTTCAGGGGTGCACTGTGTACTGTGTGCAGAGTTTAGGGGTGCGCTGTGCACTGAGTGCAGAGTTCAGGGGTGCACTGTGCAATGAATGCAGGGTTGAGGAGCACCTGAGGGATCTGTTAAAGCTGAGAGGCTTGTGTGCCTATAAGTGACAGCGAGGAGAGGAGGGTGAGAGTCAGAGGTGACCGCCACATTCCAGATAAAAAAACTGGGTGTGAGGGCCACATGACATGGCCCGGCGGGCCAGATTTGGTATGTGGGCCTTGTGTAGCCCTGGGTGCCGTTTCGTCTGTTGACGTGCCGTAAATGATGGCTCCCATGCGCATGCGCGGGAGTGACATTAGCACGGCTCCACCAATCACAGCACTGGAGCCCGCGCTGTGATTGGACGGAGCCGCAGACCTGGAAGAAGCATGTCGCCGGTCACATCGGTGTGCCAAGACCGCTGCAACAGCTTCGTTACCAAGGTAAGTATTTCATAATGAGCTAGTATCACAACCACTTTAATGCAGAGTGACCTGTACCCGTCAATGCAGCCTCACCTGTGTCTATCAATGCAACCTCACCAGTGCCCATCAATGCAGCGTGACCAGTGCCCATCAATGCAGCGTGAACAGTACCCATCAATGCAGCATGACCAGTGCCCATCAATGCAGCCTCACCAGTGCCCATCAATGCAGCCTGACCTGTGCCCATCAATGCAGCCTGACCAGTGCCCATCAATGCAGCCTCACCAGTGCCCATCAGTGGAGCATGACCTGTGTCCATCAATGCAGCCTCACCAGTGCCCATCAATGCAGCCTTACCTGTGCTCATCAATGCAGACTCCCCATGTGCCTATCAATGCAGCCTCACCTGTGCCCATCAATGCAGACGGACCAGTGCCCATCAATGCCGCGTGACCATTGCCCATCAATGCAGTCTCACCAGGGCCCATAAATGCAGCCTGACCAGTGCCCATCAATGCAGCCTGACCAGTGCCCATAAATGCAGTCTCACCAGGGCCCATCAATGCAGCCTGTTCAGTACCCATCAATGCAGCCTGACCAGTGCCCATCAATGCAGCCTCAGCTGTGCCCATAAATGTAGCCTGACCAGTGCCCATGAATGCAGCCTCAGCTGTGCCCATAAATACAGTGTGACCAGTGCCCATCAATGCAGCCTCACCAGTGCCAATCAATGCAGCCTCACCTGTGCCCACCAATGCAGCCGCACATGTGCCCATAAATGCAGCCTCACCTGTGCCCACCGATGCAGCCTCACCTGTGCCCATCAAGGCAGAGTGACCAGTGCCTATCAATGCAGCCTCACCTGTGCCCACCGATGCAGCTGCACCTGCACCTGTGCCCACTAATGCAGCCTCACCTGTGCCCTCCACTGCAGCCTCACCTGTGCCCATCAATGCAGCCTCACCTGTACTCATCAATGCAGCGTGACCTGTGCGCATCAATGCAGCATGACCTGTGCCCATCAATGCAGAGTGACCTGTGCTCATCAGTGCAGCGTGGCCTGTGTCCATCAATGCAGCCTCACCTGTGCCTACCAACGCAGCCTCACCTATGCCCATCAGTGCAGACAGACCAGTGCCCATCAATGCAGCATGACTGACGTAACTAACCGTTACCAGTACGACGTAACTACCCGTGACCAGACAGACGTGACTACCCGTATCCACTCCGACGCAACCATCCGTGTCCACTCCGACGTAACTACCTGTGTCCGGTGCGACGTGACTACTCGTGTCCAGTGAGACGTAACTACCCGTGTCCAGTACGACGTAACTACGCGTGTCCAGTGCGACGTAACTACTCATGTCCACTCCGACGTAACTACCCGTGTCCACTCCGACGTCACCTCCCGTGTCCACTCCGACGTAATCACCCGTGTCCACGTCCACGTCGACGTAGCCACCCGTGTCCACTCCGACGTAACTATCCGTGACCAGTGAGACGGAACTACCCGTGTCCACTCCGACGTAGCCACCCGTGTCCACTCCG
>BLSH010367878.1:268043-283894 GCA_018402905.1 Glandirana rugosa | reverse complement strand
TGAGTACCGGCTATGAAGTTTGACTTGGTTTTACGTCTGTCACACCGGTTGGTGGCTACAAGTCACCGTAGGTCAAACCGACAGGTCCTAACAATAGACAAAAGTGGATATATCCATTAGAACGTCGAACAGATGGTGCCGGGTAAATTCTCGGTCATTGAGATTGAATACGTGTCCTATTAAGAAGAGTCCTTTTTTCTTAGGCGAATCTCTCATGTCGTAACCCCCGTGTCACAATCGGTCGTGATGTCTTCTTTTTCTAAACCCCCACGAATAAAGTCTACTAACGTTTTACTCGTTTGTCACATTGGTCCGTCACCCTTTTCGTTTATCTTAATTGCTCATTTTGCAATCATCTGAAATAAGCACCCCCAAATCTTTTTCTTCTGTAGTGCTGGCTAACACTGTGCCCCCAATGCTGTACTCTCTAAGCGGATTCTTTTTTCCTGAGAAGAATTATCCTGTGCATAAGTTAGAGTTACTGGCTCTTAAATGGGCCGTGGTAGACAAGCTGCAAGATTACCTATATAGGTGAAAACAGATAACAATCCTGGACAGCCAAACTGGATGCCACTGAACATCGGTGGTTGGCCACACTGTCTGCATTTTGGTTCAGTTTGAAGTATCGGCCATGAGTGGGAAACCAAGATGCAGATGCCCTTTCCCGAAGACCTTATGCCACAGATGCTGGCCAGAAGAGCTAGGTCCATTTGCCTCTTGAGAGAGTACTCACTGTATGCCAAGCAGTAGAGCATAGACATAAGGGGGCTAGAGGGGCTGAAGCTGTTGGGGTCACTCTTGCTGGAGTGCCAAGATATTATTGTGATTTGAAACAAGTGTGCAGTCAAGATCTGCTCCCACTGACTAGAGAGAATGTGAGAACAGATCAACGTGAAGACTCACTGGGTATCCTTATAAGGAAGTCTTTATCAGCTAGGGATCCTCAGATGCTGCTAAATAGTTCTATTAAGTGCACTAAAGTAGTACACAAAGAATGGGAACTAATGTGGTTGGAAGATGGAGTCATATACTGGAAAAGCCCATCTGAGGAACCAGAGGGTGTTTGCCAACTTCTCCTTCCTGAGAAACACCGACTGATATGGTCATTTAGGGCCAGATAGAACCCTCAATCTGGTTAGGGATCGATTTTACTGGCCGTCCATGAGGGCTGCAGTAGAAAGTTACTGTCGCTCTTGCATTCGGTGCATTCAAAGAAAGCATTTGCCTAATAGGGCAGCCCCAATGGGCCATCTGCAGAGTCAGGGACCGATGGAGTTGATGTACATTGATTTCTTCTGTTTGGAACACGACCTGAGTGGGCAGAGTAATGTCCTGGTTGTGACAGACCATTTCACTCGTTATGCTCAGGCCTTCCCAACCAAGGACTAGCAAGCCAGTACTGTTGCAAAAACCCTAGTGGAGAAGTTCTTCATCCATTACAGCCTGCCTCAACGCCTACACTCGGATCAAGGTCAGGATTTTGAGAGCAAGTTGATCAGGAGATTGTGTGAACTCTTGAATATTCAAAAATCTAGAACCACTTCTTACCATCCCCAAGCTAACCCACAACCTGAGTGTTTCAACCGCACCCTGTTGAACATGCTAGGAACCCTTCCCTTGGAAAAGAAGAAACATTGGGGGTGATTACATCAGTACAGTGGTTCATGCTACCAATAGCGGTGAATGACTTTACTGGATACTCTCCTTACCGGTTGATGTTTGGAAGGGAAGCTCATTTTCCTGTGGATCTAGCTTTTGGGACGTCTTTGGATCACACATCTCAGACCTCTTACCAAGGATATGTCGACAGACTAAGGAAAATTTTGAAGACTGCTTATGAGAAAGCTAAGGAAGCATCTACCGCCAGGGAACAAAGAAACAAAAAGAACTTTGATCTTAAAGTAAGGGTTTAAGACCTGCAGCCCGGAGATCAGGTGCTGTTACACAACTTAGGGGTGCCTGGAAAGCATAAGCTGGCTGGCCGATGGCGTTCACAGCCTTACATCCTCTGCAAACGCTTACCAGGGCTTCCCGTGTATCAGATCCACCCTGAAGGGAAGACTGGCCCACTTAAGACTTTTCATCAAAACCACTTGCTGCCTGTATCCGAAGCCATCCGAGGGTCCTCGCCTTCCTGCCCAGAGACACTTCATTCTCCTACTCTAAGATCCAGAGCCCATTGAGGTCATGAACCTATACCTCAAGAGGAGGAAAGTGATGAGGAATAACTAACCCTTGATTGGCTATGGGTTCCTTCACCTGAGGACAACACTAAAGTTTCTCAAGTTCCTAGGAAGAGCAGTAATGAAACATC
The DNA here is from genome assembly GCA_018402905.1 of Glandirana rugosa. NCBI lineage: Eukaryota > Metazoa > Chordata > Amphibia > Anura > Ranidae > Glandirana > Glandirana rugosa. The sequence goes on along the minus strand of BLSH010367878.1, from coordinate 281,580 downwards.
TCCATGCAGAAGGGTAGAACCTCCGATGTTTGAGGCTGAAGGGCCTGTACTCACCCCTGTGAGAGGGAGTGAGGAAGTTAAGACCACCTAGAGATGCCAGATCCTGTGGAAACTTTTGCTCCCCTCAGTCATGAAGTAGAAAGTGAGATTGCTCCTGAGAACCTGGAGGAGCCAGAACCCGAGCCAGAACTCGGATGTAGTTTCTGGGGAACAGACCATGAGCCTGAACCATTGGAAAGTATTTATTCTAGACTGAGACAGAAGATTTGCCTTCTCTGACGAACGTATCACTATTGCCCAACGTTCTAGCCAAGCACTTGCCTCCTTTATCGAACCTTTGGTAGAGGATGACCTTGATCCGCCTCATGACACTACTGGGTGGGCCACTAATCTACTAATGGCCTGTCACCAAAATGATATGGCTTTGCCTGACATATATATAGTTGAATATAGTTTATTGTTAGAAAATTCTTCTCTAAATCAATTGTTTGCTGTTGCAGCTTCTGGTTTCTAAAATAACTAACTGTTTACAATTCAATGTAGTACTTTAAAGTGATTCCACAGGTTGTGTCCTGTCTTTGGGGACCAAAGACTTTCAAGTGGGGGGAGGATGTATCCGACAGTGGAATACAGTTACGTTGTTCCTCAGACCACCCCTGTCATTCTCCATCTATTCCTGTGTCGCTCTAGTAACTGACATCATATCTTTGATCCAAGCAGGGAGGATTGTGTGACTAGTAGTCTCTAGAGCAGTCATCCTGGAGTTGTGAAACTATCCTTGGACTACACATCCCAGAGGGCTCTCTGCAACACCGAAGACCTCTGGGAGAAACTATAAAAAGGGCCAGCAGATCCGGCCAGTGCTCTCTTCTTCCTGGGCCTCATCGAGTGAACACCTATCTGCTGCTGTGCGAGAGGGCCACGTGGTCATCCAGTGACTCCAGCCGGGCCCCGGGGGCCCAACTCTGCTTGCTTGTTTGTGAGACATTACCACAGCACCGCCTCATCAAACGTATTCAACGACCGCCCATGTCCAGCAGCTGGTCAGTCTTCTCTGTTCATTTCACAGAAGGGCATAACATCCAGGACTGCTGTTTGGGAGGTTTCTATCTGGCTCTTCAGTTGGTGAGAGGGCAGCCGCCCACCGTCCACACTCCCTGCCTTGTTATCTTGCTTGGACACTGTGTACAGACACCTTGGCCATGGAAACACTTTATTGCACTACATAAGATACTGTACATAGACATCCATATCCTGCACTACTCTAAGGAATATCACTAGCCAGTTTAAGCTGTCCTGCTTACCTTAACATCACTGTGCCATATCTTGCATATAATTCAAAGAGCTCCAACTGCCGGTGAAGACTGCTGCAGGTCTGCACTCTGGACATTGCTGTCACTATTAGTTAAAGAGCCGATATCCTATTCATATTCTATCTGGTCTCTCATTAGGACCTAAAGGTTTAATAGGCCAGCCTGGGATTCCCCTTTAGTGTGGTATCATATTGCAGTGACTACTGAATTCTGTACAATTACCTGTTTTATTCTCTAACTGTTATTCCACTGTACATATGTATATCCTGCATCTGTGTTATTGAATTGTAATTAAGCTGTTTTTTTTGGGGGGTTCCTCGTCTGAGTATTGGCTGTTACCTAGGACTCAACTGATCAATAACCCCTTGCATACATATCTGTATTCCAGTAAAACCTAATAGAATATGTTTCTAGTGTTGGAGTGTCATTTAAAGGTGCCTGCAAAAAGATTTCTGAACCCAGAGTGTCAGGTGGGCTGGAGGGTTTACAGGGTCAGAGCGGTGCAGATGATCAGGTAATTATAAGCAGCCCTCAAGGGGGCAGTGCTACATTCATTTAAAGGGTGCATCCGCCCAGTCAGCCTAAGCCTAGCAAAGTCATCATTAATGCATTTTGGCAGTATACAGTAGTCTCCTGAATACAGATCTACTATGTTACTATCTGTTGCTGCACTCACAGTGATCTTGTTATTGTTTATACTGTTCCTGGTGCATAGTGTTCTCCTATTCCCACTACTGACTATTGATCATACTGTATGTTGAGTTGCACTGCTACTATTGCTAATCACTTTTATGCCTTTATCCTTGGACTACACATCCCAGAGGGCTCTCTGCACATCCCAGAAGGCTCCATAGTGTATGGCAATATATTAAGGCTTCCTTTCACTAATGTGGTGTCTGTTTTCTGACCCAGCATTATTATTGTGTACCTGGTATTACCTTCTGTAATATTGCGACCCTATAAGGCTCAATTGAGAAAAGCATGCCTTTTCAAAGTCCCTATATATTTAAAGCAGTCTATGAGGAGGGGCACACCAGGGGCACGGCGCGGACATCACGGCTCTTTCCTGAGTGGCTCTGTCACGAGTGGTGCGCAGTTTCACTATCGCAGTTATCAATTCTGATCATGTCTTCTCTGCTTTTTTACAAGTAAATGTCTCCCCCTCTAATCTATATGTACATCTTACTCTGCTTGATCATCTGACATTGCTGGTTTAACTTTTGGTAAATGTCTCCCACTTTTATCCATATGTACATCCTACTCTGCTTGACCAACTGACATTTCTTTTTTTTCTTTTTGGGTAATATCCTCTGCTACCATATCTCTAAACCTTTATATATTTAATGTTAGCTCTATAACAAAATCACCGCATTAGCAATATAACTGGTGATTGACTCTCAGCTCCATTTGGCTTTAGTGGTCAAGAAACTCATTAACATTCATGACCCAATCTGTGTTTGGTCTGATATTGTCCATATCCCCTCCCATTTTCATGTGTCTCAAATAAGACCCTGTAATGCTCAATTGAGAAATGCATGCCTTCTTAAGGTTCCTATAAATTTAAAGCAGTCTATGGGAAGGTGCAGACCAGGGGCACGGCGCAGACATCAGGGCTCTTTCCTGAGTGGCTCTGTCACGAGTGGTGCGCAGTTTCACCGTCGCAGTTGTCAATTCTGATCATGTCTTCTCTGCTTTTTTCCAGGTAAATGTCTCCCACTTTTTTTCAATTTTGTACATCCTACTCTGCTTGACCATCTGACATTGCTGTTTTAACTTTTGGTAAATGTCTCCTAATGGCTCTGTCACGAGTGGTGCGCAGTTTCACCGTTGCAGTTTAACGAAAGCAGGATAACTAAAGCTGGATGAACATACAAGAACTCTGCTCCACTCTGGAAAGACGGCAGGCAAACCATCACTTGACATAGCACTTATTTGAGGTCAGATACTAACATGTTCCCTGTACTCTTCCTTCTCACATTGGTGTCTTCTATCCTCAAATTATCCCTACTCTACCCCTCCTCTCTACCCCACAGCATACACATATCACCCTCTCTCCTACCCTCTCCCTACTACTGCACCCATCATCTCCTGCAATTGCTGAACCCACATGCAGACCTAAACACCAGGGCAGTTAGACATGTGCGCTCAAACACATCCCACTCCCATTTTGCCTTCCTCAGTCTTCTTCTTCTCCTAGTTTCAAGGGACATTTCTTCAAATCCTGGTCCTCCACTTTCTAAATGCAAACCACATATCCGACACCCCTCCTTTGGCAACAGCCGCAATACACTTAGTCTAATTTCTATCCCCCTGCTTTCTAAAACCAGCACCCCAATCTCATGCACCCTTTGGAATGCCCGCTCCATTTGTAACAAGCTGACATCTGTGCATGACCTTTTCATCTCTCATGGTTTTACATACTCACCATAACTGAAACCTGGCTTCAAAATTTTGACTCGGCTTCTCCTGCTGCCTCTCCCATGGTGGCCTCCACTGGACTCACTCCCCCAGACTCAATGGAAAGAAAGGAGGTGGAGTTGGATTCCTTCTAACCCCGCAAAGCATCTTCCAGGTACTTCCTATCCCACCCTCTCTATCCCTCTCTTCTTTTGAGATGCACTGTATTCGTCTGTATTCTCCCATTTCTCTGAGGATTACAGCAATCGATCGGCCTCCTGGACCAGTATCAGGCTTTTTTGATCACTTCACTGCCTGGCTACCCTACTTTCTCTCCTCTGAAATGCCCACTATCTTTCTTGGTGACTTCAACATTCCCGTTAATGTTAACAGCCCAGCTACAGCTCAACTTCTCAACTTAACCTCATCTTTTGACCTAACCCAATGGACACACACTTCCACTCACTCCAATGGTAATACCCTTCACCTTGTATTCTCCCATCTCTGCACTCCTGGAAGCCTTCACCAACACCCCCCTTCCTCTCTCTGATCACAACCTCATAAGTTTCACTGTATCCCTGCCTCCGACCACCCATCCCTCCAAGCGGCAAACAATTACTTGTAGGAACCTTCGCCACTTTAACCCTTCTCTTCTCTATTCTGCTACTGACCACCTATATGACATAATTTCTTCCCTGTCTTGTCCTGAGCTGGCCACCTGTGTCTACAACAGTTCACTCCCATAATCACTGCTCCACTAACTACACGCAGAATCAAGCCCCGACCTTTACAACCCTGGGAAACTGACAACACTAGAAATCTCAAGAGACATTGCCATGCTCTTGAATGTCTGTGGCGTAAAACCAAATGCCTGCTGGACTTCACCCTATATAAGTCTGCCCTCCTAAAATACAATTTCTGCCTCCGTGCTGCCAAACAAGCCTACTTTGTCTCTCTTATTAATACCTTGTCATCCAGTCCCCATCGGCTCTTCTCCCCTCACCCCCTCTACCCACTAACTCAATCACTGCCCAAGAGATTGCCAAGCACTTCAAAGACAAGATTGATGCAATACGTGAGGACACCGCCACTGTGCGTACATCTTCCCCATCCAACATACTTTGCCTAACGTGCTGTTAGTCAACACTCTGCTCTTTTGAACTGTCTACTTCTGAAGAGGTTACAAAACTTCTCTCAGATGCCATTGCCCGCCTAACCAATTGTCCCCTGGATCCTGTTCCCTCACAACTACTACGGTCGCCCTCTTTTTCTATCCTATGCTCCCTCACTCACATCTTCAATCTCTCCCTCTCTAGTGGCTCCTTCCCCTCTCCTCTAAAACATGCGCAGATCACTCCTATACTTAAGAAGCCCTCACTGGACCCCACCAATCTGAACAACTTAAGACTAGAGTTGAGCGGACACCTGGATGTGCGGGTTCGGCCGAACTTTGCGAAAAAGTTTGAGTTCGGCCCCGAACTTGACCTCGAACCCTCGAATACCTCAAATACTGTTCCACCATGTTGCTGAAATGCTGCCTCCTGCTAAGACGTTGCCTATCAGCTGGTGGTGCTGTTTGTTTGTGCCGTGCTGCTGACAAAGCTTTTCCACATTTCGGCCAAGCTAACCCTGCCTTCCGAGGTGCGGTGCCACAGCTGTGTTGGTGACCTCTTCCTCCTCCTTTGCCTTCACCTTGTGCTTCCACTGAGCCCCCAAATAAGGGACATGGTCATGGTCGTGGTGCTGCTGGTGTTGTTGGTGAAGCTCCTGTTGCAAGGAGAGGACGTGGTCGATCTGTGCCAGCTATACGCACAAGTGAAACACCTTCCTCAGGTGCAAGTAGCCGACAGAACCTTTAACGTTATATGGTAGGCCCGAATGCTGCTCGACCATGCAATGTAAATACACAGCCGCAAGGTGGATCCATTGTTCTGGCAGGACGTACTATAACGTCCTCCCAGAATCACGCTCCCGCGTGCCCTCTGGGGCGCGCACCCGGGAGCATCTGTGACCGCTGGGTCCAAAAGACTCGGCGCATCACGGTAAATGGCCGCTCACACCGGCCATTTACCACTTGATCGCTCTGTCAAATGAAGGAGCAATCAGATGTAAACAAGCCAGAGGATATCCAGCTTGTCTCCCCCCTCTCCGCACCAAGCGCAGTGTGAAAGGAGGGGGGGGAGAGATGAGAGGCAGCAGTGCTGTGGGCGGGATCTGAAGTGCCCACAGCACTGCTGTGTGCCGGGCTGGACCCCCCATCCATCCATCCATGCTCACCCATCCAGCCTTACCCATCCAGCCTCATCCGTCTGGCTTATTTATTTTGCGCAAGATAAAAGGTTTACTTACAAAATATGCGTTTAAAATCAGCGTGTTACAATTTGTGGACGCCGCTCGCAGCGTGCGTTCCAACAGCAGGAAATGACGACCACGGCACTCTCAACCAGAAGTTACGTTGACGCGTTTCGCCCGCCCACAGGCGTCATCAACAGACCTGTGGGCGGGCGAAACACGTTGACGTAACTTCCGGTTGAGAGCGCCGTGATCATCATTTCCTGCTGTTGGAACGCACGCTGCGAGCGGCGTCCACAAATTGTAACACGCTGATTTTAAACGCATATTTTGTAAGTAAACCTTTTATCTTGCGCAAAATAAATAAGCCAGACGGTACTTCACTATTGTTGGATTCCTTTTTTTTTCCATAACATACGGTGGTCCATCGGTGATTATATGAGGCATTTTCCGGGATAATCTCTGCTCATGGTCATCCGAGTGTATACAGCCTTATTTGATCCCCAGACTGAAAAGCTGGGGGTCATAGCGTTGTGGTGAGTAGGATTCCTTTGGGGGTTCTCCCCTCCTACACGTGTGGAGCACATTGGCACTTGGAAGAAATATTCCTTTCATTTACACGGTGCACTTGTCACTTTATTATGGACTATCATGTCTCCATGTATTTATGATTTTTAAGCACTTTATTATATGGTATCACACAATATGTTTTTTGGTTATATTTCCATATGCTAGCACTATTATATTTGTTCTGATTAGTTTTATGGGTACTCACCCAATGTGTAGCAGCTGCATATAGTTCACACAAAATTTATAATTAATTTATTATAGTTTATATCCAGTAGCGCAAACTTTCTTTTTTCTTACAAAAATTTCATATGGGTATAGTGTAGTATGTCATTCAAAATGTGAGAGCACTGAAAGCTGAAAATTGGTCTGATTAGGAAGGGGGTTTAAGTGCTGTGGGCGATCAGCTTCAAGTGGAGGGTATCCCCAATCAAGTAATCCAGCCGTATGTCGGGTTTAAGAGATTCCTGCCCGTATTTATTCACACAGACAATAAGGATGAACAGAAAGGTCTCCCCCGCAGGGGTAGAAAGAACAGACCCACAACGAAAACGCCCATTAACTGAAAATAAGCCCCCTGGCTAACGGACAGACCTCACAGGGCCTGCTTCAGTCCTGCAGGCATCACTCACAGCCTGCTTCTTCTCTATCAGCACCACACTGATTACACCCAGGTCAGGCAAAATTATACCCCAGCCGGGGAGCAAGATGTGACCAATACTTAACCCCTTGCTGCCTACAGACCTCTCCCTGCCACCCATTTACCTTAGGAATCTCAGGATTCTATGTGGCAGATATACTCCATCCACAACTGACATGGGCTGTTTGTCACATACCTACCCCACTGTTTGGGTTCGAACACCAGCTATTAAACAGTGGGTTCTAGAAAGGGCATCTGCATTTTTGTGGTTGCAACCAACCCTGTGTTCCACTTTAAATGAAAAATCTTGGAGGGCCAGGAACCAACGGGTAACCCTTGTATTATAGTCCTTACCCTGGGCCATCCACGGGAGCATGGTTGTTATGAGTTGGAAGTGGCACCCCAGCTAATAGTACCGTAGAGCCTCTAAGGCCCACTTAATGGCCAAGCACCTCTCGCTCCACAATACTGTAATTTCCCTCTGCTGGGGTCAGCTTCTGACTCAAAAAGACCATCGGGTGTTCTTCACCGCCTACTAGTTGTGACAAAACAGCCCCCAGACCTATACTGGAGGCATCAGTCTGGACCACAAACTCCTTGCTAAAGTCTGGGGCCACCAACACAGGCTTGTTACACAGCGCCTCCTTCAGGCTTTGGAAAGCTTATTCAGCCTCATGATTCCACTTAATTGTTACAGAGGAGCTTTTTCCCTTCGTGAGGTCAGTTAAGGGTGCTGCCAGTGTGGCAAAGTTTGGGATGAACCTTCGATAATACCCAACCATGCCTAGGAAGGTTCTCACTTGTTTCTTGGTGGCAGGGGTAGGCCAGTCTTTAATGGCTTCTAACTTATGGACTTGGGGTTTGATTAGGCCCTGTCCGATGGTGTATCCCAGATACCGGGCTTTTTCTAACCCTATGGCACACTTCTTTGGGTTTGCGGTTAAGCCAGCGTTTCTGATGGAGTTTATGACAGCCTGGACTTTGGGTAGATTTCTTTCCCAATCTGTGCTCCGAATACCCATATCATCCAGATAGGCTGCAGAATAAACCTGATGCAGCCTAAGGATCTCATCCATCATCCGCTGGAATGTAGCGGGAGCTGCATTTAACCCAAAGGGCATCCGCACATACTGCCGTAACCCCTCAGGTGTTGCAAAAGCAGTTTTATCTTTTGCTTCCTCTGTCAGGGAAACCTGCCAATATCCTCTAGTGAGATCCAGAGTGGTTATGTACCTGGCAGGGCCCAACTTCTCCACTAGTTCATCAACCCGGGGCATGGGATATCAAACTTTGACACCTCATTCAGTTTCCGGAAGTCATTGCAAAATCTTAAGTACCCATCTGGTTTGGGAACCAAGACTATAGGACTACACCATTCACTTTTAGACTTCTCTATCAGCCCGAGGTCAAACATCCTCTGAACTTCCTCGGCTACTACCTGTCTACAGGACTCTGGAATATGATAGGGCTTAAATGTGTTCAAAGATACCGCGCTAAAGTTCAAAAATTAAGCTGCAGCCAAAATACTAAAAGTATAATCAGCCAATGTACATAATAGGCTGCGCTAAGGTGAGTTGTACTAGGTAATGAACCCAAATAAACAAAGGACATATACAAATTGTATCCACCAATATATAAAAAATATATTAAAGTCTTATAATAACACAATGCCAAGCCTTGGAATGAAGGTGATCAGATCACAGGAGTGGAGACACCCAGTGCGCTGCTTAATAGTGTGAATCCACCACCTGATGTAGAGAGGCTTACCAGATAAAACCATATAGCAAGCATATGGCTATTCCCCAGCCCGGTGTCTGGACTTGGTCACTCAATCCCCTTCATAGGCAACAGTAGGCAGATCACCTCTGTAGACAGCCATGGACCAATACTGTGTATCTCGGACTGTAAACAGTCATTAAAGCCCCAACAAAGAGAGGGAAGCTCGATAGTGTGATATTGTCAAGTAATTTATTCAGTTACATAAAATCCTACTTACATTGTATCTTTAAAATCAAAGCAAACCGGCCGATGCCCGTCTCACGGGTAGTAGATCTACTACCCGCAGAATTTCAGCTAAGGCCCGTCGGTCTTTCTCAGCTGCCTGAACCAAAGCAGCCACTTGTGCCTCTGTTGCCTGAGCCAGGGCAGCCACTTGAGCCCCAGCTGTCTGTGCCAAAGCAGTCACTTGTTGCTGCTGAGCAGCCAACATTTTATTGGTTTGATGCTGCTGAGTAGCCAGCATTTTATTGGTTTCTTGTTGCTGTGCAGCCGCTTGCTGCTGCTGAGCAGCCAACATTCAATTTGTTTCTTGCTGTGCAGCATTACTTTGGACCAAGGCCTTTATCAAGTCCTCCATGCTGCAGATTCACAAATTACACTGCGGTACCCTGTGTGTTTAAGTGGTATAGACACATTGCTGTCCTTTTAACACCTCTGACACAATGTTCACACAGCTTATTTCAATGCAGTCTTTTAACAACAGGTACACAATGTAGCCAGTACTTGCCTTTCAGTGTGGATCAGTAGCGGGCTTGCCCGCATCCTCCACCAATTGTGGGCAATCAGCTTCAAGTGGAGGAGTTCCCCAAAGAACTAATGCAGCCATATGTCAGGTTTAAGGGCTTCCTGCCCATGTTTATTCACTCAGACAATTAGGCTCCATTTACACGGGACGCTATGTCAACCTCCCCTGAATGATTTTTTTGACAGCTAGAATTCGGAGTCTAAAACTGCTGTTTTGCATGCCGCGTTTAGCAGCGTTTTGCCACGTTTGTGTCTAGGAGCGCTTTTTTAAAAAAAATAGTTTTTTTTTTTTTTTTTTTTTTTTTTTTTTTTTTTTTTAGTATGGAAACGCCTGTAAACTAAACGGTTCTAGACTCGAGTTACCACATTTAGGCGCGTTTAGTGATGTTTGCAAGCTGTTTTGCATTTCAAATGCCTCTGAACTGGCGTCTGAACCCATTTTTTTGCGTTCCAAAAAAAGCCTTTAAACTCAACTGCCTGGAAACTACCTTAAGGCTCCTTTCACACCAAGGTGTTGGAAAAAAAGCCTGAAAAATCCTGTAAAACGCCATGATTTTAGTGTGTGTTTTTGCAGCGCCCCTCCCTATAAATAGCGCCCCTCTAATGGCGTTTTGTAAGAGCTTTTCAAGCGTTTGTGTTTCAATCATGTGACCTTTCCACAGCCTCAGTACAAATTTCATGCGCTTTTCAAGCGTTTTTCAGGCGTTTTTCAAGCGCTTAACCATTATTTTCAATGGATATGGGCTTTTTTGAAGAGCTATTTTGAGCGCACAAAACAAGCTCATGCTTCTTACAGGACATTTAGCAACGCTTAGCAAGCGCAACGCCTCGGTGTGAAAGCATTCATTGAGATGCATGGGGAGCGTTTTTGGTGCGCTTTTTATGTGCTAATTTTAGAGCAAAAACGCCTGAAAAACGCCTTGGTGTGAAAGGGGTCTAAAAGAACCTGTGTACATGTACTGATAAGATAACAGAGGGAAGTTCAGGGGCAGCTGAAAAAAATGCCCCAATGCCTCAAAACGTCCGTTTACCAGCAGCAGTGTAAATGAGGCCTAAGAATGAACAGAAAGGTCTCCCTCGCAGGGGTAGAAAAACAGTCCCACAACCAAAATGTCCATTAACTGAAAATAAGCCTCCTGGCTAACGGACAGACCACACAGGGTCTGCTTTAGACCTGCAGGCATGTTCATTCACAGCCTGCTTCTTCTCTCTCAGCACCACACTGATTACAGCCAGGTCAGGCAAAATTATACCCCAGCTGGGGAGCAAGGTGTGACCAATATTTAACCCCTTGCTGTCTACAGACCTCTCCCTGCCACCTATTTATCTTAGGAATCTCAGGATTCTATGTGGCAGATATACTCCATCCACAATTGACATGGGCTGTTTGTCACAGTGCCCAGTGGTTAAACCAAATCTCTCTAAAACTGAGCTAGTAATATTCCCCCCGCCTGTGCCCCCTCTCCATGACTTCCATCACAATCAATAATGCAGCCATCAATCCCTCCCCTCATGCCAGGGTACTAGGTGTAATCCTAGACTCAGCCCCAAATTCAATCGCTGTCGAAAGCTTGTAGGCCCCTTTCTAACAAATGAAACACCAAGCTCCTTATTCGCTCCCTTGTAATCTCTCGCCTTGACTTTTGCAAACTCCCTTCTCATTGGCCTACCTCTCCGTAGGCTATTATGAATGCTGCTGCCAGATTTATCCACCTTACCAACCGCTCAGTGTCTGCCACCCCTCTCCACCAATTCTTACAATGGCTCCCAATCGCCCAGCGAATAAAATTCAAAATACTAACCACAACATGCAAAGCCATTCACAACTCTGCCCCGAGCTACATCACCAATCTTGTCTCCAAATATCACCCAAACCGTCCTTTCTGCTGCTCTCAAGACCTCCTCATCTCAAGCTCCCTTGTCACCTCCTCCCATGCTCCTCTCCAGGATTTCTCCAGAGCCTCTCCCATCCTCTGGAACTCTCTACCTCAACCTTTCCGGCTATCTCCTACTCTAGATGCCTTCAGGCGATCCCTGAAAACTCATCTCTTCGGGGAAGCCTATCACGTCTCCAACTAATCTTTTCCCACTTCCATCAGCTCACTCCCCACAGTTACAACCTTTTGTACCACCTGCCCCCCCCCCCCCACCTTATTAGATTGTAAGCTCTTCTGAGCAGGGCCCTCTTAATCCTTTTGTATTCTATTGTATTGTACCTGTATTGTCCCCCTTTTATATTGTAAAGCGCTGCATAAACTGTTGGCACTATATAAATCCTCTATAATAATAATATTGCAAGCTTTATTCACTTACACTGACCACTAATGTGGAAGGGGGGGGGGGGGTAATAGTACTAACAACATAGCTATGGGCTATCATGGCATCTGATGACACTAATTCTGGGGTTTATTATTGTATCCACTAACACCAATGCTAAGGGTTATTGTTGTGTCTGCTGACATCGGTGCAAATGGTTCAGTGGAAAACTGAGTATCCATGTATTTCTGTACTTGGGGTCAGCAGTGATAGAAGGAAGTTAGAAGATATGTGTGACGTGAATGTTGGATCATGTATGTGTATTCAGGTGGGTAACATCTATAGGGCACTTTTAATGACTGTAGTTAAAGTGCACCTGAAATTAAAAAAGTGATGGTTTGCTGTCTTATACAGCACGTCTGGAAATGTTAATTGGGCCAATGAAGAACCCTGAAAAATCAACTTTTTTCTTGAATTCTTCCTGAAAAACACAAGAGCACCTCCAGCTCCTAGGCTCCCTGTGCCTTGAGCTTCATAGCTGTAAATCTTTAGTGTGAGATCTTCTAAAGCATTTTTAGTTTCAATAGTTTTTTATTGAAGAACCATTGCATTCGTACAACATCAAATGTGGTACACTGCCTCTACGTGAGGTTTCATGTTAGTTACAGCACATGCATGGAACCATAGTTATAACATTATACAGTTGCATAGTGGACACAGAGCTGAACCACACATACACCTGCCTCTCAGCAATATCAAACCCCCAGAGGAGCACCCCCCCGTTATTGCCCACCCTCCAGCCCCCCCCCCCCGCCCCACTCTGGGAACATACTGCGGTGGGGAGGGCCGGCACGCCGGGCCGTCGGGCCGCACCTCCAGGTAGTCCCCTTCTTCCGAGAACAGACAGGTATCTGAACGGCACCCCAAATTGATATTTGTTCCAATAAAATGCAGTAGGCTCTTCTTATTTGAGCAAATGTAAAAGGATAATGAACATTAACTTAAATGAACAGGTACAAAAAAAAGGAGAGGATATTGGGAAATAGACAGATGAGATATTCATCCAGTGGGAGCAAAGAGATGGGTGTGCATAACTATCTATGGAGAAGCGAATTATGAGTAGGAGAGCATTGTGAGGGTCATTTACCAATCAATGCGTACCATTTAGTCCAAGGTTCCCATACCGGGAATTTGCTATGATACTGACCTACTGATGATGCAAACATCAATTCATATGTTATGTGAAGATTTATTGTCCTAATTGTTTCCCTAGTGGGAGGTAGATCTGTTTTTTTTTAAGGGCCATACCCTTGGAACCTGATTTACCATGCGTAACTAACCATTTACTGGGAGTGTTACGAGAGGATGAGTATTAAGCGAAGAGGTATCTATCAATACGTGTGGGTAGAGAAACGAGGGTGACCTACTTATAGAGTAGACAGATAAAGGGTTATAGGAGAGGAAAAAAAACATGGACAAGTAAATTCAATTACAAGTAATAGGAAAATGTAAACGAGTTTATTCTTCTCGGATGACGTAAAATAACCTT
>BLSH010367878.1:242936-266030 GCA_018402905.1 Glandirana rugosa | reverse complement strand
ATAAATGTCGATTGCGACTTAGATTCCAGTTTCCACACGACTATCCGTATTCCCTGTGACATCGGAAATGAGATGTGAGTCTTCAGAGACTAGGGGTCCCGTCTAAAGACTATGAATAGACACTGTATTTAAGGTGCTGGATGTGTAACCAATTACAGATGTGGGGATTATCGGTAGTCTGAGTGAAGAAATTGTTTGACGACTTTTTTTAAGCCTTGCACGTTTTTCCGAGTGAGTATTATACACCTCTGAAGTTATAACGAGGTCTAGGTTATGTCCTAAGGTGGAGGGACCGGTTCTTGTCTTTAGGGGTGAAGGTTGATTGGAACGTATTCGATTATGCTTATGCAAGGTTAGTTGGAAGTGGGGATTTCTGTTCTTGGCCAGGGAGGTGGAATCCTGTATTGGATCTGGAGCAATATTGAAGTCTCCACATATTATGAGTGAGCCTTTTTGCACGTTCCGAATTTTTTTCAGCAGTTTGTTAAAGAAGTGAGTCTGATGGCTATTAGGGGTGTAGACATTAACCAATGTGTAGGTCGTGGAATTTATGTCACAGATAAGTATCAGAAATCTGCCCTGGGGATCAGAGACTTCTGAGTGTAGAGTAAAGGCTACAGTGTCCCTTATGCCTATCAGCACACCTTTGACCTTAGATTCAGCGTTAGCTGTAAATACGTTTGGAAAGTTTTTATGACTGCATCTAGGAGGAGAGGAAGCAGAAAAATGCGTCTCCTGTGCACAGAGAACATCACACTGATTTTGCAAGGCTTCATTCCATAATGATTTCCTTTTTGCTGGATGGTTTAGACCCTTGGTATTAATAGACAGGAGCTTAATCCCCATTTTTAAGTTGGAACATATTGATTCCGGCCGTGCCCCCTGATGATGGTGTGATTGGTGATTCCTCCTGCGTACTGGTGAGAGCCCGCCGGAGGAATGATGTCATCGTGGTGTATTGTGTATAAGGGTACTCACGATTTTCCACATAATGTACAAAAGGCTCTTCCTGTGTAACAGACCAGGGTAGAGTTGACCAATGAAGTCCATCTATGTTATGAGCCGCGTGGCAAGTTGCTCCATCACTGTCTTGTAGCCCATCCTCTTTAATAAAGTGAGATAAAAGGGTAACACAAAGTAACTGAAAGTAAAAAGAGATGTAAACATGTGAACAACATCCATAACTGTGGTCCCCAACCTGTGGAAACCACCTTGGGTATTTCCTACCCATGGACAGCATTACGCTGCTGAATTGCAGAGGGGGTTAAGTCTATGACCATGGCTAAGGAGCACTCCGGCCTTCTGCCGGGATGTGGTTGTAATAGTAACCCATGATTTAGTTGTGCGTTTTAGAGTTTTTAGCGGTGACAGTCTTCCACTCCTGGTCCAGATGGCGTGAAGGTGGGCCAGGAGGGGAGTCAGTAGCATGCTCAGGAAGGATGTTCCATTCCTTTAGTAGGGCTATGCCTTGATCCAGGTTAGTCACGGAGAATGAACGGTTGTTCCTGGTGATTGTGAGTTTTGTGGGGTATCCCCATTTGTAAATAATCTTATGATTTCGGAGGATTTTGGTTACAGTGTTGAGATTCCTTCTTTTTTGGAGGGTGTATTGTGATAGATCCGCATAAAATTGTAACTTTTGGTGCATTGGTGATAGGTCAGGGTTGTTGCGCATGGCTACCATAAGGGCCTCTTTGACATGAAAAAAGTGCATTCGGAGAATGACATCTCTGGGTCTTTGTTCTGGTAGATGTGCCGGTTTCGGTAACCTGTGTATTCTGTCTATTGTGACATCTATATCTGTGAGATCAGGAATGAGGCTTTTGAACAAGTTCATTGCAAAATCACGCAGATCAGATTGCTGTACAGATTCGGGAATACCCCGTATTTTAAAGTTATTCCTTCTTGTTCTGTCTTCTAAGTCCGCTAATTTTGCTCTAATCCATTCTGACTCTTTTTCTTTGTCTTCATGTGCGTCTACAAGATCGTTAATGGTAGCCGCGTAATCCCCCATTTTTGTTTCAATGTGAGTAACTCTTTCCTCCACTGCCTGGATATCTTCATGGTATCTGTGCATGTGTGCCGCTAAATCTGATTGTATGGTGCTTCTCAGAGAGAGGAGCATGTCCTTAAGGACCGTGTCCAAGATAGGCTGATTCTGTGTGGGGAAGGATTCGATCGAATCCGGCATCTCCCTCGTGTCATCCCCGGATTCAGACGCGGCCTCCACGCTGGATCCAGTGGCATCCAGCCTGGGCTTGGCTTTAACAGGGCTTGTGGATGCTGGTGTGGAGGGGGAGGACGAATTCCCGTTAGGGGAGCCTCTAGTTTTGGATTGTATCCCCTCATGCTGTGAAGGATGGTGCTGTATGGCGGACGGGGGAGTGTAGGCCCGACCGCCATCTTGCTTACCTCCGCCCTGGCCGGGAGAGAAAAAGTCCGTTAGGCGCTGCGGCTTTTTTTCGTTTTCGTTTCCTGGACATCTCTGGGTGTTGGTCCGGATCTGTCCACCGTCGCCGCCAATACTGGGTCGCCCTATAAGGCTGATTCGTGTTGCTCTATCCCGCCGTCCGCCGGAGCTCCGAGCCTGCACGTCCGCTCAGCTCTGCATCAGGCCACGCCCCCCCTTCTAAAGCATTTTTAATGCCAGTGTTGTGACAGACTGCTCTGGATATTTTATAGATAGGTAACTCCTATCCTCATATTGATTAGTGGTTCCAAATTAATAACTACTGCAGTAGGGAACAGACACAAAAGATACACTCAGCATGAAAGATGTTATATATTCATGTTGATTAGCTTACGGGTTAATTATATCACTGTCAGCTTTTAGTTACTAGAGGTAGATTAGCATACTTTATGTTGGCTCCTTAGTTCCTTACTAATGTTAATTATATTCTTGTATACAGTTTCCTTTGCATACAGTAATGTGATTAAGCTCATTTGACCTGGTATATAATAAATTCTGTGTGAGTTTTCAATAAAGAGTTCCAGTTCTCATACAAGCTATTTTCGACTAGTCTTGTATGGTCAGCTACAATATCTGGTTCCTATGTCTAGACTGGAGGAAGCTGTATACTGACGGAAGCACTCAAGCTGGTGAAGGAGGGAGCAGAGAGCAGGTTCCAGGGGGACAGAACTCCAGGTGGGTACACAGATCAGGTCAGGTCTGAAACGTGGATCAGGACAGGTCCAAAACTTAGAACGGAACAGGTCAGGCTCAGGCAGGGAATGGCTTGCAGAGAAAATGCTGAAGCACTGGGACTGGGTGGAAGGCGGGCTTATATAGTCCCAGCAGCCCCATCAGGTGTAGCTTAATGACCTGTGTACTCCATCTGCTGGTAGACACCCACTGGTGGCCACCAGAACTACACCCTTTGATACTTCGTACAGCAGTGCCACCAGCAGGTGACTCAAGCAAGTACACAGATCCTGACAGCTGGGTGCTGGTTGGTTCAGTCGCAAGGTTTGAAGTGAGATTTGATGACATCAATACTGTGCCTCTCATTGTTCTCCTTGCTGGAGGGCAAGTTGTACCTGAGGACCTACAGTGCAAGATCCCCTTGCTTCCTCTTCATCCATTCTGTGGATGTCTGGCCACTCTTGTTGGTACTTGAATACTCCTCAACCAGTCACTAAGGGGCAGCATATGCATATAGAAACAAAACCCTTCCTTTTGTAGGCAGATGCAGTTTAACCTTTCGGCAAGGGTGTTGCTGTCATGCAGGGAGGGCGGATGAGGAACCAAGCTTATCCGAGGCCTCCATAGGTCTCATCAGGGAAGCAGCTGTTTGATTGGATGCTGCTTCCTTTGTTGACCTGGTGGCCATCTTTGATGTGGGCAGTGCTTATAAAAAGCACTGTCCCCTTTGGGTTGGCACGCATTCCGTGTAGTAGGTAGGATACGATCAGATCTCCTGCTGGCTAGGCATAGGGTCAGGTTCCTGTGGAGGATGAACAGGATAGGGACTGTCACTTTGTATCGAGCAGTAGCTTTCCTGTTCAAGGGCCCAGTTGCTAGTCTGCCTTTCAGTCACCTCCCCTGCCGAATGCTGTTAGGTGTCTACAGTGTGCACTGTCACTCCCTGTCCCGTTCTTTGTAAATGCTCTGGTCTGGTGCAGGCTCTGTTGCAGAGTTGCTGTATTCTCTTGCCATTACTGCATTAATACACTTTGCTGCATCAACCAGTCTCCATGTGAGTTCTCTTCCCTCTGTAGGTAGAGAGCCCAGGTCCCACCTGCATTTTGTTAAGATGGCCACCTCCACACAGAGACAAAGTGCAAAAAAATGCGTGGTAAGCCAGCAATGGGGCAAAACCCAGCAGCAACGAGTCTACCGGCAAAACTGGTGACTAATTCCTTCTGCCTTTTTTTGGGTTCCTCAGTACAGGTCCTCTTTGAACAAAAGATCCTAAAAACACCAGTTCTGTTGCTAGCAGGAATATGGAAATCACATGTAATGTATGGTATTTTATACCTTTGGTTTTCTTTCTGGAATATTCATTAGCAATTTTAGTATCTCACATAAAGATCTATGCTTGGCTATAATGATTTTTTATTGGCTATAAAAGAAACTTGAAAACAGACTTTAAAGGTGCTCAATGTAGATAATAATAGTCTACATAAATACAATATTCACAATTTATTGAATCACAATATAAAAGCATTCCATATTAAAATCGTACACACTAATAACGTGGTCTTCTCATTTCCACATTGGTTTAATGGTATATAACCCCCACATGTTTCGCCCTATTGGGGCTTCTTCAGGGGAAAAGATAACCTATAATATTCTGGAAATTGTATAAAAAAAAAAAAACAAGATATAAGTAATAGACTGATATAACATACTAATAAGTCACACAGCTTTAAAGTAGGATATTCACAATGTTGGCCTTGTCATGCTTCCGCGTGACCACAAGAGGTACGAGAGGACCAGACTAAAATAAATATATATATGTATAAAGCTATGCAAGTTTTAATAAAGGATGTTGCATCAAATTTTTTATATTGTTAATCAGTACATACAATGTGTAGTATTGAACAGAACCACACAGGGAAGCCTAGTCAACAGCCAGCTTTATATAAGCTATATGGAAGAAATTAAAATAAGATAATAACTACTGAGTAAAGTCCAGTTTATTTGAATGCTGCACCAATGATAATCATACTGGTATAAATAATCTATCTTCAGCGCCAGAAGGATTTACCCCCTTCCTGCTTCCTGACCAGAGCACTTTTTGCGATTCGGCACTTTGTTGCTTTAACTGACAATTGCGCGGTCATCCGACGTTGTACCCAAACAAAATTGACATCCTTTTTTTTCCGCACAAATAAAGCTTTCTTTTGGTGGTAATTGATCACCTCTACATCACTTCTGATCACCGCTATAAACAAAAAAAGAGCGACAGTTTTGAAAAAAAAACAATATTTTTTACTTTTTGCTATAATACATGTAAAAAAAATATTTTAAAAAAATGTATTCATCAGTTTTGGCCGATTTATTTGTGGTAAAAAAAAATTGCACTCAGCGTTTATTGATTACTTTGCACAAAAGTTGCCGCATTTACAAACCATGAGAATTCATATATGGCATTTTTTTTTTTATTAGTAAATCTGCGATTTTTATTGGGACTGCGATATTGCAGCGGACAGATCGGACATTTTTGACACTTTTTTGGGACCGTTGACATTTATACAGTGATCAGATCTTTAAATATCCACTGATTACTGTATACATATCACTGGCAGGGAAGAGGCTAACCTGTAGGGGGCGATCTAGGGGTTAAGTGTGTTCTCTCACTGTATGGGGGCTGGGCTGGCAGGGGCATGACAGATGACAGGGAACAGTAAATCTCTGTCATACCATCTGTCAGAACGGAGAACCGCCGCGTTTACATCAGCTGTTCCCCGTTCTTCCTCTCTACCCACAGGCCCACAGGCACAAGAGCATGCCACAGCACACTTGCTCGCAATTGCGGCTGCGCAGATTGGCGTTTATAGACGATAAATTCATAAATTACAATAGCAGTTTAACATCATCAAGTAGACAAATATGTATACTGTTACAAAGAGGCATCAGGGCCTAGACTTGAACCTACGACCTCTGCTGTGTCTGGCAATGACTCTTCTTGCTGAGCTACCTGGGCATCCTGTCTGATCCATTGGCCTACCCTCCAGTGAACTTCCTGATTTAAGCCATGCCTCTGCATTTCTTGTTTGACAGATTATTGTGCTCTCTCCAGCTAATATCTTGCTCTGTCTTCCCTGTTGCCATCCCTATCTTTGTTACCGTTTGTTACCGACCCTTGGCTTGCTCCTCAACTACGCTTCTGCTTGATCCCAACCTGCAATTACTCATTACTGGCCTTTGGCTTATTTACTGACTGCACTTCTGTTTAATCCTTACCGGCTATATCTGCTGCTAACCTCCTGGTGGGGCGATCCTGAGGACTGTGACCTGGTACTAACATGCATCAGAATCCATCTCCACCATTAGGAGCTCTAGTGAACATTGGTTAGTACCTAGACCCCACGTGAGCCTGCATCATCCACCAGGGTGACCCGCTTATCTTGCTGGTCAGTGGAAGTCCTGCTACTGCTGTAGCAACTGGTCATCGAGCCTGACCCCTGATCATAACAAGGGGATTAAACCTCATCTGTGGGCAATAAGTAGTTATAAAATGCAGCATCACTATAAAGTATTTGAAATCTAGTTCTTCTATTAAAAGGTCTAAACTAGTTCTCACCATAAAGCTGTGTGTAGCCTGAGTACAAGCTGCCCACGTGGCTCCTGCAAGATGGCCACCAGAGACATCAGCCTTTTATACCCCCACCTGGTCGGCATGTAACGTCAATGAATGGGTGCAGATGCCCTATGTGCTACTGCGCATGCGCTGGGGCCTGGAGTAACTGCCCAGACACTGGGGCTAGCTGGGTACTAGTGTCAATAAAAACTAGGGTGCAGGTAAGGATGGTGCCACCCTTTTGTCTATAACGGTGCTATCTGTGATACATTTGCCTTAATATATTATTTTTTGAGTTTAAATCTGGTTTCACCAACACAGTATAACATTTAGGAAAAAATATACAACCTAAAATTCCAGCACTGGATGATATGATAGCAAATATCTCCACAAGCAATGTATTGATTCCTGTAACACTCAGATAGGCTGGTATAAAAGTGATCCAGACACTGCAGAACACCAGCATGCTAAAGGTGATGTATTTTGCCTCATTGAATGTATCTGGTAAATTCCTGACCAGGAAAGCAACTATGAAGCTCACAGCTGCTAGAAACCCCATGTAGCCCAGGAGAATGGAAAATGCCAGTATAGATCTTTCATTGCATTGAATGATTATTCTGTCCAGATACAAGATGGTATTGGATTCAGGGAAGGGTGGGGAGACTGCCAGCCAAATTATACTGGTCACAATTTGGAAAGAAGAACAAATGAGAACCAGACACTTTGGAAACCTCACTCCCACAAACTTCTTCCAGCAGCTTCCAGGTTTGGTGGCTTTAAAGGCCATGTAGACCATGACAGTCTTGGCCAGAATGGTGGAGAGTGCTACTGAGAAGAGGACCCCATAGACTGTATGACGAAGCATACACGTTATTTGTACGGGATGACCCAGAAACAAAAATACAGAGAGGAAGCTCAACATGATGGAGACCAGTAGAACAAGGCTCAGATCCCGGTTATTAGCTCTGATGACCGGCGTGTCTCCATACATAAAGAAAATCACCAATATGAATAAAGTTACAACAAAAAACAATCCAATAACCATAAAGATTGCAAGAGTCACTGCAGAATTTGTATAGGAAAGATATTCAACAAGTTTTGGTACACATTGGTCGTGGTCATTTGGCCATTGGTCTTCTGGACATTTCTGGCATGAGCCTTTGTCTAAAAAGATAAAGAAGTTGATATAAATTGAAGTAGTAAAAATAACCTGTCGTCATAAGTGCACTAATCCACAGCACAAAGAATGGGATCCTCATCTAAACAATATTTATTTCCACATACAGTAGAAGGTAACACATTTTGAGGGTTTCCAAGTACCCTCTTAATGAGGGCTTTAAAAAAATAAAAATATGCAAGAGGCACCTACTGATGATTTTGGGTGTTATATTTTTTTTCTCTATTTCGTGAATGTGTGCAGTTTTGAGGCTTGACATGTTTTTTGTCTTTTTATTGACACCTATTTATTAAAATATAAATCCAATAAAGTAAATGTGCAGACATTGTGCGACATAAAAATTGCAACTGCCTTCTTTTTATTCTATAGGCCCTCTGTGTTCAGGCTGTTTTAAATTACTTCAGAGCCCAAAATGCAGATTTTTAACAAAATAAATTAATGAAAAATGCAATAATAACGTTGATGCCCAATGCATGTTGGTGTCAAATGAGTCACACAATAAAATAGATTTACAAATAACAGATTATAGAGTTCTATGTCCAAATTAACTGCTTGCCGAGCCACTACAGTACATATACTGTGCCAAGGTGGCTCCTACAGGCACAGTGAGGTATGGGTACGTCGCTGCCTATTTCTGGGTTTCCAGCACACGCACGTGCCCACGTTCAACTACTTCCCTGTGATTTGACACAGCGAGAGTTTGTCAGCAGATCACGGCCAATGTTTCATGGCCGGAACCTGCTGATTGGCTGTGTCCAATCACATCCCAGAGACCTGTGTTAACATACAACACAGGGCTCCATACAAAGGGAATGTGAGAAGGGGGTTTGGGACTTTATTATTATTATTATTATTATATATATGTATACAGGATTTATATAGTGCCACCAGTTTGTGCAACACTTTACAATATGAGGGCAGACAGTACAGTTACAATACAATTCAATACAGGAGGAACCGGAGCACTCTGCTCCTTAGAGCTTACAAGCTAGAAGGGAGGGTCAAGTGAAATAAAAGGTAATAACTGTGGGGGATGAACTGATGAAGAAAATCAAAATGTTGTTAAGTGTGGGTAGAAGAAGCTTCTCTGACGAGGAGGGTTTTCAGGGATCGTCTAAAAGCTAGTAGAGTAGGAGATAATCAGACAGGTCGGGGTAAGGAGTTCCATAGATTTGGAGAGGCTCTGGAAAAGTCCTGGAGGTGAGCAAAGGAGGAGGTGACGAGGGAGCTAGAGAGCAGGAGGTCTTGAGAGGAACGAAGAGAACGATTAGGTTGGTATTTCGAGACTAGGCTGGTGATGTAGCTGGGGGCTAAATTGTGGATGGCTTTGTAAGTTGTTGTGAGTATTTTGAATTTAATTTGTTGGGTGAGCGAAAGTCAGTGGAGGGATTGACAGAGAGGACTAACAGACACTGAGCGATTGGTAAGGTAGATGACTCTGGCAACAGCATTCATGATGGATTGAAGGTGGGATATCCTATGCAGAGGTAAGCCAGTGAGAAGGGAGTTACAGTAGTCGAATTGAAAGATGACCAAGGAGTGAATTAAGAGCTTTGTTGTGTCATCGGTTAGAAAGGGGCGTATTTTTGAGATGTTGCGGAGGTTGAGGCGGCAAGATTTGGACAGTGATTGGACGTGGGGTTTAAAGGAGAGTTCAGAGTCCAGAACTACACTTAGGACCTTGGCATGCGGTGATGGGCTGATAGTTGTGCCATCGATTATGACAGAGAGATCAGGGGAAGGGGCAAGTAGTGCAGGGAAAATTATAAGTTTGGTTTTGGATAGATTGAGTTTGAGGAAGTGGTGTGACATCTAGACTGATGTATCTGTGAGACTGAGACTGAGGGAGTGAGCTGAGGGGTAGAGAGATAGATTTGGGTGTCATCAGCATAGAGATGGTATTGGAAGCCATGGGAGGCTATCGGCTGACCCAGGGAGGAGGTGTAGATTGAAAATAGGAGCGGCCCAAGAGCAAAACCTTGGGGGACCCCAAAAGAGAAAGGAAGAGGAGAGGAGGAAGTAGAGATGTAAGTAACGCTAAACGTGCCATTGGATAAGTAGGAAGAGAACCATCGTAGAGTACAGTCACGAAGACCAATGGCATGGAGTTTTTGGAGGAGGAAGGGATGGTCAACTGTACCAAAGGCAGCAGAAAGGTTTGTTAGTTTTAGATGAGCAGTTTATGTGGAGTGTTGAGGACGAAATCCAGATTGAAGGGGATCAAGAAGGCTATTCTCGGCAAGGTGGTTGCTCAGTCGGTTGTAGACCAGACATCCAAGAAGTATGGATAAAAAAGGGAGCAAGGAGATGGGGCGTAGGTTGTTAAGATTGGTTGGGTCCAGTGAAGGCTTTTTAAGTATGGGGCTAACAAGTGCATGTTTTAGAGAGTTGGGGAAGATGCCAGAAGAGAGGGAGGGATTGAAGATGTTGGTTAAAGAGTGTAGAATCGAGTCAGAGGGTGAACATAGTATTTGCGAGGGAACAGGATACAGGGGGCAGGTGGTTAGTTTGACATTAGCAAGTAGTTTAGCAACCTCATCTAAAGTGGCGGGGTTTAATGAGGGAAGTAGTGATTGTACCTGTAGGCATGAAGTGTAAAGCGTGGAAGATATCTGAACAACAGAGATCTTTTCACAAATTGTTTCAGTCTGCTATTTGAAGTGATTGGCTATCTCCTGGGCAGTGAATGAAGTAGTGGGTGGAGGCAGAGGAGGACGAAGTAGAGAGTTGAAGGTAGAGACGGGGACGGGATGATAAGCCATTAACGAGAGTGATAAAATAGGTCTGCTTGGCAGTGAGGAGGCAGGAATTGTATTTTTGGATTTATACTGGTTGAAATCTTTCTGAGATTTAGTCTTATGCCATAGGTGCTCAAGAGCATGGCTTTTCAGACTTCTAGTGTCATCTGTTTGCCAATGTTGAAGGGGTCGGGGCCTGATTCTGTGAGTAGTGAGAGGGGCCAGTGTGTCCAGGTGGGCTAAAAGTGAAATAATGTAGATTGAAGTGTCTAGGTCGGTGCAAGACAGTGGTGTAATTTTGTCATAGAGGTGGTCAGTTGCAGAGTAGAGAAGAGAAGGGTTGAGACGGTGTTGGTTTCTAAGGGTAGCTGTTTGGAGCAATTGGAGGAAGAGGAGGCGGAGGAGAGGGAGAGAGTGAAACTAATAAGGAAGTTATATGCAGCAAAATGACGAATGAATAGTAAATATAAATGTAAATATTTATTATTCTGTGTTATGGACATAGCACATGGCAAAAAATACATGTAAAAAAGCAATTTCATATACATACATAACATGGATACATATCCTGTACATACATACAAAACCGTTAAAGCAGCACATTCCAATAGACAATCCCAAGACCAGTATAACAATAAAGTGTTCCAATTGATAGAATCATGCTGTATCCAAAACATAATCGCAGTAAATGATATTGGTGTAATATCTACATAATCGCATCCCATAAAGCTTGACGCGTTTCGTGGTTGGGACCACTCATCAGGAGCGGATAGCTTGAGAGGTATAGCCTTATAGTTGAGACGGCTTGCATTGTGATGGAACAGGGGGCGCTGAAATAGTCTCCCCCGGGAGCTGAGGTGGCTAAACCAGGGCAGGGAAAAGAACGCACATACAATATATCCCTACAGAAGCTGAAGATCTCCATAGGTGACTAATAGTAGTAGAAATGTCTTCAAACATATCTCGGCTTACATGACCTGTCCAATTCCATATGTGAAGTGCACGGTGCCTGGACTTGCTGTCCAGGCACCTTGCACTTCACATATGGAATTGGACAGGTCATGTAACCCGAGATATATTTGAAGATATTTCCACTACTATTAGTCACTAACTTGCTGTCCAAGCACCGTGCACTTCACATATGGAATTGGACAGGTCATGTAACCTGAGATATGTTTGAAGACATTTCTACTACTATTAGTCACCTATAGAGATCTTCAGCTTCTGTGGGGATATTTTGTATGTGCATCTTTTTCCGTGCCCTGGTTTAGCCACCCCAGCTCCCGGGGGAGACTATTTCAGCGGCCCCTGTTCCATCACAATGCAAGCTGTCTCAAATCTAAGGCTATACCTCTCAAGGCATTCGCTGAGGGGTCCCAACAACGAAATGGGTCAAGCTTTATGGGATGCAATTATGTAGCTATTACACCAATATCATTTACTGCGATTTATGTTTCGGATACGGCATGATTCTATCAATTGGAACATTTTATTGTAAATGCTCTTTCACACATACGGTCCATTTAGGTCCGCCTGTCAGTTTTTCAGGCAGACCCAAACGGACGCTCCATTGTGCTCTATGGAGCGGCGGATGTCAGCGGTGACATGTCCGCTGACACCCAATCCGCTCCGATCCGCCAGAAACAGACGGATGGAAGCCCTATTTTCCATCCGCCTGGCGGATCGGAATGGATGAGCATGGATAGATGGTCCGTGCTCATCCGATTCACCATAGAGGAGAATGGAGCTCTTACAGGTCAGTCTCTGCACGTAGCATCGTACAGAAATGGTACACATTAATCGAAAATTGTTCATTCTGTTCCCGTACAAAAAACATTTTTTGAGTTTGTCCCTTCGGAAAACTTTACTTTGAAAGGTCGGAATCGGCTATTAAAAGTTGTGTACACACTACCAGAAAATTGATCATTCCTTGGGGGAAAATGTTCACCCAATTTTCAGATAGTGTGTACAAGCCTTTAGAGATTGTTCACATGTGCTTTGGTCTCCTAAGAGCAATCCACATTCAGTTCACTCTTCAGGGAGCATTTGAAAGGCAGTGAGGAGGTGTTATATCACCTCCTCACCACCAGCTTTAGCCCCTTGGATCCCACAGTAGCATACCACTACCACCTTCATTGCACATGGTTTTGGGGTGCATGTAAAGTGGCCTCATTCACTTAAATGGGTCATGATTGGCATGTGGTATCGCCTACCAGGAGTGGTAGAACCATTGCCCCCCAAACCATTTGTGTGAACAAGCCCTTAAATAATATGTACAATGTTTTATCCAGATGATGCATACCTCACACGTAATCTTTGTATCTCCCATCATAAGGGGGTTCACAACATACACTCATGCCAGAAAATCATTCGCTAAGCTAATTGGAAAAGAAAATGACCTACCTGTATGATTGGATATCTCCCCCTTTGGGCAATGAACACAGTAAAAGCAGCACACAGGCATCTCTGGCATTTGGACTCTTCTATTAGCTGGGGGACAATCTAAAGAACACACTGATACAGGAATCTAGAAGAAGACAGGAGGACAATCTAAATAACACACTAATACACCAACCTAGAAGAAGGCATGAGGACAATCTGAAGAACACATGGATACAGGAATCTAGAAGAAGATGGGAGGACAATCTGAAGAACACATGGTTACAGAAATCTAGAAGCAGGCAGGAGGGTAATCTGAAGAACACACGGATACAGGAATCTAGAAGAATATGGGAGGACAATCTGAAGAACACACAGATACAGGAACTTAGAAGATGAGAGGATAATCTGAATAGCATACTAATGGAGGAATCTATAAAAGAAGACAGGAGGTCAATCTAAAGAACACACTGATACAGTAATCTAGAGGAAGACAGGAGGACAATATGAAGAACATGCTTTTACAGGGATCTAGAAGAGGACAGGAGGGCAATCTGAAGAACACACTAAGACAGGAGGACAATGTGAAGAACACACGGATACAGGAATCTAAAAGAAGACAAAAGCAAAAGCTGAAGAACACACTGATACAGAAATCAAGAAGATGATAGGATGACAATTTGAAGAACACATAGATACAGGAATCTAGAAGAAGACAGGAGGACAATCTGAAGAACACACTGATATAGGAATCAAGAGGGAGACAGGAGAACAATTTTGAAGAACACACTGACACAGGAATCTAGAAGAACACAGGAGGACAACTTGAATAACACACTGATACAGGAATCTAGAAGAAGACAGGACGGCAGTCTTCCAGGATATTATTTTATTTCTTGAGTCAGAGATTGCAGGTATGGTTTGTAATATATTATCACTCTGAGGATTCTTATCTTTTGCCATGGTATTCAATTTACTATTTTTAAACAAGGATGCAAATCTTCAGACATTGGTCAAAAACAGGACTATGAAGGCAGGTGCAGGTTTCCTTTGCCCAGTAAGTTGCACTGTGCCATTATATAGATGGAGTGGAGTCTGTTAGGGGAAATTATCCCCTCATAGTCCCTGTGGGTGTCTCAAAGGGAACGTCAGTCTTATTGGGTGCTGCAACTTCTGGCGGTCTTTGATGTAGGACTTTATGAAAAAAGATATGCTCGGAGTTAGCGGTAGGTCAGGGACAGAGACCGCTGCTTGGTAAGGAAAGTAAACAGCACAGGGAAAGGTTCCAGACGAGTAGGCTTAGAACGGGAACAATGCCTGCCTTGAGGAAACATTCTAGTATCTGGGTTAGGAATGCGGGGCTCTTCCCAGCAGCATTATTGTGCAGTCCAAGTGCTGTGCCAACTGCCACCCCTCTAGGCTGTGGTCTGACCATGATGCAAGCTGGAACCTGTGCAGCCCAAGGTGGGCAAAGTTGCAATAGCCACAAGGCTGAAAAATGTATGTTCTGTTGTGGTGATGCTAAAAAACCCTGTGTAGGTAAACTTGTGTGAGTTTTGTACTTTTAAAAAAAGTAAGCAAAAAGCCCAGAAATATGGCTGGCTGGACTGAAGTAGATGAAAAACACCACATTTTTAACCACTTGCTGCCGAATCACATACATGTACAGTACTCTGACAGGTGCAGCCATAACCCCGGTATTAAAGTTTTCAGCCAGCGATGCTCTGTAAAGTAAAAGCAACCCTAGCAGATAATTATCCACTGGATTGTTTTTACAAGCGACAGAAGGGCCCCCCTCCTGTCTGCCTCCGGTGCCTCTCCAGGCTCTCCTGTTCTGGCAGGGAGCTTGGAATCCGATCCAGGGGTTGAGCTGGTTTACAATAGAGGTGACCGGAAACCAGATCATCTCTGATCACCTCTATGGTCTAGGACAGTGGTCTCCAAACTGCGGCCCAGGGTCCGGATGCTTGATTTTATATGACCCATGGTGCACTATTCCTCCCACTGATATGAGACAATATTCTGTCAACTGACAGCAAGCATGGGGCACCATTTCTTCCACTCCCCCTGGCCACAGTTTGGCCCTTCTAAAGTCTGGAGGACAATAAACTGGCCCATTGTTTGTGGAAGTTTGGAGACCGGAAATGACTAGCATTTTCGTCACTTCAGGTTAGGTAAACACTGCAATTTTTTTTTGTTTTTGGAAAGCATGAGATCAATGTTATGTCATACTTTCAAGGGTAGAGGAGAGATGTGGGGTCTTATAGACCCCAGATGTCTTCATAAAGAGGACCTGCAATGCTTTATTTTTAATAAAAGGGAAGTTTACATTTCTTGTGATAGGAATAAAAGTGACCCAAAAAATAAAGAAACAAATAAAGGGACAGTGTAAAAAATAAAAAAATGATAATAAAATAAATAATAATAATAAAAAAAGTAAAGCACCCCAGTTCCCCGAGGCAAATGTAGGTCACGTATGCATATGGAAACGGTGGTCGCACCACACATGTGAGGTATCGCCGCAAATGTTGTAGCGAGAGCATTAATTCTAGTGCTAGACCTCCTCTGTAACTCTACACTGGTAACCTGTAACAATTTTTAGAGCGCCGCCTATGGAGATTTTTACGTATCGTAGTTTTATCGCCATTGCAAGAGCGTGTGCAATTTTAAAACATGACATGTTTGGTATCTGTTTACTTGGTATAACATCAGCTTTTATATTTTACAAAAAAGATGGGTTATATATTATGTTTTTTTGCAGCAAAAGTGTATTTTCTCAAAAAAAAACTGCGTTTAATATTTAGGGGTTCTAATTAACTTCCTAGAAAATCTTTTTCTAGCTTCTACTTTTCTGGAACCTATGTGCACTTGGGGAAGGGGGAGAGCCATCATGGAGGAGCTGGAGGACTTAGCTACCATGGAGTGGGGTCACTTTTTGTGATAAGCTTTGCTGTATTTGAGATGATCCTCTGTGCTTCTTTATAATGACTGACCTCACCGTTCTTCCAGTATACGGGATTCGGGAAAATGTCAAGCCGATTTCCATCCTCAGATGCTGCAGTAAAACTTCCAAATCGATAGGAAAGGAAAGTCCTGTTCCTCATTTCATAGACATAATTATTTATTTGGTAGGATGTGGACATTTCTCCTTTCTCATTAAAAAATACATCTTCTCCAGTAGGATCTTGGAAGTGTATTTTTCTTAAAAATAACTATCAGAGACAATCAAAATAACAGCGACAAATAGTAATGTTAATTTTATTTTTACTTCAGAATCCCTGAGTAGGCAAAGTGATCAGACACAACATCCCCAAAATCATTGGCGCCCCTTCCTTCTGGGACTTTGTGAACACTCCAGGATTTCTTGCCAACATCCAACATTTGGTGTCCAAACGTTCCCAGAAGTTATCCAGGTTTGCAAAAACTTTTGCCCTTGATAGAGCTCTGTTGAGCAGTTCTCACATGCAGCACCCTCCTGCCTCGTACTGTATATCAGGGGTCTCCAAACTTGTGAAACAAAAGGCCAGATAACTGCCTTTGAAAATTTAGGGGGGCCGGACTGTGGCCAGTGGGAGTAGGAAATGCCCCAGTATCAGTTGGAGCAAACAATGCCACAGGCTTGGTGTTTAGTGGGAGTACAGAAGAATGACATAATTAGTGTCAGTAGGTGTAATGGTGCCCCAACATTGGTGTCAGTGGGAGAAATAATGCCCCATCATTGTTATAAGTGGAAGGAATAGTGCCCCATCATTGCTATTAGTGGTAGGAATAGTGCCTCATCATTGGTGTCAGTGGGAGGAAAAGTGGCCCATCATTGGTGTCAGTGGCAGAAATAGTGCCCCATTATTGGTGTCAGTGGGAAGATTAGTGTTCCATCATTCGTGTCAGTGGGAGGAATAGTACCCCATTATTGGTGTCAGTGGGAAGATTAGTGTTCCATCATTGGTGTCAGTGGGAGGAACGGTTCTCTATCTCTGCTGTCAGTGGGAGGAATAGTGCCTTATCATTGGTGTCAGTGGGAGGAATAGTTCCCCATCATTGGTGTCAGTGGGAAGATTAGTGTTCCATCATTGGTGTCAGTGGGAGGAACGGTTCCCTATCTCTGCTGTCAGTGGGAGGAATAGTGCCTTATCATTGGTATCAGTGGGAGGAATAGTGTTCCATCATTGGTGTCAGTGGGAGGAATGGTTCCTTATCTCTGCTGTCAGTGGGAGGAATAGTGCCACATAATTGGTATCAGTGGGAGGAATAGTGCCCCATCATTGGTGTCAGTGGGAAGATTAGTGTTCCATCATTGGTGTTAGTGGGAGGAACGGTTCACCTATCTCTGCTGTCAGTGGGAGGAATAGTGCCCCATAATTGGTATCAGTGGGAGGAATAGTTCCCCATCATTGGTGTCAGTGGGAGGAATAGTGTCCCATAATTGGTATCAGTGGGAGGAATAGTGTTCCATCATTGGTGTCAGTGGGAGGAATAGTGCCCCATAATTGGTATCAGTGGGAGGAATAGTGTTCCATCATTGGTATCGGTGGGAGGAACGGTTCCTTATCTCTGCTGTCAGTGGGAGGAATAGTGCCCTGTCATTGATATTAGTGGGAGGAATAGTGCCCTATCATTGGTGTCAGTGGGAGAAATAGTGTTCCATCATTGATATCAGTAGCAGGAATAGTGCCCCATCATTGGTGTCAGTGGGAGATAAGTTACTTATCTCTGGTGTCAGTGGGAGGAATAGCGATTCATATCATTGTAGGAGGAATGCTGCCCTAAGGGTCAGATAAGGGCAAGCAAGGAGCCACATCCAGCCCTCGGGCCGCAGTTTGGAGACCCCTGCTGTATATCATCAGGACTGATACTTGATATGGAGAATTCTATGCATTATGGTAAAAAACCTTCTGTGTGCAGCAGCCTCCCCCCCTCGCCCCGAATACTTACCTGAGCCACATCTTGATCCAGCGATGCGCACTGTCAATAACAGTTGGTGAGCCAATGAGGAGAGAGTGGGGAAGGGGCTGAGCCGCACTCCATGTGTGAATGGACACACAGAGCAGCGGCTCAGGTGCCCCCATAGCAAGCTGCTTGCTACGGGGCCAGAAGCTCCGGCAGGGGACCCAAAGAAACGAGATCGGGGCTACTCTGTGCAAAACTATTGCTCAGAGCAGGTAAGTATGACTTGTTGGTTACCTATTTACTTATTTTAATCCTGTTTTTAATATCACTTTAAGATGTCATATCCCTTTAATTTTTTTAATACCAATTGTAAAGGCCTTTGAGGACTGCAAGGAAACATCAGAAAGTCCCAATAATCTAAATTCCTGCATGCTCAGTGGGAGATTCTCCCTTTCTAATGGCTGAGTACTCTACTTCCTCCTCTTCCTTGTGGAATGACCAGTTGATGCTCCTTTCCCTCTCCTTTGCTCCTTTCACCTCACTGATGTTGTAGACTGGGTGAGCAATCTAACTTGTGCTTAATAAAAGAACAGAGGAGAGGGAGGGTTTAGTGTGGGTAAAGAACCACCCAATTACACACTGATTCCTGGCAGAGGATGAAAACAGAGAACCTCCTATGAGGAACAATTACATCACTTCCTTCAAACAGCAGAACCTCCTTCATCACCTCCCATGCTGAGGAAGTAAATGGAAAAGACTCTGCGTGGATCATATAAAATATACAGTATCTCACAAAAGTGAGTACACCCCTCACATTTTTGTAAATATTTTATTATATCTTTTGATTTGACAACACTTAAGAAATGATACTTTGCTACAATTATTATTATACAGGATTTATATAGCGCCAACAGTTTGCGCCGCGCTTTACAACATTAGGGCAGACAGTACAGTTACAATACAACTCAATACAGGAGGAATCAGAGGGCCCTGCTTATTTGAGCTTACAATCTATGAGGGAGGGTCAAGTGATACGAGAGGTAATAACTGTGGGGGATGAGCTGATGAAGAAAATAAAAGTGCAGTTATTAGGTGGAGGCAGGATAGGCTTCTCTGAAGAGAACATTTTTCACGTATCGCCTAAAAGTGGATAGATTTGGAAACAGCCTGACAGATTGGAGTAGGGAATTTGAGAGGATGGGAGAGGCTCGGGAGAAGTCCTGGAGGTGAATATGGGAGGAGTTGATGAGGGAGCTGGAGAGCAGGAGGTCTTGGGAGGAATGAAGAGGACGGTTAGGTTGGTATTTTGAGACTGGGTTGGTGATTTAGCTGGGGGCAGAGTTGTGGATGGCTTTGTAACTTATTGTTAGTAATTTGAATTTAATTTGTTGGGTGAGTGGCAGTCAGTGGAGGGATTGGCAGAGAGGGGGAGCAGGCGCTGAGCGGTTTGTAACATGAATGAGTCTGGCAGAGGCATTCATGATGGATTGAAGGGGGGCTAGTCTATTTAAAGGTAGGCCAATGAGGAGGGAGTTGCTGTAGTCAAGGCGAGAGATAACCAGGGAGAGAATTAGGAGCTTTGTGGTT
Source organism: Glandirana rugosa (assembly GCA_018402905.1). Lineage (NCBI taxonomy): Eukaryota > Metazoa > Chordata > Amphibia > Anura > Ranidae > Glandirana > Glandirana rugosa. The sequence continues at coordinate 246,516 of BLSH010367878.1, read as the reverse complement.
TCATTGGCTAGGAAAGGACGAAGTTTAGAAATGTTGCGGAGGTTGAGGCGGAAAGCTTTGGACAGTGATTGGATGTGGGGCCAAAAGGAGAGTTCAGAGTCCAGGATAACACTAAGCACCCTGACATGTGGGGATGGGTGGATGGTTGTGCCATTGCTCTTGACAGAGAAGTCAGGGGAAGAGGCACGAGGAGGAGGAAATATTATGAGCTCGGTTTTGGACAAGTTGAGTTTGAGGAAATGGTGTGACATTCAGGAAGATATGTCTGTTAGTAAGTTGGTGGGGCGTGAGGAGACTGATGGAGTGAGCTGAGGGGTGGAGAGATAGATTTGGGTGTCGTCAGCGTAGAAATTATATTGAAAGCCGTGGGAGGCTATCAGATGACCCAGGGAAGAGGTGTAGATTGAAAATAAGAGTGGTCCAAGAACAGAACCTTGGGGGACCCCGACGGAGAAAGGAAGAGGAGAGGAGGAAGTATAATTGTAAGTGACACTGAAGGTGCATTGGATTAGGTAGGATGAGAGCCACTGAAGAGCATATTCACTTTACAATGTAAAGTAGTGAGTGTACAGCTTGCATAACAGTGTAAATTTGATGTCCCCTCAAAATAACTTAACACACAGCCACTAATGTCTAAACCGCTGGCAACAAAAGTGAGTACACCCCTAAGTGAAAATGTCCAAATTGGGCCCAATTAGCTATTTTCCCTCCCCGGTGTCATGTGATTCGTCAGTGTTGCAAGTTCTCAGGTGTGAATGGGGAGCCGGTGCATTCGATTTGGTGTTATATATTTATTTCAGGTACTTATATAGCGCCGTCAATTTACGCAACGCTTTACATATCGCTCTTACTCTCTCATACTGGTCACTGGAAGTTCAACATGGCACCTCATGGCAAAGAACTCTCTGAGGATCTGAAAAAAAGAATTGTTGCTCTATATAAAGATGGCCTAGGCTATAAGAAGATTGCCAAGACCCTGAAACTGAGCTGCAGCACGGTGACCAAGACCATACAGCGGTTTAACAGGACAGGTTCCACGCAGAACAGCGCCTCACCATGGTCAACCAAAGAAGTTGAATGCACATGTTCGGTGTCATATCCAGAAGTTGTCTTTGGGAAATAGACGTATGAGTGCTGCCAGCATTGCTGCAGAGGTTGAAGGGGTGGGCGGTCAGCCTGTCAGTGCTCATACCATACGCCGCACACTGAATCAAATTGGTCTGCATGACTGTCGTCCCAGAAGGAAGCCTCCAAAGATGATGCACAAGAAAACCCACAAACAGTTTGCTGAAGACAAGCAGACTATGGACAAGGATTACTGGAACTATGTCCTGTGGTCTGATAAGACCAATATAAACTTAATTGGTTCAGATGGTGTCAAGCTTGTGTGGCGGCAACCAGGTGAGGAGTACAAAGACAAGTGTGTCTTGCCTACAGTCAAGCATGGTGGTGAGAGTGTCATTGTTAGGAAAATGGCCATTTCCGGACGTTTCTGGCCGCCTGTGTGTGTTCGCGCGCTAATGCGCACGCCTGTGCGTGCCGATGGCGCCAAGCGACCCATTTAAGCAGAGAGCACCCAGCAGCAGATGCTGTCCGTTCTACAGCGTTCCTGTGACCTCCATGATTACTTTGAGAGACTCTTCCTGCACCTATGACCCCGGCTTTATTTGGACTTTGCTGCTTTCTGCCTGCCCTGACCCCCTGGCCTGTCTATGACTACTCTTTTGCCTGATCCTTCTGTACCTTTGCAACCCACACGTTGCCGACCCTGCCTGCACCCAACCATCCGCCTGCCTGCTCCATCTGTACCGCATAGCCAGCCTGTTGCCGACCCGGACCGCACCACCACCCACCTGCCTAGCATGAGCTCCAGTGGACCTTCACACACCACCAAGTGACCCAGTGCAACCCTTGTGCCCCCTTGTGCTTTTGAGCCACTTGTCTGCACTACCAGGGGTTCTCCAACCAGGGCCGCAAGAGAGGTGATCCCCTGCATAAGTCAGACTCGTCCACCAGGCACGTGACAGCAACGGACAGCCATGACTGAGTCTGCGCAGGGGATCTCTCCCATGGACGAGCTGTGTGCGCACCTCGCAAGGCTCACTCAAGCTGTCAAGAACCTACAGGACGGCTATAACCGCCTGGAAGAGAGAGGGCAGGTACTTTCTTTGCCAGCACCAGCCGGGCCTGGCTAGCTGGCTACACGCACCGTGGTTACACTACTGAATGAACCCAAGGTGCCCATGCCTGAGCACTTTTCAGGAGACCGTCGGAAGTTCTGGGCCTTCCGCAACTCCTGTGAACTATACTCTGCACTCCAGCCCCGGACCTTCTCGCTGGAGGCCACCAAAGTGGGGTTTTTGATCTCCCTCCTCCTAGAAGAACCCCAAGCCTGGGCCCACCGCCTCCTGGAGCGGAAAGCCCCAGAGACCACCAGTTTGGACCGGCTTTTCCAGGCAATGGCCCAACTATATGAAGATCCTCACCAGGCAGCCACAGCGGAGGCAGCCCTCCATGCTGTGCAGCAAGACCGCCGCCCGGCAGAGGAGTATGTGTCGAATTTCGGTGGAGCGCAGACACTGCCTGGAACGATGCGGCCTTCAGCTACCAATTCCGGCTGGGTCTCTCGGAGCCGCTCAAAGACGAGCTGGCTCACGTCGGGGTCCCACACACCCTAGACGCCCTGATCAATCTGGCCATCCAGATTGATCACCGTCTGCGGGAATGCAGGGCCGAGAGATCCACAGGGCCTGCACGTCTGACCTGGATGTTACCTAAGGTTCCCAGCTACCCAGTCCCAAGTCCTGCTGCCTCCTCCTCCGCTCCACCAGACCATCAGGCACCTATGCAAATCTGGCTCCTACGCCCATCCTTATTCCCCAAAGAACGCTAGAGACGCATGTCCCAGAACCTGTGCCTGTACTGTGAGGGTCCCAGGCACCTGGTGAGGAACTGTCCCGCCAAGGCTGGTAAGTGCACCACCAACAACTCTGATGGACTTATGTATAGAGTTGAGCGAACACCTGGAAGTTCGGGTTCTGCTGGTCCGTCCGAACTTCGTGACAAAGTCCGGGTCCGGGTCCGGACGGAACCCGAACGATCGCACGGACAACGAACCCCATTGAAATCAATGGGGACCCGAACTTTTAGGCACAAAAATGGCTGTAGGAAAGTCCTGGAAAGCCCCAGAGGGCTGCAAAAGGAAGTAAAATGGGGGTAAGGGTAGGGCAAGTGCCCTACAAAAAAATGGGGACAGGGAAATAACTGTAAATATTTTTAAAAAAATAAAAACATAAAAAAAGCAAAAATGGAGGTGAATGTGGATCATCTTCAAACTGTGTCTGAAAAGTATTAATTAACGGTAGAAGCCATATAACTGTTCTAAAATCATCTTCAAACTAGGGCAAGTGCCCTACAAATAAATGGGGATAGGGAAAATAAATTAAAATCAAGTAAAAAAACAGGAAGGGGGGTGGATGTGGAGTAGGAGCCTAGAGGTTGACTAGGCCATGACCGTGGCAGTGTAGGTGGAAGTGGCGGTGGTAGAGGAGTAGGAGGAGGTAGCCAACATGGTTTTTTT